>CM040183.1:4245592-4420592 GCA_022606455.1 Callitettix versicolor
TCGGGAACTGAACACTATCGGCTCAGCAAGCCGGTATAGTCGACGGATATACAGTCGGTTAAATAAGCCGGTACTGCACATCGGGAACTGAACACTATCGGCTCAGCAAGCCGGTATAGTCGACGGATATACAGTCGGTTAAATAAGCCGGTACTGCACATCGGGAACTGAACACTATCGGCTCAGCAAGCCGGTATAGTCGACGGATATACAGTCGGTTCAATAAGTCGGTACTGCACATCGGGAACTGAACACTATCGGCTCAGCAAGCCGGTATAGTCGACGGATATACAGTCGGTTAAATAAGCCGGTACTGCACATCGGGAACTGAACACTATCGGCTCCAGCAAGCCGGTATAGTCGACGGATATACAGTCGGTTAAATAAGCCGGTACTGCACATCGGGAACTGAACACTATCGGCTCAGCAAGCCGGTATAGTCGACGGATATACAGTCGGTTAAATAAGCCGGTACTGCACATCGGGAACTGAACACTATCGGCTCAGCAAGCCGGTATAGTCGACGGATATACAGTCGGTTAAATAAGCCGGTACTGCACATCGGGAACTGAACACTATCGGCTCAGCAAGCCGGTATAGTCGACGGATATACAGTCGGTTAAATAAGCCGGTACTGCACATCGGGAACTGAACACTATCGGCTCAGCAAGCCGGTATAGTCGACGGATATACAGTCGGTTCAATAAGTCGGTACTGCACATCGGGAACTGAACACTATCGGCTCAGCAAGCCGGTATAGTCGACGGATATACAGTCGGTTAAATAAGCCGGTACTGCACATCGGGAACTGAACACTATCGGCTCAGCAAGCCGGTATAGTCGACGGATATACAGTCGGTTAAATAAGCCGGTACTGCACATCGGGAACTGAACACTATCGGCTCAGCAAGCCGGTATAGTCGACGGATATACAGTCGGTTCAATAAGCCGGTACTGCACATCGGGAACTGAACACTATCGGCTCAGCAAGCCGGTATAGTCGACGGATATACAGTCGGTTCAATAAACCGGTACTGCACATCGGGAACTGAACACTATCGGCTCAGCAAGCCGGTATAGTCGACGGATATACAGTCGGTTAAATAAGCCGGTACTGCACATCGGGAACTGAACACTATCGGCTCAGCAAGCCGGTATAGTCGACGGATATACAGTCGGTTAAATAAGCCGGTACTGCACATCGGGAACTGAACACTATCGGCTCAGCAAGCCGGTATAGTCGACGGATATACAGTCGGTTAAATAAGCCGGTACTGCACATCGGGAACTGAACACTATCGGCTCAGCAAGCCGGTATAGTCGACGGATATACAGTCGGTTAAATAAGCCGGTACTGCACATCGGGAACTGAACACTATCGGCTCAGCAAGCCGGTATAGTCGACGGATATACAGTCGGTTAAATAAGCCGGTACTGCACATCGGGAACTGAACACTATCGGCTCAGCAAGCCGGTATAGTCGACGGATATACAGTCGGTTAAATAAGCCGGTACTGCACATCGGGAACTGAACACTATCGGCTCAGCAAGCCGGTATAGTCGACGGATATACAGTCGGTTAAATAAGCCGGTACTGCACATCGGGAACTGAACACTATCGGCTCAGCAAGCCGGTATAGTCGACGGATATACAGTCGGTTAAATAAGCCGGTACTGCACATCGGGAACTGAACACTATCGGCTCAGCAAGCCGGTATAGTCGACGGATATACAGTCGGTTAAATAAGCCGGTACTGCACATCGGGAACTGAACACTATCGGCTCAGCAAGCCGGTATAGTCGACGGATATACAGTCGGTTAAATAAGCCGGTACTGCACATCGGGAACTGAACACTATCGGCTCAGCAAGCCGGTATAGTCGACGGATATACAGTCGGTTCAATAAGCCGGTACTGCACATCGGGAACTGAACACTATCGGCTCGGCAAGCCGGTATAGTCGACGGATGTATAGTCGGCTCTACACTCCGGTACTGCATCTCAGGATCGGATTACCATCGGCTCAGCACGCCGGTATAACCCAAAGAAAATGATAACTATCGGCTCAACACGCCGTTATTGTATCAGCTAGATAGGTAGGGAGGAATTGGGCTGGATGAACCTGACTTCGGGAGAGCTTGGCAGCAGCTTATACCCTCTGATTGTGGTGGTGAGATACCGATGCTGAGAGTGGGGTAAAATGTTAGCTTCTTTAATAAAATCTACCTTAGAGTTTATGGAGATATTTTACTTTGCCTATCTAACGTTAAGTAAAATTAGTGTATACATCACTTAATTGCAGACGTCATTATTGTTTCGTTTTCTTTTCCTTTTTGTTTCTGTTATTTTTACACGGACCTCTGGAAGTTCCTGGATGTAAACTAGCCGGTACTCTTCCGAAATTAAAACGAATAAATTATTTATCCAATATTTACGCACGCGCACATCATTCCATATTATTTTGTTGCACTGTTTTAACTTCAACATTGTCTGTTTGATCAGGCACTACATACTATTGCTCGTAATAACATAACACAGCATAAATGGCGTTTCAAAATTCTAACGTAATTAATTTTACAGACAATTTTGCAAACAATTTTACATAATTAATGTTAAACTAACGTTGCCTGCTTTTAATTTAAAATGGTTATTCAACGGACTGTTTAAATTGCAAAACTTTACCGAGTTAATGGAATATATAATTTAAAACATTGTGTTTTGATGATAAACTCTATTAACATTAATTTTAAATGTATACGCTTTTGATCGCTTTATATGTTAACGTAAATGTAAAATGTCTCAAATAATTAGGATTTTGACCTATTTTCATCCGTCTAGTGGTCTTTTTTACTCACCTTCCAAGAGGCATCAATGTTTCGAAACTTTACTGTTTCATCTTCAGGCCGTAATACAAATATATATAGGGTTCTATGGCATCAGTAGACTCCCAACAACGAGACTTGCCAACAGAATCCTTAAGTATATACAAGGTGTCAAATCAACAACGTCGTGGATCGCACAAGTCAGAATAGACCTACATGACGCAGGAATAGACTCAACAGATGTTGAAGACAGGCGCGCATACAGGAAAAAGATGCTCGGTTGGAAGGTCCCAGAGAATGAAATCCCAAAGAGAGCAGGGGTAAAATGGACGGAGGAGCGGAAGAGGATTCATGGGGACAGGATGAGGGAGGTGTGGAGGATTAGAAGGAACAAGACATGAGTCGGAGTGCTTTGCGTGATCCAACAGGGTCTATGCGCAAATAATAATAATAATAATATATATATATGGGATTGTATATAATAGCCATATACTATGCCAGTTAGACTAATGAGGCCGGGGATCAGTGTTAACGGTAAGGGAAAAGGAATAGGAGCAACTGCGGCTCGAACTAAGAACCTTTAGGTGCGCACTTGAGTGACGCAGTAGACTGACAGATACTTTTACAGCTACTTCGGCCACCGAGTCCCTGTATTAATGGACGGATTAAATGAGGACTGAAGGGCGACCACCCCTCCCGAGACAAAATAAATGTAATACAAAAATGTAAACGATCATATTTGACTTCCAAGTGGAAGTATCGCAGTTTCGAGAAAAATGTCAAAGGCCTCTGAGGGTTCCGAAACCCGTCACATTATCCCGATCTCAACTTTGTATGTAGAGATACCGGTCTGTATGTACGTTTGTGCACTTTGTAATGCTTGTACTGAGGGTGAGAACGGGGTTACACAATTAGATATTTTATGTTGGTTCTCTCATTTCTTCATGTGTTAATTTCTCGACTGTCACAGAGATTTTTCTCGACTTTAAAATTCATCAGAACTTATTTGAGAAACTGTTGTGACGCTTCGCCGGACTTACTTACGCAAATAAGACGAAGAATCAGCATTAACGGTAAGGGTAAAGCAACTGGGGTAACTGCAGCTGTATATAAAAATTGAAAGATAAGTATACTGAGAATAGGGGTAGTTATGTAAATGGAGCCGGTTTTGTAAAAGTTTTTAAAACAAAGAAACTATTAATCTCACTTGATTTTTTTACATCTAAAATCAAGTAAATTTTTACACTTATTTTAAACGCCTTTAAAGTCTTAAAACCGCTTAATTGTGCTAGTTTTTGAAGGTATAACCTAACCTAACCTAACTTAACCTAACCTAACGTAACCTAACCTGACATAACATAACCCAACATAACCTAACCTTAACCTAACCTAACCTAACCCCCTAGGAGGCCCTCTTTTAAAATGAACCATCCAACCAACCGCCCTCGGCCCTCATCCACAAAATTGTATTAATCCATCAGTGTCCTGTGTGTGTGTGTGTGTGTGTGTGTGTGTGTGTGTGTGTGTGTGTGTATGTGTGTGTATGTGTGTGTATGTGTGTATGTGTGTATGTGTGTATGTGTGTATGTGTGTGTGTGTGTGTGTGTGTGTGTGTGTGTGTGTGTGTGTGTGTGTGTGTGTGTGTGTGTGTGTGTGTGTGTGTGCGCGTGCGCGTGCGCGTGCGCGTGCGCGTGTGCGTGTGCGTGTGCGTGTGCGTGTGCGTGTGCGTGTGCGTGCGCGTGCGCGTGCGCGTGCGCGTGCGCGTGCGCGTGCGCGTGCGCGTGCGCGTGCGTGCGCGTGCGTGTGCGTGTGCGTGTGCGTGTGCGTGCGCGTGCGTGTGCGCGTGCGTGTGCGTGTGCGTGTGCGTGTGCGTGTGCGTGTGCGGGTGCGTGTGCGTGTGCGTGTGCGGGTGCGGGTGCGTGTGCGTGTGTGTGTGTGTGTGGGTGTGTGTGTGTGCGCGCGCGCGTGTGTGTGTGCGTGCGTGTGTGCGTGTGTGCGTGTGTGCGCGTGTGCGTGTGTGCGCGTGCGCGTGCGTGTGTGTGTGTTTGTGTGTGTGTGTGTGTGTGTGTGTGTGTGTGTGTGTGTGTGTGTGTGTGTTTGTTTTATTGTTCAATTTTTGAATAAAAAGTGGGTATTTTTATTATGCCCGTATGTCTGATCACGCCTTTACAGGGCAAAAAAAAATCCTTTTGCTTATTAGTTTAATAGCTGTTGAAATATTTTAAAATGTTGTTCTTACAACTATAAAACAATCATAAAAAATGCCAAAAAAAATTCAAATTTCCTTAACACAATAGCGATATTTTTTTTTATTGAATCTATT
This sequence comes from Callitettix versicolor, assembly GCA_022606455.1. NCBI lineage: Eukaryota > Metazoa > Arthropoda > Insecta > Hemiptera > Cercopidae > Callitettix > Callitettix versicolor. Next base: position 4,250,738 of record CM040183.1, read on the forward strand.
TGTATTTATCTTTCTAATAAGTAATAACAGTAAGTTAGATTTAAAAATTGATTAATAAACTATAATGGCACAGTGATTGAAAAAGGAACAGCGTGCGTTGGTTCGGTAACAGAACGTTTAACTCGAGCTTCGTCACATGTTCGGTTCCTTTGCGTTTTCCGTGTATCACTTTATATTCCTTTTTATTTACGCTTCAGACGAATAATTTCAAACTAAAAAACACGATAATAAAATTAGTCCATTAATGCAAGTATATTTCCTTCACTAATCTTGCACAGACCATTACGTCACACTACTTTTACAGTGCTGGCTTTATTCCTTAATCCTTCTCGTGTCTTACTGTTTTATTGCTTTAATTTTATTGTTTAGAAACATGAGTTACTGCTTCCATCGGACTGTTTTATTTCATACCCCACGTGAATTCAATAAACTGTTTGCATTTAGTTATACAATTTCGCATGCACTATTATTGTAATAAGTTCAAAAATTTAAAAAGTTGTAAGTTAGTTTGCAACTAATAACTAATAACTAATAACTAATAACTAATAACTAATAACGAATAACTAATAACTAATAACTAATAACTAATAACTAATAACTAATAACTAATAACTAATAACTAATAACTAATAACTAATAACTAATAACTAATAACTAATAACTAATAACTAATAACTAATAACTAATAACTAATAACTAATAACTAATAACTAATAACTAATAACTAATAACTAATAACTAATAACTAATAACTAATAACTAATAACTAATAACTAATAACTAATAACTAATAACTAATAACTAATAACTAATAACCAATAACCAATAACCAATAACCAATAACCAATAACCAATAACTAATTACTAATTACTAATTACTAATTACTAATTACTAATAACTAATAACTAATAACTAATTACTAATTACTAATTACTAATTACTAATTACTAATAACTAATAACTAATAACTAATAACTAATAACTAATAACTAATAACTAATAACTAATAACTAATAACTAATAACTAATAACTAATAACTAATAACTAATAACTAATAACTAATAACTAATAACTAATAACTAATAACTAATAACTAATAACTAATAACTAATAACTAATAACTAATAACTAATAACTAATAACTAATAACTAATAACTAATAACTAATAACTAATAACTAATAACTAATAACTAATAACTAATAACTAATAACTAATAACTAATAACTAATAACTAATAACTAATAACTAATAACTAATAACTAATAACTAATAACTAATAACTAATAACTAATAACTAATAACTAACTAATAACTAATAACCAATAACCAATAACTAATAATTGGAAATGTTAAAAATGTTATACAGACGTCGTTCGAGCTTTATACAAGGTATCTCTGTACTAAATTTCAAAACAAGTGTTCAAAGTACTTGGCCAAAAAAAAAACAAATGCCGGAAGGTCGAGTTGAATCACACAACTAGCTTCGATCGATCGAATAACGGTTAGAAAACATTTTAGGTAGTTTTATAAATCACTATCATTTTTTTTTTTTTTTAAAATCTGACTATTGTGCACACTTGGGCTAATGCAGACGATGTGATGATTTACAGCGTATGAAAATGCCAAACGTTGGCCGGGAATCGAACCCGGGTCTCGGGCAAAACCCCAGTACGCTATCAACTAGACCACCGAGGCGGCTAAACCACTATCACAAACCGATGAACTTGTTTAATGTTTTATATTATCTTTTAATTTTTTAAATATTTTTCTTCCCGTCTACATCCGTACTTTTATCCTCCTAATATATGTTCTCATAATTGTTTTAGTTTATTTTTGTTTCATTTATTTATTTATTACAATCTTAATCTTACAGATTAAATGAGTAATACATATCATTGATCTAACATGTAATGGACTTAGTGAACTAAATCATGTCGTCTCTTGTCCAATTCCACATCTAAGACTTGGATGGCTTCGACGTTCGAATGTTGATGTAGTCTCTTCTAATGCCGAGAGCCGCAGTTTTGTATCTCCTTTATATACTTCAAGTCTGTGTCTGCATGAAGGTCATCATTCCTCTGGTACCATCTTGCATTTGTCATTGGACGAATAATAAGGTTTTGTACTCGCTGGATAATCTGTTGATTTGAAGGTTTTGTACACCCCCAAAGTTCAGCACCATATGTCCAAATAGGCCTAATTACTGATATGTACAATAATCTATTGTGGTACAAGGCCAACTGAGATTTTCGTCCCATCAGCCAATACAAATCACGCAGTTTTTGTTTGCTTTGCTCTGCTTTCTTACATACATGATGCTTCCACGTAAGGCGTTCATCAAGATGCATTCCAATATATTCAGCAGATTTACTCTGTGGAATTCGTTTATTATTAAGATACACCCCATAACTTGGATCTGTGTACTGCAATGAAAATGTCACGTGTAGACTTTAGTTCGTTGACTTTAATTTTCCAGTCTTCTGTCCACTGTGTTATGTGATTTAATGCTGACTGAAGATTTCCTGTCGCTTCAGCTTGGGATTTACTTACAGCTATTATCACAGTATCATCGGCAAATGTAGCAATTGTGGTTTTATTTGAATTTGGGATATCCGCTGTGTATACCAGATAAAGATTAGGTCCCAGAACACTACCTTGTGGAACTCCTGTTTTTATTAAGTAGAGAGCTGATTCAGATTCTTCGGCCATTACTCTAAATTTCCTGTAGTAAGGTATGATTAATTAATATTTTCATTTATTGACGAAATAATAATACATCAACGTAGTTTTGATGTGTCCATAGTCAATATTTTGATGAATATTGTTTACGGTTATTCGTTTCAATTTGAAACAAACGAAATTTTCTATATTTTTTTACAGTTATCATCTGAGTTTTTTATCGTCATTACACCTTCATATAGGAGAAAAAACGTTTATTACAGACATGCAATTTGGTTTATTACTTTGACAATGTGAATCGAATAAAATAGAAAGGAAAAAAGCCAAAATAAACATTTTATTAGCCTTTGATAAGATGAATCATAAAATTGAACTTGTCCAATATATTAATACTTACCAATATTTTACGTTAAACATAACTTAAAACGTGGGAAATTAATTTATCAATGTAATAAATAAAAAGTAACGGTTGCACCGGGTGAAAATGTGTCTTTAATAGTGTTCGCTTTTCCTTCAAATCAAGCGTTTACAATCATCCAGAGAACGGAGGAAATAGAGAAACAAAACATAGAATTAAAAACACACAGTAAACACTGAAAGTAAATATTCTGTTTACTTTAAAATAGTTAACATATAACGTTGATGTGATATTTTAAAACAAGAGCAAGATTTAAACACTCGGTTTTATTTTATAAATTAAAAATAAAACTATTCAGATGTTGACTTATGAATGGAAAACGTGAATAAAGGAAAAACCTGATTCGTTGTGAATTTTAAAAGTTATCAGTAGATTACTTCAAAATGTTTCTAGAAAAATTAACTACTTTTTAATTAAAATTCCAAAGTATTGAAACAATAAGAAATAAATTTGTATGTGTTATTACACATTATGAAATTAATAATTATTACGAAATCTCATTTTCACTTATTTATCTCACAAGTCTTAGGAAATTAATAATTATTACTAAATCTCATTTTCAGTTATTTATCTCACAAGTCTTAGGAAATTAATAATTATTACTAAATCTCATTTTCAGTTATTTATCTCACAAGTCTTAGGAAATTAATAATTATTACTAAATCTCATTTTCAGTTATTTATCTCACAAGTCTTAGGAAGGTGTTTCAATAATTAACCTATCTCAAGTTTGGTCTCGTAAACTTTACATCACTATGGTATCCAAAGGTTAAAATTGTTTAGTAGAATTTTTTAAATTTTAAATTAATTGTGTTTTGTAGAAAATATAAGTTTGAGCAAACAAGTTTAGTAATAAAATTTCAAAATAAGTTTTGAAAAATATGTTTTTCAAATATTAACTGGTTGCTTTTTATGTTTTAAAATGCTGGATTTCTTATAACAAAAAATCAATCATAGGAGCTTAGAAGGTATTTTTTTCTTGTGATGTATAAAACATTATATTTTCTCGTGATATATAGAGTTATATTTTCTTTAGATATACAGAAAGTTATATTTTCTCTTCATTTTCTCTTGATGTTATGTTTTCTCCTGATATATAGAGAGTTACATTTTTTATCCTGATATATGGGAAGTTATATTTCTCCAGATATATTAAAAGTTATATTTTCTCTGAATATATAGTACGTTATATTTTATCCTGATATGAAGAAAGTTATATTTTACCCAGATATATAGAAAGTTATTTTACTCCTGATATGTAGTAAATTATATTCCTCCAGATATATGGAAAGTTGTATTATCTCCAGATGTATAGAAAGTTATATTTTCTCCTGATATGTAGAGCGTTTTATTTTCTCCAGATATACGGAAAGTTATATTTTTAACAGGTATATAGAAAGTTATATTTTCTCCAGATATATAGAAAGTTGTATTATCTTCAGATGTACAGAAAGTTATATTTTCTCCTGATATGCAGAGCGTTACATTTTCTCCAGATATACAGAAAGTTATATTTTTCCAGGTATATAGAAAGTTATAATTTTTCCAGATATACAGAAAGTTATATTTTTTCCAGGTATACAGAAAGTTACATTTTCTCCAGATATGCAGAAAGTTATATTTTCTCCTGATACATAGACAGTTATATTTTCTCTAGATATACAAAAGGTTATATTTCTCCTGATATATAGAAAGTTATATTTTCTCTAGATATACAAAAGGTTATATTTCTCCTGATTTATAGAAAGTTTTATTTTCTCCTGATAACAATTTGCTAGCTTACAGTGCTTTTTTAAGGCTATTACTATTCAATGAAACTAAATGTTTGTAAACGATCTTTTCAGTATAAAATGAGAAAATATTTCAGTTTTAATAATTTTCTTAGGACGCGATATAACAGCTTGTTTCCTTTGCCGATTTATTTAACAGGTGTCGTACTGTCGGCACAACAGGCGCTTGTCAACGGCTTTAATTTACAGTAATTACAAGTTACAAATCACTTAGTGTTCCCACTTATTGATTACGTCATTTCTCAAAGAAACTTTACAAATTAATTTCTTGTCAAAATATTGTAAAGATATATTTCCAGAAATAAGAAACCTCTTTTAAAAAAAAATGGTAAATAAATTATTTTTAACCATTTCAGAATTGTATGTTAGTCAAATAAATAATTCCCTTGGACAAAATATAAATCTTTTTAACAATTTTAATAGAGTATTTCTTATAATTATTGTTTTTGTATTATAGGATTGTATTGTTTTTTGTATTTTATATATAGGAATGAAAGTACGTTTTCCAATTTAGTGTAATGAATTTATTTTGAAAAGCTTTATCAGATTCTAAGGTGATTTCATCAATTTGCGATTGAGTCATAAGTCTTGAGATTTTCTAAATCTTATTAATCTTCTCTAAATGCTTATTGATTTGCAATAAGCATATCCATATTGCTTACTGTTAATTATTTATTTGACCCAATTAGTCAAATGATATTCTGATTCATAATTTCTACAATTATTATACTAACATTCGTGCTCAACCTGTAGAGGAACCATTTATTAAAACAGGGATAGTAATAACATGAATTTACTTTTCATATTTTATTGAACCAATTACAATATATATAGTCTAAAATCTAAAACTATGTTTTGGATTTACATTTTTTCTTAAAATTCTTATAATGTTATTAATTCCTTACGTAAATTATTTTCATACAAAAACTGGTCTTTAAACTTTTATGATTTTCTGATTTTTCGAATCCAAAAAGTATTGTTTACTTCATGGTTGCTCGAGAGTATTCGCAAACAATTCATTAAATTTTAAACTAATTAGAGAATTTTGGTTTTATGTTTCTCCTGATATTTATATTTATATAGTTGCCCTGTAATGTAATCTTTAGTTGCACTAAAGAATTAGATTTAGTGGTGTTATTTTAATTGCTTATTCTAAAACCAACTGTTGAATAAATAAAATAATAAACAACGGATTTTCCAACACCCGTTTGTACAATTTTCTTTCACGTTCACTCAAAAAAATTCTTTAAGTATCCTCAAAAAAAAATTTCGAAATATACTCCCAAAACCATTCGGTTCGTAAGTGATCGATGAATATAAAACTAATTTCTCTAATTGGGCGAAAAGATTTTGTTAAAATTTTAGTCGCACAAAGATTAATAAATTAAGTCAGTATACCCGTTTGAAAAAAAGCTAAGATTCAGCATTAAATAGAAAAATTACAACAACTTTTACAACAGTGATTCATGTACTTAGGATCGAAAAGCAAATTCGTGTTCTCAAAATCATCGCGTTAATTCCGAATTTAATTTTAAATAAACTGATTGAATAACAACTGCCATTATTTTACATCCGAAATTTTATCAAAATCTAAAGAACCGAAATTGATACATTTACTGTTTTGTCGAAGCCTTTAAAACAAGGATATAATGAATATTTACGAAATCTTCTGTTTTTCTTCTGTACTATTTATTTAACATAACTAATTGTTTGGTTATTTATAGCATTTAAGTTTTTTTAATAAGTTTTACTGGTAGTAATAGAAAAACTGAAATATTTCAAAAGGCTTGGGTTATATACAGTAGAAAAATAAAACAAAAACCTCTTGAAAGTATATTTATTTTTTTAAAATGGCACCCTTCGGTAAATTGGCACTATTCGGTAAAATGACACTATTCGGTAAAATGGCACTATTCGGTAAAATGGCACCCTTCGGTAAAATGGCACTATTCGGTAAAATGGCACTATTCGGTAAAATGGCACCCTTCGGTAAATTGGCACTATTCGGTAAAACGGCACTATTCGGTAAAATGACACTATTCGGTAAAATGGCACTATTCGGTAAAATGGAACCCTTCGGTAAAATGGCACTATTCGGTAAAATGGCACTATTCGGTAAAATGACACTCTTCGGTAAAATGGCACTATTCGGTAAAATGACTCTATTCGGTAAAATGACACTATTCGGTAAAGTGGCACCCTTCGGTAAATTGGCACTATTCAGTAAAATGACACTATTCGGTAAAATGGCACTATTCGGTAAAATGACACTATTCGGTAAAATGGCACTATTCGGTAAAATGGAACCCTTCGGTAAAATGGCACTATTCGGTAAAATGGCACTATTCGGTAAAAAATAGTACCTTACGAAATAAATAAGCGACTACCTAATTTTAGGGAGGTTTTTTGTTTTTGTATCGCCAATATTTACAAAGTAGATACAAAATATTCTATAAAACAGTACCTAATGTTAATATGTTGGTTATTTATACCTAACCGGTCAAAATAACACAGAGTTTTAAACAAAACATTTAGACAATAAACGAATATTATCAAAGGATAATTAAATTCCTCAAGAACAATGTTATTTCATCGTTTAATTATCTGTTACGAATTTCCTCTGAAATGTTAAATACAATAGGCTTATATGCATTACAAAATGGCGTCCGTGATCATTACAAGCCAGTTAAACAGGATGTTCCGGTCGTTTGGAATGGCCTTGAAACGGAAACTAGTAAGTGATACGTTTAATGATGTATCAGTTATAGGAAACTATGCTCTACGGTTGAATTTTAATTGTTAGGGGTAGATTTTATTGTATGGAAGGTTTTGTAACTTGTAAAATGGATTACGTACGAAAAATAAATCCATTATTGTATCCATGATCCATTAAATCGCATTATTTTAACTGTGTAGTATTTAAAGTATTTTATGATCAATTAAATTTATTGCTTAAGTTATTGACTGTCGTTTTGAAGATATGTAATGTATTTGTATGTAAACTTTCTACGAGGATTTAGCAGTAGATAAGGTTATGTCATTAGTTATAGGTTATGGCAGTAGTAAGGTTATAGTAGTAGTAGAAGTAGTTCAGTAGTTGTAAATATATCAGAAGTTGTAGCAATAGCTGAAGAATTAGCTAAGGTTACGTAGTAGCAGTAGTTCTACAAGTGATGTAAATATAGCAGCAGCTGTAGAAGCAGCTGCAGCAATTTCAGTAGCTAAGACTATAGCAGTAGCGGTAGTTCAGTAGTTGTTGTAAATATATATATATATATATATATATATATATATATATATATATATATATATATATATATATATATATATATATCAGCAGTTGTAGCAATAGCAGTATCTAATATTATAGCAGTAGCTACTGTTAATATAGCAGAAGTTGTAACAGTTGTAGCAATGGCAGTAGTTGCGATTATAGCACTAATAGTATTTCCGTAGTTGATGTAAATATAGCAGAATTTGTAACAGTAGCTTTAGCATTGGCTGTAGCTAAGATTATAACAGTAGCAGTAGTTCAGTAGTTGCTGTAAATATATCATATTTGTAGCAATAACAGTAGGTAAGATTGTAGCAGAAGTAGTAATTCAGTAGTTGCTGTAAATATAACAAACATTGTAACAGTTGTTGTAGAATTACCAGTTACCAAGTTTATAACAGCAGTAATAGTTCAGTAGTTGCTGTAAATATATCATAGTTGTAGCAGTAACAGTAGGTTAAGGTTGTAGCAGAAGTAGTAATTCAGTAATTGCTGTAAATATATCAGAAGTTGTAACAGTTGCTGTAGAATTACCAGTTACCTAGGTTATAACAGCAGCAATAGTTCAGTAGTTGCAGTAAATGTATCATAGTTGTAGCAATAACAGTAGCTAAGATTGTAGCAGAAGTAGTAATTCAGTAGTTGCTGTAAATATAACAAACATTGTAACAGTTGTTGTAGAATTACCAGTTACCAAGTTTATAACAGCAGCAATAGTTCAGTAGTTGCTGTAAATATATCATAGTTGTAGCAGTAACAGTAGGTTAAGGTTGTAGCAGAAGTAGTAATTCAGTAGTTGCTGTAAATATATCAGAAGTTGTAACAGTTGCTGTAGAATTACCAGTTACCTAGGTTATAACAGCAGTAATAGTTCAGTAGTTGCTGTAAATATATCATAGTTGTAGCAGTAACAGTAGGTTAAGGTTGTAGCAGAAGTAGTAATTCAGTAATTGCTGTAAATATATCAGAAGTTGTAACAGTTGCTGTAGAATTACCAGTTACCTAGGTTATAACAGCAGCAATAGTTCAGTAGTTGCAGTAAATGTATCATAGTTGTAGCAATAACAGTAGCTAAGATTGTAGCAGAAGTAGTAATTCAGTAGTTGCTGTAAATATAACAAACATTGTAACAGTTGTTGTAGAATTACCAGTTACCAAGTTTATAACAGCAGCAATAGTTCAGTAGTTGCTGTAAATGTATCATAGTTGTAGCAGTAACAGTAGGTTAAGGTTGTAGCAGAAGTAGTAATTCAGTAGTTGCTGTAAATATATCAGAAGTTGTAACAGTTGCTGTAGAATTACCAGTTACCTAGGTTATAACAGCAGCAATAGTTCAGTAGTTGCTGTAAATGTATCTTAGTTGTAGCAGTAACAGTAGGTTAAGATTGTAGCAGAAGTAGTAATTCAGTAGTTGCTGTAAATATAGCAGAAGTTGTAACAGTTGCTGTAGAATTACCAGTTCCGATGGTTCACTACAGCAGCAACAGTTCAGTAGATGCTATAAATGTTGCAGCTTAAAGGTATAGTTTTGCACAATCAGTAGCAATAAATCGACACAGTAGTTGCAACAATAGTAATAACAACACCAGTTTCAACTTTAGGCGAAGAAGCAGCCCAGCATTCTTTCATCAGGTACAATAACAGTAGAAGTAGAATTGGTTGATGATGCTGTAGAAGCTCACACCAGTAATAGTAAGGTATTAGTAATAGCAATAGCTTTATCAATAGCTTGGAAGTTAAAATATGAGTGGTCTGTCTAGACTCTACTTTAGAAATAAGAAATCTACATCGCGTGATAGAAAATGGTTGTCTCTGAGACCAATACATCGACCTCAAAAGACATCAACGCATTGTTTGAGTGTATTCCATGACATGTTTCCACGAAATAAACAACGACTAAATTTTCGCAACCCAAACAGAAGACGACAGCAAAAATCGTTAATATAATATTGTTATGGATAAAACACCTTCTTAAAAAAAAAAACTGCATCTGGAAAAATTAAAATTATATTTTGTTCGTTTTAGCTTAATTTTCTTTATTGTTTACTCACAAATTAAGTAAATCTATCTATCCAGTAAAAAAATAACTAACGATCTTTTAAAATCAAATAGTTTATTAACCTACTCAGCCCAATAGTAACAAAGTTGCATGCACACTGTGAACTTTACAAATTGGAGTTTTGCAGTTCACTAAGCACGCTAATTTGGGCAGTTCCAACAACAACCACCGTGCCCATTTCAGCAAATTTGAATTATTTACACATCATTCGTATGTGTTACCCGCTGATATTTATTGGCTGATTTATATAAGTCTCATTAAATGATTTTAAAACACATTAAATGCGGAGCATATAATATTTTTATAACAAATTAATAACAATGTTATTATTTTAAGATTGTAAAATTTGTTATTCAAAAGACAGGAGTAAATAAAATTGGGGCCTATAAAATATAATACCGTAATTATTTTCTTAGAAGATATTAACAAACAATTAATTTTAATTTATTAGTCAAATACTTTTGCACAGTAGCAAATTAAAAATCCAACCAATTAATTTATATTTTAATTACTGTAATTAATGTAACTATTTAGGAGAATGGTGTTTTTAATGATAAATTTTGTACGACATGTGTTCAGAAAGTAACGATAATTTTTAAATTTCGCAGGCTTGGAGAGTCCGATTGTCAAACATTTTTTATTATGTTGGTATACATGCCCTTGAAGTATCATAAAATTTTCAGCTGTTTTCATTGCTGACTTTGTCTGTGACAGCCACTAAGTTTAGACGTGTTTTTATGAGCTCGGCGAATTTCGTTTGTTAAAAGAAATGAATCAAAGAATTTGTATCAAATTTTGGATAAAAAATGGAATAAAGTGTAACAAAGTGTGTGGAATGTTAACAAAGGCCTATGGTGAGTCTGATATGAGTAAAGCAAGAGTTTACGAGTGGTATAAGCGTTTCCAAGAAGGCCGTGAAGACGTTGAAGATGACGAACGCCCTGGACGCCCCAGCACATCACAACCGATGAAAACGTGGAAAAAGTGAAAAAATGGTTATGAACAATCGCCGAATCACAATTAGAGAGGTCGCTGATGATGTTGGCATATCTATTGGAAAATGTCATGACATTGTTTCTAATGTTTTGTGTATGAAACGCGTGGCAGCAAAATTCGTTCCAAAATTGTTGAATTTTTAACAAAAACAGCAGCGAATAGAAGTTGCTCTGGAGTCCCTAAATGAAGTCAACGACGATGCAGAATTACTGAAGCGTATTATAACAGGTGACGAAACATGGGTTTACGGATATGACGTCGAAACTAAGGCTCAATCATCCCAGTAGAGGCATTCTGACTAGCCAAGACTGAAAAACGCCCGACAAGTGCGGTCGAACGTGAAGGTTGTGCTCACTGTGTTTTTCGATATTAATGGCATAGTGCATCATGAATTCCTGCCACCAGGTGAAACGGTCAATAAGGAGTACTACCTACAAGTTCAACGCCGTTTGCGTGAAGCAATCTGAAAAAAACGCCCGGATCTGTGGAAAAACCATTTATGGCTTTTGCACCACGATAATGCACCAGCTCACACTTCATTGTTTGTTCGTGAATTTTTTGCCTAAAACAGTACTGTAACGATGCCCCAGCCTCCATATTCGCGAGACATGGCTCCGTGTGAAATAAAGAGAACCTTAAAGAACCGTCGTTTTACAGCCGTAGATGACATTAAAAGCGCATCGCTGAAAGAACTGAAGGCTATCTCAAAGGTTGAGTTTGAGAAGTGTTTCGAGGATGGAAGAAGCGCTGGCACAAGTGCATAATCTCCAATGGGGACTATTTTGAAGGCGACAACATCGATGTAGAAGAATAATTAAATAATTTGTTCAAAAAATTAAATTCTCGTTATTTTCTCAACACACCTCGTATTACTTATATATTCCAAACCTAATAATTAGTTTCTCGTTTGCTACAAATAATTTACTACAAATAACACTTTTAGTAGAAATGTTTAACGATATCAGACACACACTGTTTATTAGAGATAGGTTAGGTTTTTGTCATTTACTATATAAAAACATTAAAGTCAAATAAAACTGTACAGACCTTATTGCATTTCGTGCAATATGGGAGTTTTATATCTCAGATCAAGTCTGCAGTAATTTTCCGTTCTTTTATTGACAATAGTTTAGTTCTACTGAATCTATTGCAATATGTCTTAGCTATATTTACTGTATAAAATATTATAAATAAAGAGGTTACACGTTTAACGTTTTATGCTATAAAATAACAGCAACAAAATGCTAATAACATGCCAACCTTTTTGCCATTAGTTTAATTAGAGTTTTTTTATAAATTATTTTTTAAGTTCATAAGTATATTTTTTTCGAATAGCCCATTTAGAGGGCACGCTTAATCAACTTCTTAGCCCATGCTTCCTTCATTTTCCTTGAGTGGTTTTCTCTGTCCTCTTGCGTCCACTCTCTTCCTCTCCTGCACGTGGGTTTTATTCTCCCGCAACTCAAGTTGCCGTATTGTACTTCTGAATATTGCTCTGTTTCCTATAATTTCTGAGTCTATTGCGTTGTTTGCCAGGCCCTTGTCTATCTCTGTGAACCAGGTTATCTTGTTCCTGTGCTTGTTTGATATTGTGAAGATCTGTTTAGTTCTCCATTCTGTATATGTGTCCGTAGAATTGCAGTCTTCTTTTCCTGAATACGTCTGTTACTTTTTCCATTCTGGAATAAAGCTCTCCATTTGACCTCTGTTTATATTCGAACCCTGTGTTACTCTTTGGACCCAATATTTTCCGTAAAATCCTTCACTCCATCTTTCCTATTTTCTCTACGTCCTGAGCTGTATAAGTATATTCTTTTTATATTCTTCTTCTTTTCTGCTAGGATTATTGTCACTATGTTCAGTATAATAATCTGCCATCCCTAGGTTCGTCAATTCTACTTTCGTTGACGCGTTTCGGAGAACCTCCATCATCAAAAACTATATCTATACTCACTATACTCAAGGGTATAGATATGGTTTTTGAAGATGGAGGTTCTCCGAAACGCGTCAACGAAAGTGGAATTGACGAAGCTAGGGAAGTCAGATCATTATACTGAACATAGTTATAAGTATATAGTTAAATTGGGTTATGTTTATGATTTTTGTTACTTTGAATTATTAAATAACTATCGATTTATTTTAATTTCAACAGTTAAAACGATTTACTGTATTGCTGTCAAGAATTTCCCTTTCACTCCAGTAACCATTCGATTACCATGTTTCGATTTGCTATTGTTTCTGTTATCAGTGATTTATAAGTACTACATTATTAGTTTTTTTTGTGTTTAACGTCCAACTATTGTGCACGCTTGTGCTAATGCAGACGATGGGATGATTTATAGCGTACAAAAATACCAAGCCCTGGCCGGGAATCGAACCCGGGTCCTCGGGAAGAAAGCCCAGTGTGCTATTAACCAACTAGACCACCGAGGCGGCCACATTATTAGTAACTATTAATAATAAATTGTAAGTTATTAACTTAAATTATACGTACAGGTTTAACAAATATCCTAACCTAACAAGTTAAAATCAAAAACTGCGTTTCATTTTGGTTTCAAAATATCATACTTTATATAATACTCGACTTTATATATTAGTCTTATTAAATAATTAATATAATAGCCTTATTTATAGCTTACTTAATATAATAACCTACTTTATATATTAGTGTAGTTAATATAATAACCTACACTATATATAATAGTCTACTTTATATATTAGCGTACTTTATATCATAGCCTACTTTATATAAGAACCTACTTTCTACAATAACTTACTTTTTGTAATAGCCAGACTAGACTGATTGCCAAAACATCGATATTTGGCTGGATACGCGAAGATTTTCAACAATAAAAATCAAATATTTTTGCGTATTATCAGTGGATTTGCCATCATGGTAGAGCCGGCTCATGAAATGAACGCCGATTCCGAACTCCTCATTATTTATTAGTGTAAATTCGAGCGCGTTCATGTCGTAATTTTAATCCGATTTGATTCAAACTTGGCATAAAGATCGACAAGTTTTTTAGTCATCAAAATCCAGATTACAGACGGATATTCCAAATCTTAAAAAAATATTGAATTTATTTACTGTATACTTTTTTTTGAAATCTAAATTCTCCAACTTAATTGCCTTTAAAATTTGCCTAAACAGTTTTCAAAATTCTATTTAAAATACAAAAAATTCTTCTTTTTATATTCTTCGTCTCTTCTGCTGGGATTATTATCACTATGTTCACTATCTGCCTTCCCTGGCTTCGTCAATTCTACTTTCGTTGTCGCGTTTCGGAGAACTTCCATCTTCAAAAACTATATCTATACTCTATAGATATATGGTGAGTATAGATATAGTTTTTGAAGATGGAGGTTTTCCGAAACGCGTCAACGAAATTAGAATTGACGAAGCTAGGGAAAGCAGATCATTATACTGAACATAGTGACAAAAATTCTTATTTTCCATGCGGCTTGAAAGAATAAAACGCTAATTTAGGCACATTTTAACGCTACAGACTGAAATTATATTTTATAAAGTGTACACAAATATTATTGGAAATATTTTCCCGTCCCATTATCGAGGCATTTTTCGATTATAAATGTAGACTGTGATGCATCCAACAAATCGATATTTTTATAAGTTTTATGTCCCTCAGGGCGGTGCAGACTAGCTGCAGCGATTGAGAGGATTTAGACGTCACACGCGGTACCCGAGTCTAACACACACTTACAACGTTAACACTTTGCACTCACACTTACATTTACGGAGGCGATAAAAGCATCAATGTGCTTTTCGCCTTAAACAAAATCCAAGTTTTATTTACTTGTACCTCGAAGATTAAAATAACTAAACGATACTTTGTTAAAAGACTTGTCATAATCTGCAGACTTTATTTGGAAACGAGCAATGCTTTCTTGCAACAACAATATAACTTTCTTCTTTCGTATACAATTAACCTGAAAACATCGTACTAAGATAAGACATGATATTATAATCATGATAAATGGCATCGTTAAAACTAAACATGTGTTTTCACAGTGCCGATAAATTACGCTGACCGATCTCCGGCACTTTATAATATTAAACATACTGTTTACATAACCTCAAAGTGTAAGCGTGAGTTGGATGTAAGTGTAAGCTTTTACGTTATGCGAGCAAATTTGTGCTAACGAGTATTTGATGCCCTGATAATGTTGAAAGATCCGTTCTTACGTTCCCTTCATAGCTTTCCATAAAAATGAACACACCATAGAAATATTATTTTGCATATTTACTTTCCCACAATACGTAGTATAGGCACGAAATGTTAAACGATAGGTTGAAATTGCATCTGATCTTTAATACGAGGGTTGTCCGTAAAGTAAAGTTACCAATAATTTTTCACAATGAAAAACATGTTTATTTGCATTTATACATTTTTGGAAAGCTTACACTTTTTTCTATTTTTTGACATAATCGCCGTTGAGATCGATGCATTTTTGCATACGGTGAACCATCTTTTGTGTGCCTGAGTCGAAAACTCTCCTGCCGCGCCGCGAAGGTAGCTTAAAACGTTTTCTTTCACCTCCTTTCTGGCATTGACATGCGTCACACCTACGTGTTTCTTCAAATTAGGGAAGAAATGGTAGTCACTTGGGGCTAAGTCTGGGCTGTAGGGTGGAAGTCTAACAGTATCCCATCGAAATTGTTTGATGAGATCAGTTGTTACACGGGCGGTGTGCGGACGAGCGTTGTCTTGATGGAAACAAACTCTATTCGTGAGCAGGTCTCTCATCTTGTTTTGAATCGCGCGACAAAGGTTCCTTAACGTCTCACAGTAACGATCAGCATTGATTGTTGTGCCGGTATTTATGAATTGGTACAACAATAACCCCTTCCTGTCCCAAAACACGCTCGCCATGTCTTTGCCGGCAGACAGTGATTGAATTTCCGCGACTTCGGCGACTCTGCAAGTTTTCAATGACGTGATTGTTATTTCGTTTCCGGTGTCGTATAGTGTATCCAGGACTCGTTGTCAGTGACAATGGAGTCCAAGAATTTCTTGCCGTTGGTTTTGTAGGCCTGAAGAAATTCGCGGGCCGCATTAATCCATTGACGTTTGTGGTCATCTTGGGACCCATTTTGCACAAACCTTGCTATACCTTAAATGGTCTGTCAAAATTTTATCAATGCAGGTCTTGCTGACGTCAGAGATTATCTCAGAGAGCTCCCGAACAGTCACCCTTCGATCGTTCAGCATTGCTTCTTCCACTTTCGCAATCGTTTCGTCCGAAACAGATGGCCGTCCGGAACGCTGTTCATCATGAACGTCCGTCTTTGAATTCTCTGCACCATTTGCGCACGTGTTGTATACTCATACATTTTTCTCCGCAGACTTCACACAGTTGGATACGAATGTCCACCGGCGCAGTGTTTTTTGCACACAAAAAGCGAATCACAGAGTGTAATTCGCACCGCGCGGCAGACAGAAGAGGCAACTTCATTATTAACCGCTACCAAGCTAAGCTGAGCGTCGCAGATCGCTCGCGGAATGGGGATTGGTAGCGGAGGAACCAAGCTGTAAGCCAAGGTCACCGGATCCCGCGTAACAACGTTCGCAACGACTATAGCGCCTTGGGAACCTTACTTTACGGACAACCCTCGTATAATCACCTGCTCCCATAGAAGTAATTTTACTACTTCCGTGAACACAAAATTAATACTACTTACACTGGTTATTTATCGATTTAATTATCGATTTTTCTTGATTCCAATTCGATGGATTAGCATAATACAAAGCTTAATTTGATACAAAGTAAATTTTTAGAATCTAGGTCTTGTACATTTTATATTAAATATGTTAAACCGAATTTACCTTATGAAAGTAATTATGAGGAAATTTTGAATACTGCATTTTAATCACGTAATATAATTGTAATGCAACAGTCATTGTTTTTGTTTTATAGTTTTTTCTTCTTGCCAATTTAAAAGTCAAATTCAGACTAGATTTTAGAAAAAAATTGAAAATATTCGTAGTTTCGACATTTTCGGCATTCATGTAAATGAAAACTAATATTTTGTTATCGGGAATATATATATATATATATATATATATATATATATATATATATATATATATATATATATATATATATATATATATATATATATATATATTTATTTATTTATATTTATTTATATATATTTATATATATATATATATATATATATATATATATATAAATGAATCGATATTTTGTTGATGACGCCAAAACCTGAAAACGACTGATTTGATTTTTTTTTAAGTTGGCAATATTTTTAAGAAAGGTTATTACTGAGAAAATCTGAAAGTGTCTGTGTTTGTTATTCAATCACGCGTTAACTACTGGACCGATTGAGATGAAATTTGGTACTAGCATGGTTTAGAGACCCGAGATGAACTTAGACCTATTTTCGTTTTGAGAAATCCATTACACTTCTTATCCAGTCCAACTTAATTATTTGGTATTTAAGTTTGTGACAAGTGTTAACTGTGACGATTTAAGCGTTTATTATATATTGGTAGGTGCGTATAATAAATATTTAAATTATTGTAAATGCCATTATACTACTTACCCAGTCCAACTTAATTATTTAGAATTTAGTTTTGTGACATTTATTAACTGTACAAGTATAGTATATAGCAACGTCACAAAATAGACGTTTTTTCGTTTTGAAACATTCCATTATACTTCTTATCCAGCCCAACTTAATTATTTAGAATTTAGTTTTGTGACATTTATTAACTATACAAGTATAGTATATAGCAACGTCACAAAATAAAAGATTTTTTCGTTTTGAAAAATTCCATTATACTTCTTATCCAGTCCACCTTAATTGGTATTTAATTTTGTGACAAGTATTAACTGTACAACTGTGACGTTTTATATGTTTATTATATATTGGTAGGTGTGAATAATAAATATTTAAATTATTTTAAACGCCATTATACTACTTACCCAGTCCAACTTAATTATTTAGAATTTAGTTTTGTGACAATTATTAAATGCACAAGTATAGTATATAGCAACGTCACAAAATAGACGTTTTTTCGTTTTGAAACATTCCATTATACTTCTTATCCAGCCCAACTTAATTATTTAGAATTTAGTTTTGTGACATTTATTAACTATACAAGTATAGTATATAGCAACGTCACAAAATAAAAGATTTTTTCGTTTTGAAAAATTCCATTATACTTCTTATCCAGTCCACCTTAATTGGTATTTAATTTTGTGACAAGTATTAACTGTACAACTGTGACGTTTTATATGTTTATTATATATTGGTAGGTGTGAATAATAAATATTTAAATTATTTTAAACGCCATTATACTACTTACCCAGTCCAACTTAATTATTTAGAATTTAGTTTTGTGACAATTATTAAATGCACAAGTATAGTATATAGCAACGTCACAAAATAGACGTTTTTTCGTTTTGAAACATTCCATTATACTTCTTATCCAGCCCAACTTAATTATTTAGAATTTAGTTTTGTGACATTTATTAACTATACAAGTATAGTATATAGCAACGTCACAAAATAAAAGTATTTTTCGTTTTGAAAAATTCCATTAAACTTTTTATCCAGCCCAACTTAATTGTTATTTAATTTTGTGACAAGTGTTAACTGTGTAACAGTGACGTTTTATACGTTTATTATATATTGATAGGTGTGAATAATAAGTATTTAAATTATTTTAAAAACCATTATACTACTTACCCAGTCCAACGTAATTATTTAGAATTTAGTTTTGTGACATTTATTAACTCTACAAATATAGTATATAGCAACGTCACAAAATTATGTATCCATGATTGCAACGGCCAAGGACAAGCGGAATTAATAAGGGAAGTTAATTAACTGTAGGTAACATTGAAGATGCCAATTTTCAATTGGCAGCCAGGCAGAACCTATGACTCTACTGACACAAACTTCGCAACTTCTACACTTATTCCTGATATATATTGCGTTGTTAGTTTTTTTCTTTTGTAACTATTTAAAATCTACCTGTAGTGATTACTACTTGAATTAAATAGGATAACATGTTAATAGTTTTTACTTTAATGCTTTTTGTATTTCATTATTGTAACATTTTTCCGGATCACATATTCAAATGTTTAGGATTATATACCTATTCTTCCCGTCAGTGGTCTTTCAACTCACCTCATAAAGGCTACCGCGGTTTCAAAACTTTATAGTTTCATCTTCAGGCCATACAAAATGTTAAATCCCTCTGTCGAGGTCGTCACAAAGTCGAACAAAACATTAAAACATACATCACAAACACTAATCACAATTAAACATTTAAAATATTCATCATTAAATTCGGCTTGGCCAAGCTACACACGCGACTCGTACATCGTTACATTCCGGAGTGCACTGTATTTACATTCCGTTTTTTATACATTCCAGCCCGGAATATTAGCTTCTTGTAGTAATGCTGTCGTATAGCTCTCCTGTCGTATAGCTCTCCTGTCGTATAGCTCTTCTGTCGTATAGCTCTCCTGCCGTATAGCTCTCCTGCCGTATAGCTCTCCTGCCGTATAGCTCTCCTGTCGTATAGCTCTCCTGTCGTATAGCTCTCCTGTCGTATAGCTCTCCTGTCGTGTAGCTCTCCTGTCGTGTAGCTCTCCTGTCGTATAGCTCTCCTGTCGTATAGCCTCCTGCCGTATAGCCTCCTGCCGTATAGCTCTCCTGTCGTATAGCTCTCCTGTCGTATAGCTCTCCTGCCGTATAGCTCTCCTGTCGTATAGCTCTCCTGTCGTATAGCTCTCCTGTCGTATAGCTCTCCTGCCGTATAGCTCTCCTGTCGTATAGCTCTCCTGTCGTATAGCTCTCCTGTCGTATAGCTCTCCTGTCGTATAGCTCTCCTGTCGTATAGCTCTCCTGTCGTATAGCTCTCCTGTCGTATAGCTCTCCTGTCGTATAGCTCTCCTGTCGTATAGCTCTCCTGTCGTATAGCTCTCCTGTCGTATAGCTCTCCTGTCGTATAGCTCTCCTGTCGTATAGCTCTCCTGTCGTATAGCTCTCCTGTCGTATAGCTCTCCTGTCGTATAGCTCTCCTGTCGTATAGCTCTCCTGCCGTATAGCTCTCCTGTCGTATAGCTCTCCTGTCGTATAGCTCTCCTGTCGTATAGCTCTCCTGTCGTATAGCTCTCCTGTCGTATAGCTCTCCTGTCGTATAGCCTCCTGCCGTATAGCCTCCTGCCGTATAGCTCTCCTGTCGTATAGCTCTCCTGTCGTATAGCTCTCCTGCCGTATAGCTCTCCTGTCGTATAGCTCTCCTGTCGTATAGCTCTCCTGTCGTATAGCTCTCCTGCCGTATAGCTCTCCTGTCGTATAGCTCTCCTGTCGTATAGCTCTCCTGTCGTATAGCTCTCCTGTCGTATAGCTCTCCTGTCGTATAGCTCTCCTGTCGTATAGCTCTCCTGTCGTATAGCTCTCCTGTCGTATAGCTCTCCTGTCGTATAGCTCTCCTGTCGTATAGCTCTCCTGCCGTATAGCTCTCCTGTCGTATAGCTCTCCTGTCGTATAGCTCTCCTGCCGTATAGCTCTCCTGTCGTATAGCTCTCCTGTCGTATAGCTCTCCTGTCGTATAGCTCTCCTGTCGTATAGCTCTCCTGTCGTATAGCTCTCCTGTCGTATAGCTCTCCTGTCGTATAGCTCTCCTGTCGTATAGCTTTTTGTATCGACAGACAGACTAAATTGAGTCTACATTAATGCTCGCGAAGCCTCTGTCAAAAACTAGTCATCAATATAAGTCATTTTTTTATATTTTAATTTATTATTTTTAGTTTAGAGACCAAACTAACTCCTACATTTCTACTTTATAATTAAGTGTTCAATTTCTGTTAAGTAATAAAATTATAATAAATAAAAAATAAAATTCGCTAAAACAATTTCTTAGCGTTTATATACAATTTCGTAACGTTTATATACAATAAACGTTGTGAACAAAGCTCATATGTACCTAACTTTAAACAAAATACGTTAATTTCATATTTCAATAATTATTAAAGTTTAATTAAAATCGCGTTAACACAAAGTAAAAAGAGAGGCGAGAAGCCTTACTGATAAGACCTGAGGCCGTGTGTGATTAACTCTCGACTCAGGGAAGGGTGAAAGATCAACCGTTATTCTTTGCTAACGCCATTAGGGGATATTAAATGTCCGTTAGTAAGGGCCTGAAGGCAGTAAGGAAATGAAGGAGAGTTTTTAATAACAATGTTATAAAATTTATCAGATGTGGTGTATAAGAGCGCATACACGTGGACATTATTAATATCTATATGGCTGGGTTTTAAAAAATCAACTTTTATGTAGTTTGAATTATGTTTTTTTTCTATAACATGATTTTTGTAATTTTTATGCGATTTTCACGTAAATAAGGATAACGCATTTCAAGCAAATATTTTTGGATTTTGTTGTTTTTAACTGTGATAGGTTTTTAGGAAGGATCAAACTGTCTTGCTTGTATTTGAGAAAAAAATTGCGGGCACTTAAAATATCTAAGCACTTGTAAGTTCAAAGTAATATTGTTTTGTTTTCACCGGAACACAGTTTGACAGACTTTAAATAAAATCTCTCTCTCTCTCTCTCTCTCTCTCTATATATATATATATATATATATATATATATATGTATGTATGTATACGTCTACAGATCTCGTTTAAAAAAACCACATTCTTCTGTTCAAAATTAAATATTCAAGAACTAAACACAAAATATGGTAAGATAAACAGAGTCAAGCACTTCAAATATCTGGGAGAAATTCTTGAACCCACGTGTGGCGAGAAGGCTGCACAAAGGGTTCGGCTACTGAGAATGTAGAAGATCCTTAGTATAACGCATGATATCTACAATAAGAAATGTATGTTGACGAAGACAAAAATCAGACACTACAACACAGTCATAAAACCGGAGGTATTATATGCAAGCGAGACGCTAGCACTCCACACAAAAGCTACCATGGAAGATATTTTGAAGGAAGAACGCAATATCTTGAGGAAGATCCTTGGCCCAAGATTAACAGAAGATGGATACAGGTTGCACTCCCGGAAGACCACAGAGAAGATATCGTACCTGGCAGCAGATATCAGAAGGAGGCTTCAATTCTATGCACACATCGGTAGACTTTGCCAACAGAATCCTTAAGTGTATACAAGGTGTCAAATCAACAACGTCGTGTATCGCACAAGTCAGAATAGAGCTACATGACTCAACAGAGCAGAAATAGACTCAACAGACATTGAAGACAGGAACACATACAGGAGAAAGATGCTCGGTTGGAAGGTCCCAGAGAATGAAATCCCAAAGAGAGCAGGGAAAAAATGGACGGAGGAGCGGAAGAGGATCCATGGGGACAGGATGAGGGAGGTGTGGAGGATTAGAAGGAACAAGACATGAGTCGGAGTGTTTTGCGTGATCCAACAGGGTCTATACGCAAATAATAATAATAATAAATATTAATATATATAATTAGCAAAAACTAATGTTTTACTTATATTTTACCACAACAACAAAAATGTTTTTCTAGACTTTATTCCTGTGGAGGATAGTACAAGCTTATGTCTCTCCAGATCTCGTAGAACATATATCCATTGTCCCTGTGACGTCACATTTAGTTACACAGGTCCCCGGGGAGTGCAGACTAGCTGCACCTATTGTGTGTGTGTGTGTGTGTGTGTGTGTCGTGATTGAGAGCAGTATGAGCTAGAGGTACGGTGGGATCGCTAAACCCATCAGCTGCTCACTTCAGCTGCCTCCGCCGGAATGTAGTAGACTTATGGAAACATTAGTTTTTCTGGTATAAATGAATTTCAAAATAATTCTTCTAGCCGCCTCGATGGCCCAGTTGATAGCGTACTAGGCTTTCACCCTGAGGACCAGGGTTCGTTCCCGGCCAGGGCTTGGCATTTTCATACGCTATAAATCATCCCATCGTCTGCATTAGCCCAAGCGTGCACAATAGTCGGACATTAAAAAAAAAAAACTCAAAATAATTCAATTAACTGATGTCGCAGTGATTTTTTTAGTAATTTTGTAATCTTTTCAAATAAAAAAAATTATTTATTCTTGTATTAGATTCAGATGTAATTTTTGAACAATAACATTGTTTTTAATTTTTAAAGAGAATGGTAATACTAAAATGATTGTTACTTGATACAGAGCAACGATTTATGTTAAAGTTTTTTAACATTCCTCTTTGAAAATGTTGTCCCTTAAAATTCATGTTTGTTTCACGCTTTTTTGGTACATCTGATTGCCTCATAGTACCCAGCGTTTAAATAAATGATAGGCCCTAACTATCAGCTGGTCTGTTTTAAAATTTAATGTGATTTTTATCAGATTATCTTTGATAAAATACAAAACAATTACAAAAGTTGTTGTCTCATTTTACGTTTTCTTGTAAAATAAAAAAAAGTAATTGTTTTAATACTTAGACTGACCAGAATTTCAAAACACCTGTACGGATAAAGTTTTATTATTATTTTTAATATTTATACTGTATGCCAGTTACACTAACGAAAACGAGGGATAAGCGTTACCGTTAAGGGTAACGCAACAGAAATAACTAGACCAGTGATAACGAACAAGATCAACTGACGAACTAGCAATTAGCAAATTGAATGTTTGTGTTAATTTTAATTCCGAATTCAACTCGTAACATATATTTAAACAAAATTCCGTTACAAATAAAAAAGCAGACAGCGCGAATTTCATGAAAACGTTTTAACGTTTAATTTCACTGCTATTTTTGCTGACAACAGAAATTAGTAACAAAAAAAAATGAAAGTATTCGCTAAAGTATAAATCACGTTAAAGCGTTCAGTACATAAAAACAGCTGTTATTTCCCATGATGGATTTATTTCACGCTTTGTATTGAGCCATGTTCAAGCGTCAACAGGTGGCACGTTGGCACTAAACCCATGAAACATGTGTCCCGATCTCGTAACAAAGATCCGTGGGCATATTCATTTTAACTGTACAATAGGTTTGGTTAATTTGATGTCGATAATTTAGTGAGCGAGTTACGTGTATGTTTACCGGAGAAATAAAAAGGCTCCTAACACAAGTCGAACAAAACAATTGACCACGTGATGCAAGGTCTCTGTTTCGACTGTTTGGTTTGGGTTATGTAGTTTTGGAACAAAAATGCCTTCTACTGAACGACGAATGTGTGAGATTTTCCCCGTTCATTTCAGTTTTAAGATGGCAGCTTCTGTTTTAACAATGACGAATAGCCTATACGAAGGTTTAACACTATCATGTTTTAGGGCTGGTTGTGATGTTGGATTTTGAGCTCGATGCGAGTACACAATTAATATTGGTACTTATGGTAGATCAGTTGTTTTATTTTAATTAGTAACAATAAACTGATTTCGTTGAACCGCTCATAGGATATAATAAATTTTAGGTTATGTTGTTAAAAACCAGCTATGTTATAGTAAAAATCAGATATTATATTAATTAGTAACGATCAGCTGATTTTATTGTACAGCTGATAATTTATAATAAATTTTAAGTTGTGCTGTTAAAAACTAGCTATGTTACAGTAAAAATCAGGATAATATATAATAAATTTTAAGTTGTGTTGTTAAAAACTAGCTATGTTACAGTAAAAATCAGATATTATATTAATTACTAACGATCAGCTGATTTCATTGTACAGCTGATAATTTATAATAAATTTTAAGTTGTGTTGATAAAAACTAGCTATTTTTTAATATCTCAATGGAGCACAGTTAGTCAATTTTGGTTCTTTTGGGCTTTCAACTTTGGTTCTTTTAGGTTTTTGAGATTCTCCCAATACTTTTTTACTCTTATAGATCTCTGTAGTCTAACTTCCTCCGAGTAAAAGGCAAATCTTTTTGTTCCTTCTTTAAATTTTAATCTAATGTTTTTATTCCAAAGGATTTGTTTTTCCCTTCCTTCTTTCAGACGTTCCTCCGTTATCCCTAATTCTTTTAGGTCCTGTTCCACTTCCATAAGCCACTTCTTTACTTTCATCTTGAATTGGTAATTTAGGAGTTTCGTAGTCAGTCTTTCTTCTGGTAGCCTTATTAGGTGTCCATAGAAAGCCAGTCTCCTCTTTCTAATATTATCTAATAGATGTTCATTATCCTGATAGATGGCTGAACTTGGCAGCAGTCTGTATGTTCCTTCTATCACGAGTTTGTTGTTGATAATGGTTTTCAATATTTTTCTTTCCACTTTTTGAAGCTCGAAATCTTATTAAAACTAGCTATTTTATAATAAAATATTAATTGTTTTATATTAATTCGTAACGATCAGCTGATTTCATTGAACAGCTGATAAGCTATAGTAGTTTTAGGTTATATTGTTAAAAACTAGCTATGTTATAGTAAAAATCAGATATTATATCAATTAGTAACGATCAGCTGATTTCATTGTACAGCTGATAATCTGTAATAAATTTTAATTTGTGTTGTTAAAAACTAGCTATTTTTTCTCTTTTTTTGCCTCATGGGACCACTTTAGTCTAAATTTCAGTTCTTGCTAACTCTGGGCTGCATTTTTTTTCTCCAATAATCCCTCATTCGATCAGATCGTTGCTTCCTGACGGCATCTGTGATCACTACCTTCTTGTGTCTCTTCGGTTTATCCACTTTAAATTTATTAGTCTTAAGAATGCGTGTTATTTTACATTTGTCTGTTGCATCCTCCATCTTCAGTCCTATTTCACTGAGGTATCTGAGGACTTGTGTGATGTATATTCTCTGTGTTTTCCTGTTGATGTCTCTCATTACCAGTTGTCTTAGGATTCTGTCCTCCGGCATTCTTAATATGTGAAAGAAGTGGGAAATTCTTCGTTTTTTCATTACACTAAGACCTGGGTCGATATATTTGTATACTGTTTCATTGGTGGCTATTCTCCAGGTCTCGTCTTTCCGGTAGCTTTTGTTGAGACACTTTCTGATAATACTTCTCTCTGTCTTAAGCAGCGGGTCTGTCCTGTTACTGTAAACTAGCTATTTTATAATAAAAGATTATTTTTTATATTAATTCGTAATGATCAGCTGATTTCATTGAACAGGTGATAAGCTATAGTACGTTTTAGGTTATGTTGTTAAAAACTAGCTATGTTAATTTGTCGTGCTTTCAAATAAACTATCGTAATTAAAATAACAAGGAAGAGAAAACATGATACACGGTTTTAATTTTTGGTTCAATAACAGAAATTAGTTTCAACTTTTGTCCAAACGTATTAACAAACTGAAGAAAGCACAAACGTTCCAATAGAGCTGGATCCTTTTAAATATTACGGTTACAAGTTAAATTGGCAGAACAGATTAAGAGCACGTCAGATCGCTGTCATGGAGTTGTAGCCAGTCAATAAATTCAGAATATATGGTAAGGAGTACTGTTCTTTGAACTATTAGTAAATTATTATCACAAAACACTTTATGGGATACCGAATTAACGTTTTTCGAAATTACATCACTATACCTGACAATATCTACATCTGGCAAGTAATGATATTGTCACAACTGAAGATATCATTGGCAATGCTAAGCCAAACGTTTATCAATTTTATCAATTTTTATCAAGTTTATCAATTTTATCTCTAAAGTGTTTAAACAAAGTGAAGCAAAAAAAATACGGTTCAGGTATTATTATGCAAATATTAATAAATAAAATAAAAATAAATAAATTTAATAACAGGATACACCTTAATATGAAAAATCTCGATATATATATCGAGATTTTCTTGCGTATTAAAAGCTTTTTTATAAACACTTTTATAATACTTTTTAACGATCAGCTGATTTCATCGAACAGCTGATTGGCTGTAATAAATTGTACGTTATGTCGTTAAACACCAGCTGTGTTATAATAAAAAGAATCAGTTGTTCTATATTAATTCGTAAAGATCAGCTGGTTTCATTGAACAGCTGATAGGCTGTAATAAATTTTAGGTTATGTTGACGGAATTCAGGTTCACGTGATACAGTTTGTAATATTTTTATATCATTTATTCATGTCTCGCCGTTTTCAATATGCAGTATATTATGATTAAGTAAAAAAGGGCAGTAACAGGTATTAGGTGGTTGACGTTACAGTTGAAAGCGGGCGGATCACCTTGCCGCGGTTACACCCGTCATGACGTCACCCAGTCATACATCACTCGTTTTTCTCATTACCGCAACGTGTTTTGCACATTAATCATTCTGCAGATTTTGATAACAACAGTTCCGCCGTGAAACATGCTTCTGTAAATGTACGGTTTTATATTTCTGCAATTGTTAAAGGAGACGTGACAGTTAAACTTACAATCGTTATACTTTGGTAACGAATACAAAGTGATAGATTTTGAGGAATTTTTTAAATCTCAGCATCTATAGGGTGACTGTACTGTCACTTTACGAGCTGGAGGTTTCGTATTCAATTCCCAAGCGTATTCAACGTTACAGCGTTGACCAAGCATATTGAGACAAATTGGGAAGCTACACATTGGTAACGAACTCTGGTAGCCAATGCGGGAAACTTTGTTTAGGGAAAAACTAAATAATAGCCTGACAACCGCAGGTAGATTGTAGTCCCTTAAAATTCCATAGAGGTAATTTTAAAACAAAATTATAAATGTTTCTTAGAACGTATATTTCAAAAGAAGTCTTAAAATAATTACGTTGTTGAAAATATTTTAATTATAATTTTAGTTAAAGTTGTATACGACCAAAATGATTGAAGACATAAATTTGTCGTAAGTTTTGTGTCAAGAAATAAATTTTATTTCTTTTTTTCGGTTAAAACGTGCAGCGACGTTGACCGATGCTAGATTCCACTCTTTCCGATCTCCCCATTGTCCGATATGTAAATTTCTATCTCTCATAGCCTTACGGATTCCTTCCATCCAGCTCTTTCTTGGTCTTCCTTTTTCCCTTTCCATTGCTTGTTTCGACAGTCGCGCTTGGCTAATGACCGTACCAAATTAACTGACTCCTTTATAATCGTGTCCTCTATTCCCATCTGTTGACGAATCACCTCATTTCTTATTCTTTGGACTCTCGATATCCTAGCAGATCTTCTCAACGCACCCATTTCTACAGCCTCTATCCTTTTCTTAGTTTTTTCTTTAATTCTCCACGTCTCAGCTCCATATATTAAAAAAACTCTTAATAATCCCATTATATATATATATATATATATATATATATATATATATATATATATATAGAGAGAGAGAGAGAGAGAGAGAGAGAGAGAGAGAGAGAGAGAGAGAGAGAGAGAGAGAGAGAGAGAGAGAGAGAGAGAGAGAGAGAGAGAGAGAGAGAGAGAGAGAGAGCTTTTGTGATCTTGTTATATTCTTACTCCATAATACGTCGTTCAAGCATCCTATTATTTTCCTTGTTTCTGTTATTTTCGATCTTATTTAGTTTTCATCCGTACCGCTTTTGTCGAACTTTACGCCCAAATATCTATACTACACATTTTATTTACCTTTATTTATTCGTAGTTCTAAACTATTCTCAGTGGCAACAAAAGTTTTCTAAACGTTGATTAGTAAAGTTAATGAGATATTAATTAGGCGAATTATCAATTTAATAAACATTCTGAACAAAATACCAATCGTCTGCGGTATTCATTTAGAAAAACCGTAAATAATAACGTTTGAAATTTTTTATTTTACTTCAAATCTCCTTTTGCAAGTTGAACTCAGCGAGTTAAGCTACCGACAGAAGCGAAGCTATTGTTAATAATATCTTTGCTGAATTTATAATTAGTTTCAAGTTATGTTTACAAATATCTTATTTTGTTTGAATAAATACATGAACCTAGCTTAGATATTATTTGCTGTAGTTACGCGTATAATAAAAGGTCAGTTGTTTTATATTATATCAGCTGATTTCATTGAACAGCTGTTAGACTGTAATACGTTAGAAATTATTTCGTTAAAAACTACCAATATTGAACAACAACTATTTTAAAGTTTATATTAATTTCGAGCTGCAATGCGAACACGTTCTTCAATTAAGAAAAAATACCGCAACTGAACGTTTTCATATAATACGCGCGTTATCGAAAAGGAAGAAGAAAAAGAAAACGACAAATAGAGAGACGAAATTCATTCGCTCGTTTCCGTTTCATAATTCGGTTTCATTAAAAGGTTCAGGACACTTTTTTCCTACTCACGCCTCTCGCCAAAGCTAACGCTAAAAGCTTCGCGTCAAAAATGTAATTAACAACCGTAAATATTATGAGGCAGTTTTTCCTCTTTGCTGAGATATTTTAGTTTTGGAGTTAGTCACTTTTGAAATGCAACGCAAATGCATTAATATTAAATGCATTATTAAATACATTAATATTAAATGCGTAATTAAATACATTATTAAATGCATTAATATTAAATGCATTATTTAATGCACTTAATTATTTAATTATTTATTGTTAATTAAAAAATTAATTATTTAAACACCGCCGCAAGCCGGTCCCAAGCCCGGGTCTGTCTTTGAAAGATGGGGAAGTGTGGAGGGGGAGGAGTAACAACCTCGTAAAAAAACCAGGGTCCATCTTGCTTCGGATGGTAGCACCCTGTAATAGAGCCCCTGCCTAGAGTTACTAGGTGAAAACTGGCCAACGGTCTCAATGGCGGACGAGGAAATGAATTTCCCAACGGCGGAGAGAGCCGAAGAGCTACCTCCAGGATTTACAATCTTGGTTGTATCACTGTGACCTTTGGGTCACTCAAAATATAACTTTCATTATTCATGGAAATGTGTGATGTGAATGAACTCCAATAGATTGACGATACAGGTGTTTGATTTTTTCCATAATAGTTAAACAAAACCGAACTGGTTTAAAGAAATTGAAAAAGACCTAATAGAATTAAAAATTACAGAAAATTCACTGCTTGACCAAACTGCTAAGATAAGTACCAAGGACGAAAGAATAAGATTCCAAGATAAAACCAAAATAAGACCTAAACCTGTCATTTCGGAAGATGAGAGGAAAACAAGATCGGAAAGAATGAAGAGCTACTGGGAACAAAGAAAAGTACAGCGCGCAAGAAATGATTGATTCAGCGTACCCCAAAGAGGGTGAAACGAAAAGAAGAAGAAGAAATGCATTATTAAATACATTAATATTAAATTCATTATTAAATGCATTAATATTAAATGCGTTATAAATACATTAATATTAAATTCATTATTAAATGCATTAATATTAAATGCGTTATTAAATACATTAATATTAAATTCATTATTAAATGAATTAGTATTAAATGCGTTATTAAATGCATTAATATTAAATTAATTATTAAATACATTCATATTAAATGCATTATTAAATGCATTAATATTAAACACTATAAAATTTTAAAAAATCACCTTGAGTCTCTAGAACTACAATTGAGATGGGAAAGCAGCTAGCGCTCTACTCTTTAAGCACTTGTAGAAAAAATTCTACTGCCGACATTGCTCCTTTAAAATTTCGGTTTTGACTTTTTCATGACGTGTGTTCTGTACCACCCAACGAACTCCGTTTAATTCAAGTGCTCAGGCATAAAGCTTACTGAATTTTGCTTCAACAAAGTCTGATTTAACCCAACATAGTGCGCTTCATTAAGCACAGTTTAATATTACAGGTTTACCACGCGAATACATTAGTCTCCATACGTAATCTCTGAATTCAATAACCGACAATCCGGGCATTAAAGTCTCTTTGTTCCACGGCGCCAGTAATGCACTTCCATGCTGCTCCCGGATTAAGCACACATAAAGCGCGATTTGATTAAAGATGTCTTTATTAAAACTTCAACTGCCGTTAACGCGATCGCTTACGTAATTGATAAACTTGTTTTGTGATGTATCTTTAGTTATTTGGTACTTAAGGCGCGAATATAACCAAGAGAGTTAGTTTTATTTTAAGAACAGAAAATATTAATTTTACAGGGAGGGAACGAATTTAAAGTCACTTTGTTTGTCTTATTTGTGATTTTTTTTTTTTTTTTAACGTCCGACTATTGTGCACACTTGGGCTAATGCAGACGATGGGATGAGTTAAAGCGCATGAAAATGCCAAGCACTGGCCGGGAAGCGAACCCGGGTCCTCGGGGTGAAAGCCCAGTACGCTATCAACTAGGCCACCGAAGCGGCTTTGTTTGTGATAGGCAAAATACAAATTTAAAATAGGATAAATCAAGGTCATCCTTTTCGAAAGTCAATCTGTACCTATGTTTATGTCAATATGCGCTAAAATTTTGAAAAAACAAATTATAACTTCACAAAATACAATAATTTTGTTGTTTTCAAAGGTTTTTTCCAATTTATACTAACTGATAACGTTAGTTTATTGTCAACATAAGCGTATTAGAGAAAATATAATTGTTAATTCTGATAAATAAATGATCAAATCAAAATTTGATTTATTATTCTGAGAATTTTCTTGTTTTGTCAATCACCGATTTTCGCGAACTATAGAATTGTATTTTTTTAATATTTCCTCGTGAATTTTATTTCATTTGAATACTGGAAACTATTATCGGAGAAAAAATATAAATTAACAGCGTTTTGAAAAGGATATAATTTGTGATTGTCATTATTTTTATGTATAGTTTCTATTGAAATGGGTTTTCACAATGCAGTGCTACTATAATTACGTATTTTAATCGTTTTCAATTAATATGTAGCAGCAACAGGCCTCGATCAAGTTGGCAGTGGGCGCATAGTTAGTAAGCGATAAAAATTGGAATATTTTATTTATAACGACTAGCGTTCTTTAAAAATATGCTGTCATACCTTTTATACGACGATGACAACAACAGTTGTACCAACACATAGTTATAACGTGACTTCGAGTTACTTGTAATGCAGTGCTGCCAACTTTATATATAACAAAGTTTCTTACAGAATGATTTGTGTTGGTAACAGTGTATGAAAAATGTACTTTATCTTTTCAGAAGGACGACAATTAAATATATATTACTAGCAAATATGTTACTTAAATAAATAACTTAAATAAATATGTAAATTCAACTAAAAAAAAAATAGTAAAAAAATTTCATCCCAATTATTTTGTCTAATATTGAGATTAAACCATTCAAAAATATCGCACAAAATTCTTAATGTTAGAATTAGTATTTCGTTGAAACCATTCCTTAAAAATTATTGAGTAAAAATTAGTTTATTTCAAATTTGGCTAAGTGTCTCTTTGTGATGTCATCGAAATTAGTTCAAAGGTCAGGATCTAATACAAAACAGTGTTTAAAATTTGAATGACATTTTTGGGTTGTATACAAATTTGAAAAAAATGTTAAATAAAATGTTAATTTACATTGGTTTGTTTACTTATTCTTGACCTGTATTGTTCATTTTTAAAGATTTCTACATCGTCATATAAAATGTAAAGGTCTTTACATAACTTGCAATATTTTGAGAAAATCTTGATGAATCGATTTTCAGAAAATTAGTAGATTTTCCAGTTATTTCTCAATACTATTCAATTGGACTTTTTTTAGAGACATCCTATTCATATGACTTGATTAAATACTGTAGTATTAAGCAAAGTATTATCAAAACCTTTAGAACAAATTTTAATAAAAGTAAAAAAATAAAAATGTTTATTTTCAATTTTAAAATCGTTATGTTCGTATAAGTAAATGTGATGCGCAGAGACACGTTCAAATAAACACTTTCAGACAAACGCTTATAGATTAACACTTAAAAACAAAAAAGTCCAGAAAGACACTTTTTAGACAAACACATTCAGACAAACACTTCGAGACAGATACATTCAAACAAACACATTAAGACAAACACTTAGAGACAGACACATTCAGACAAACACTTAGAGACAGACACATTCAGACAAACACTTCGAGACAGATACATTTAAACAAACACATTCAGACAAACACTTCGAGACAGATACATTCAGACAAACACTTAGAGACAGATACATTCTGACTAACACATTCAGACAAATACTTAGAGACAGACACTTTCAGACAAACACTTCGAGACAGATACATTCAGACAAACACATTCGAACAAACACTTAGAGAAAGATACATTCAGACAAACACATTCGAAAAAACACTTAGAGAAAGATACATTCAGACAAACACTTCGAGACAGATACATTTAGACAAACACATTCAGACAAACACTTAGAGACAGACACTTTCAGACAAACACTTCGAGGCAGATACATTCAGACAAACACTTAGAGAAAGATACATTCAGACAAACACTTCGAGACAGATACATTTAGACAAAGACATTCAGACAAACACTTAGAGACAGATACATTCAGACAAACACATTCAGACAAACACTTAGAGGCAGACACTTTCAGACAAACACATTCAGAAAAACACTTAGAGACAGATATATTGAGACAAACACATTCACACATACACTTAGAGACAGATACTTTCAGACAAACACTTAGAGATAGATACGTTCAGACAAACACATTCAGACATAAACTTAGAGACAGATACACTCAGGCAGACATTTTCAGACATACTCACAGAGACAGATACATTCAGACAAACACTTAGAAACAGATACATTCAGACATAAACTTAGAGACAGACACTTTCTTACAAACACATTCAGAGAAACACTTAGAGACAGACACATTCAGACAAACACATTCAGACAGACACTTTCAGAAAACACGTTCAGACAAACACGTTCAGACAGACACGTTCAGACAAACACTTAGAGACAGACACATTCAGACAAACACATTCAGACAGACACTTTCAGAAAATACGTTCAGACAAACACTTTCAGACAAACACGTTCAGGTAAACGACGTGCAAAATTCCAATTAAAGGACGCCAAACTGCCAAACGTTTAACGGACATACACAATTTTATATATATATATATATATATATATATATATATATATATATATATATAATATATATATATATATATATATATATATATATATATATATATATATATATATATATATATATATATATATATATATATATATATATATATATATATATATATATATAATTGTGTATGTATGTATATATATTTGAAAATCCGATTTCATCACAGTAAACACCAACACCTTTATTCTGATCAGTTTAAGTATTGAATTTTCTAATTCTACTGAAATTAGAATTTGTTTTAAGGCGCTCAGTATTAATTTTCTTTTTTCAATGCAACTTGAAAGTTTAAAATCCTAATATACGCAGCTTTTAATACAGATAATGATGATGTAATTATAATTTTAAAAACGTTGAGATAAAGAAAATTGCTTTTGGAAATCAGCTGCTATCACTTTAGAGAAACAGCTGAATACCGTGATTATTACATTTTCGTCTAACTTTACTACTTTTCCAAAACAGTTTCATGCGATAATTATTCAAATTTATTTTACTCATTTATCAAACATTTTAGACTGGCACACTGTAGTTAAAATTTGTATCAAATTTTTTCCAATAAAAATATTTGTTTACAATATAATGTTAGTTTTTAAACGATATGTTCACTGAAATGCACAGATAGTACAGAATAAAACAAAACGGGCTAATGGTATAAACTTTGTTTATTGTTTATAGTGACAGTGAAAGAAGCTGAAAATTAATTACTAGATAAGCTGTCAGTAAATTTATAACTGAAGTTTCAGTAAAACGTTATTCTGTTGTTACTGCGATAATTTATTGGCAGTACATACATCAATGATACATTCGTTTAGGACCACATTCCTATGTAAGTAGGGCAAAATGAAGCATTGTTACTTGTCAATAACTTTAAAATATTATTGGAAACTATGTCAGCCCTTTCTGTGGAAACGAGAATCACCAAAGGCCTTGACTATAAATCTAGAGCAGGTAATATGTGCCTACGTATATTCTGTTTCATTTTAAGTAATATAAAATCAACTTTTTTTTAATTATTGTTTTTATTTTTCGTATAACGTCCGTGCTAATTCTAATTAAACAATTTAAATTAATTGTCACGTCTACTTATTACCAAGTATCAGAATCGTTTTAACGCTGAGGTGGTTCACAACACGTGGTTAAAATAAATAAATTCTCTTAGCAATACTTACGGATTAGAAAACTGTATTCTAATTAAAAATAAGGCAACATTATCGCACGATTTATCTTATACTGAATTCAAATTTATCTCTCATTTTGGTAATTATTTAAGGGTTAATACAACCGCTTATGATGATAACTTAAAAGGAAACACATACAGGACCAAAATTTTATGAGTCAATTTTGAGAAATTCGGCATATTTAAGTTTTTGCATTTTCTTTTGAACCAGATTCTTTAGGTACAGTAAATAATCCGTTTGTTTTCATATTTTTGAGGCAGAAACTCAAAAAATTCATCAAAATCTTATAAAAATATGACTAAGACTTATTATACAAAAATGTATGGATTAAAATTTTAAACAATTTTTCGAGATACGGACAAATAAGACCAGCATGCTCTCATCGGTTCGTTTAGATACATGGCCTGGCAAATTATAAAATCAATGGTAACGTTTTTGTACTCAAGAAAAGTACGGATATATTCATTAAAATCAGTGTTAACGTCTTTGTACTCTGTAATAACATCTATTTACTCATGTAACGTTAATACGTCAAAACGTAAATGTATACACCAAAATCAGTGCTAACGTTTTTGTACTCAAGAAAAGTACGGATATATTCATTAAAATCAGTGTTAACGTCTTTGTACTCAAGAAACGTAAATACGGATGTATTCCCTAAAATCAGTGTTAACGTCTTTGTACTCAAGAAAGGTAAATACGGATGTATTCACTAAAATCATTGTTAACGTCTTTATACCCAAGAAACGTAAATACGGATGTATTCACAAAAATCAGTGTTAAACTCTTTTTTACTCAAGAAACGTAAATACGGATGTATTCACCGAAATCAGTGTTAACGTCTTTGTACTCAAGAAACGTAAATACGGATGTATTCACCAAAATCAGTGTTAACGTCTTTGTACTCAAGAAACGTAAATACGGATGTATTCA
Source organism: Callitettix versicolor (assembly GCA_022606455.1). Taxonomy (NCBI): domain Eukaryota; kingdom Metazoa; phylum Arthropoda; class Insecta; order Hemiptera; family Cercopidae; genus Callitettix; species Callitettix versicolor. The sequence continues at coordinate 4,286,969 of CM040183.1, forward strand.
CAAAAATCAGTGTTAAACTATTTGTACTCAAGAAAAGTAAATACGGATGTATTCACCAAAATCAGTGTTAACGTCTTTATACCCAAGAAACGTAAATATGGATGTATTCACAAAAATCAGTGTAACTCTTTTTTACTCAAGAAACGTAAATACGGATGTATTTACTGAAATCAGAGTTAACGTCTTTGTACTCAAGAAACGTAATTACGGATGTATTCACAAAAATCAGTGTTAAACTATTTGTACTCAAGAAACGTAAATACGGATGTATTCCCTAAAATCAGTGTTAACGTCTTTGTACTCAAGAAACGTAAATACGGATGTATTCACTAAAATCAGTGTTAAAGTCTTTGCACTCAATAAAAGTAAATACGGATGTATTCAATAAAATCTGTGTTAACTTCTTTGTATTCATGAAACGTAAATACGTAAAAACGTAAACGAATTCACCAAAATCAGTGTTAACGTTTTTGTACTCAAGAAAAGTATGGATATATTAACTAAAATGAGTGTTAACATCTTTATACTCAAGAAACGTAAATACGGATGTATTCCCTAAAATCAGTGTTAACATCTTTGTACTCAAGAAACGTAAATACGGATGTATTCACTAAAATCAGTGTTAATATCTTTGTACTCAAGAAACGTAAATACGGATATATTCACTAAAATCAGTGTTAACGTCTTTGTACTCTATATTGACTTCTATTTACTCATGAAACGTAAATGTATTCTCCAGTCATTGTTAACATCTTTGTACTCAAGAAACGTAAATACGGATGTATTCCCTAAAATCAGTGTTAACGTCTTTGTACTCAAGAAACGTAAATACGGATGTATTCACTAAAATCAGTGTTAAAGTCTTTGCACTCAATAAAAGTAAATACGGATGTATTCAATAAAATCTGTGTTAACTTCTTTGTATTCATGAAACGTAAATACGTAAAAACGTAAACGAATTCACCAAAATCAGTGTTAACGTTTTTGTACTCAAGAAAAGTATGGATATATTAACTAAAATGAGTGTTAACATCTTTATACTCAAGAAACGTAAATACGGATGTATTCCCTAAAATCAGTGTTAACGTCTTTGTACTCAAGAAACGTAAATACGGATGTATTCACTGAAGTCAATCTTAACGTCTTTGTACTCAAGAAACGTAAATACGGATGTATTCACCAAAATCAGTGTTAACGTCTTTGTACTCTATATTTACTTCTATTTACTCATGAAACGTAAATGTATTCTCCAAAGTCATTATTAACATCTTTGTACTCAAGAAACGTAAATACGGATGTATTCACTAAAATCAGTGTTAATATCTTTGTACTCAAGAAACGTAAATACGGATATATTCACTAAAATCAGTGTTAACGTTTTTGTACTCTATATTGACTTCTATTTACTCATGAAACGTAAATGTATTCTCCAGTCATTGTTAACATCTTTGTACTCAAGAAACGTAAATACGGATGTATTCACTAAAATCAGTGTTAACGTCTTTGTACTCAAGAAACGTAAATACGGATGTATGAACCGAGATCTTAAGAATCTATTTTCTAACCGTCTTATTTATTTTTTGTATTGTCAAAAAATGAAAACTTTAATAAAAAATTGTATTTTTCTACTTCGCCTAATACGATTGTACGGTGAAATCTTGATGGGAGGCAAAAGACACGTAAACACAAGGTAGCCGTGTCTGGTCAAACAAATCGTTACGAAATGTGCTGCACTCACGCGCAAAAGATGTGAACCAAACAACTTGCAGTGCATCGAAACCCAGTTTCAAACAGTCAGCTGTTCGCCTTCACAAATACAACGTGTCACCGACCCGGTCTCCCAACTGTCACAACACATGTCAACGATCACTGCTCACCAATTGGTAAATACTAATACTAATACTAATACACAGTACAGTTGTATCACAGTTACACGTAATTGTTTAGTTAGTAATATAAACAATGTTTAAAATTTTAGGTTATGTTACTTAGCTTTTCGTATTTCTAGAATTTCTTTTTCTTAAACATCGTAATAAATTTATGTAATATAATTTGTTTTTTATTTTTAAAATTTATTTTTACTAAATAAAAATACATAATGGACATTTTACATTTCTATTATTTTGGAAGAAAGAAATAAGTATTTAAACCGAAAATTTTATGGAAAATTTTTTCGAGACAAATTCTACTTTAGAGTTTTTAGTTAAACATATTTTCATTACTAGATTAGGTAAAAGAATTTAAAGTAAATGAAGAAAAAAATAAAATTATTATCCATAAATTACTTTTAAATTAGACTGTGTGTAATAAAGTGATTTCGTAGTATTAATGACAGGAGCATCTTTCAGTAAATAATCTATAGTGCTGCTTAAGTTTTGAAACTTCTAACCGTTGTTCAAGCCTGAAAAAATCCTTTATAAATGGTTTAAAAAAATAAAATTAAACACAGGATGTCAGTATTGGTAACGTATTAAAAGTACAGACCCATTAGGTTGGCGTTTTGAATTTTTAAATAAATTCAAAATGGCGGCAACATATAGCAAAAAATGTTATATTAGTAAGTCAAATAACTATAACATATTTGATAATTTTATAGTAATTAAATACATAATGACAGTTTTGAAAACACTTTTATCAGGTGTTAATAATATTGATTTTTAAACATTGAAACATTTTGCAATGATATTAACAACTGTTTTAAATTAAAGGCAATATCTCTTACACGTATCAATGTTATTTTAATAACAATTTTGTAAGTAGTTTTTAATAAATGTGACAGTTTTACATAATAGAAAGTTATTGCACACAAACTAAACACTTAAACATAATTATTGTTTTATAACAATACACTTTGTTAATACCATTGCTGTTTTGTTTCACATTTATTTGGAACAAACATTCTGCTGTAGTCAACGAACACAAAGTTAACAATAACAGACGTCTACGTTAAAAGAGAAAATTCATTTTATACATTTTTACTTACGGTGATCGTAGAAATAACAAAGGTTTATCCGAATGTCTGTCCATTTGTGTACCAACACACGTCGCATAATACTAAAGTAATACATTAATTATTTGAATTAACTGCAGCAGAAGACGTGGTTTGTCTGAATAACCAGGCTACTTCTTTTAAGTTATAATTTCGAAGTATATTTTTAGTAGAAAAAGAGTCACAAATTAGATTTTTTTAAAATCATAATTAACACCTTGATCAATTTTTTGTTGAAATTACAGTCGTTAAGTATCCCCAGTAAAATGTGAATGCTAAAAAAACTATTGAAAAAAAGACAATTTATTAAAATTAGGCATCAATTTTGTTCAGATTTTGGTTTAACATAAGAAAAAACTGGTAATTTAAAGAACAGAACATTTAGCAAATACATAGAGAGCGCCTCGTAACTTTTCCGCCAATTTACGCTCGTAAACGTAATATTTACGAAAAATATTAACGAACTCGTATTTCAACTTTTATGCTCTTTTATACATGAAACGGTCAAAATAATGAAAGGTTCTCCTCTATAGCCAGTATTACAGGAAATAACCAGCAACGGTGAATCATAGCCCGCCATCTTGAAACGGAAGCGAATTTGAAAAAAATTACACATTTGTGTTTCAGGCTTTATAAAATGTACCGTCGTACGAAATTTCAAAACAATCGGCAAAAGCGTTTGATTAAAATAGCGTACACTCGTTATCGTTGAATCAGAGCCCGCCATCTTGAAACGGAAGCGAATTGGAAAAAAATACACAAATGTGTTTCAGGCTTTTTTAAAATATACCGTCGTACGAAATTTCAAAACAATCCGCGAAAGCGTTTGATTAAAATTGCATACACTCGTAATCTTTAAATCAGAGCCCGCCATCTTGAAAGAAGCGAATTGGAAAAAAAAATACACAAATGTGTTTCAGGCTTTTTTAAAATGTACCGTCGTACGAAATTTCAAAACAATCGGCAAAAGCGTTTGATTAAAATTTCATACACTCGTTATCGTTGAATCAAAACCCGCCATCTTGAAACGGAAGCGAATTGGAAAAAAATTACACAAATGTGTTTCAGGCTTTTTAAAATGTACCGTCGTACGAAATTTCAAAACAATCCGCGAAAGCGTTTGATTAAAATTGCGTACACTCGTTATCGTTGAATCAGAGCCCGCCATCTTGAAAGAAGCGAATTGGAAAAAAATTACACAAATGTGTTTCAGGCTTTATAAAATGTACCGTCGTACGAAATTTCAAAACAATCGGCGAAAGCGTTTGATTAAAATTGCGTACACTCGTTATCGTTGAATCAGAGCCCGCCATCTTGAAACGGAAGCGAATTGGAAAAAAAATTACACAAATGTGTTTCAGGCTTTTTAAAATGTACCGTCGTACGAAATTTCAAAACAATCGGCAAAAGCGTTTGATTAAAATTGCATACACTCGTTATTGTTGAATCAAAGCCCGCCATCTTGAAACGGAAGCGATTTGGAAAAAAATACACAAATGTGTTTCAGGCTTTTTTAAAATGTACCGTCGTACGAAATTTCAAAACAATCGGCAAAAGCGTTTGATTAAAATTGCATACACTCGTTATCGTTGAATCAGATCCCCGCCATCTTGAAACGGAAGCGAATTGGAAAAAAAATTACACAAATGTGTTTCAGGCTTTTTTAAAATGTACCGTCGTATGAAATTTCAAAACAATCCGCGAAAGCGTTTGATTAAAATTGCATACACTCGTAATCTTTGAATCAGAGCCCGCCATCTTGAAACGGAAGTGAATTGGAAAAAAAATACACAAATGTGTTTCAGGCTTTTTTAAAATGTACCGTTGTACGAAATTTCAAAACAATCGGCAAAAGCGTTTGATTAAAATTGCGTACACTCGTTATCGTTGAATCAAAGCCCGCCATCTTGAAACGGAAGCGAATTGGAAAAAAAATACACAAATGTGTTTCAGGCTTTTTTAAAATGTACCGTTGTACGAAATTTCAAAACAATCGGCAAAAGCGTTTGATTAAAATTGCGTACACTCGTTATCGTTGAATCAAAGCCCGCCATCTTGAAACGGAAGCGAATTGGAAAAAATATACAAATGTGTTTCAGGCTTTTTAAAATGTACCGTTGTACGAAATTTCAAAACAATCGGCAAAAGCGTTTGATTAAAATTGCGTACACTCGTTATCGTTGAATCAAAGCTCGCCATCTTGAAACGGAAGCGAATTGGAAAAAAAATACACAAATGTGTTTCAGGCTTTTTTAAAATGTACCGTCGTACGAAATTTCAAAACAATCCGCGAAAGCGTTTGATTAAAATTGCGTACACTCGTTATCGTTGAATCAGAGCCCGCAATCTTGAAACGGAAGCGAATTGGAAAAAATACACAAATGTGTTTCAGGATTTTTTAAAATGTACCGTCGTACGAAATTTCAAAACAATCGGCAAAAGCGTTTGATTAAAATTGCGTACACTCTTAATCTTTGAATCAGAGCCCGCCATCTTGAAACGGAAACGAATTGGAAAAAAATACACAAATGTGTTCCAGGATTTTTTAAATTGTACCGTCTTACGAAATTTCAAAACAATCCGCGAAAGAGTTTGATTAAAATTGCGTACACTCGTTATCGTTGAATCAGAGTCCGCCATCTTGAAACGGAAGCGAATTGGAAAAAAAATTACACAAATGTGTTTCAGGCTTTATAAAATGTACCGTCGTACGAAATTTCAAAACAATCGGCAGAACCGTTCGATTAAAATTGCATACACTCGTTATCGTTGAATCAAAGCCCGCCATCTTGAAACGGAATAAATTGAGGAAAATGTTAATCGTACATGCATTTGGCTAGAACTGCGTAAATCGTTATTGAAAATCAAAGGCCGCCATCTAGAAACAGAAGTAAATGGGAAAAAATCATCACTTCGGTTTTATACAACGTAACTTCATGTTAAATTTCAAAACAATCGGTCAATGCGTTTGGATAAAACCTCTTGCAAACATTATTGTAAATCAGAGACCGCCATCTTAAAGCGGAAATGAATGGGAAAAAGTCTTACACAATTGTAGTTTGGGCTTTACACAAGTTACCTACGTTCCAAATTTTATAACAATCGGTCAATGCGTTTGTCCGAAACTGCGTAACAAACACACAAACCAAATACAGAACCGTTGAGTTCAAACTGAGGCCTCGCTTCGTTCGGTCAATAAATATTAATACCAAATCAATGGACCGAATATCTGGAATGAATCTAAGCATTTTCATCTTCCGTTTTTCGATTTACTTTTCAATCGTAAATATCTTTTATTTCGTCTGTGGTACATCCCTGATTTAATAGTTCCGTATACTATCGAAATTTGAATAAAATCAGGTAAATCGATTTTTAAAATGTTTTTTTTAAGGAACAGACTTTTTTAAAGTAAAATATTCTGTAATATTTTAGCGCAATTTATTAAACTCAAAAGTAAACTTAAGCCTGTTTCATAGCTCTAAACTTTATACTTCGTGCAGTTTCTTTCCCGTTAAATTCCCTCACTTATATCAGAAGGAAAAGTAAATCCAGCGCCTTCTTGATGTTCAACTAATGCACTGACACATTTTTATATTTTCTACAAGCATGTCTGGACTTCAGGACTAATAAAAGCGTTAAATTTGTTTCGAACGTTAAGTACAGTATAACTGATAACACGGAGCAAAAAGATAACCTGTACGAAGAGAAATAAGCGAGCACATGTGACAAGCCGATGTTAACACATCCAGGCGCTAAATCGGCTTAGGGATAATCCTGCTCTTTCAGAACAAGTTCCTGTGGGAAGACCTTGACGCAGTCACTTTTGGTTAAATTATATTTCCCAATATTTAAAATTTAAAAAGTGCTACATAATTTCAACTGAAAACCCGGTTTGGTAAATTTTTTCATCCATCTGTAATTGTGTTAAATTATTTTTCTTATCACAAAATTGAAAAACAATTCAATTAACAATGTAAAACCATAGTGTACTTCATGCTTAATTCAAATATTAAAAAAAAACAAATCAATCCCATAAAATATGAATCGCTAATTTTCTAAACATTGTGGTTAAATATTTCAATAACATTAAAACAAGTGCTGATGTCAATGCAAAAACTTCAGAATAATTTAATTAATTATCAACCCAAATTAAGAATATGAACAGATATTTTCTTTCTTGTCAGTAGCTCTAAAAACGGTTCTTGTCAATTGACGGCTCTTGTCGACGGTTTTTTAATAGCTCTAAAAACGGTTCTTGTCGACAGTTTTTTAATAGCTCTAGAAACGGTTCTTGTCAATTAACGGTTCTTGTCGACAGTTTTTTAATAGCTCTAGAAACGGTTCTTGTCAATTGACGGTTCTTGTCGACAGTTTTTTAATAGCTCTAGAAACGGTTCTTGTCAATTGACGGTTCTTGTCGACGGTTTTTTAATAGCTCTAGAAACGGTTCTGGTCAATTGACGGTTCTTGTCGACGGTTTTCTTTAATAGTTCTAAAAACGGTTCTTGTCAATTGACGATTCTTGTCGACAGTTTTTTAATAGCTCTAGAAACGGATCTGGTCAATTAACGGTTCTTGTCGACGGTTTTTTAATAGTTCTAGAAACGGTCTTGTCAATTAACGGTTCTTGTCGACGGTTTTTTTAATAGTTCTAGAAGCGGTTCTTGTCAATTAACGGTTCTTGTCGACGGTTTTTTTAATAGTTCTAGAAACTGTTCTTGTCAATTAACGGTTCTTGTCGACGGTTTTTTTAATAGTTCTAGAAACGGTTCTTGTCAATTAACGGTTCTTGTCGACAGTTTTCATTAATAACTCTAAAAACTATTCTTGTCAAATAACGGTTTTTGTCGACGGTTTTCTTTAATAACTCTAAAAACGGTTCTTGTTAATTGACGGTTCTTATCGACGGTTTTTTTAAAAGCTCTAGAAACGGTTCTTGTCAATTGACGATTCTTGTCGACTATTTTTTTAATAGCTCTAGAAACGGTTCTGGTCAATTGACGATTCTTGTCGACGATTTTTTTAATAGCTCTAATAACGGTTCTGGTCAATTGACGCTCTAATAACGGTTCTGGTCAATTGACGATTCTTGTCGACGATTTTTTAATAGCTCTAGAAACGGTTCAATTGACGATTCTTGTCGACGATTCTTGTCGACGATTTTTTTAATAGCTCTAGAAACGGTTCTTGTCAATTGACGATTCTTGTCGACGATTTTTTTAATAGCTCTAAAAACGGTTCTGGTCAATTGACGATTCTTGTCGACGATTTTTTTAATAGCTCTAGAAACGGTTCTTGTCAATTGACGATTCTTGTCGACGATTCTTGTCGACGATTTTTTTAATAGCTCTAGAAACGGTTCTTGTCAATTGACGATTCTTGTCGACGATTTTTTTAATAGCTATAAAAACGGTTCTGGTCAATTAACGGTTCTTGTCGACGGTTTTCTTTAATAGTTCTAAAAACGGTTCTTGTCAATTGACGATTCTTGTCGACGATTTTTTTAATAGCTCTAAAAACGGTTCTGGTCAATTGACGATTCTTGTCGACAATTTTTTTAATAGCTCTAAAAACGGTTCTGGTCAATTAACGGTTTTTGTCGACGATTTTTTTAATAGCTCTAAAAACGGTTCTGGTCAATTAACGGTTCTTGTCGACGGTTTTTTAATAGCTCTAGAAACGGTTCTTGTCAATTGACGGTTCTTGTCGACGGTTTTCTTTAATAGTTCTAAAAACGGTTCTTGTCAATTGACGATTCTTGTCGACGATTTTTTTAATAGCTCTAAAAACGGTTCTGGTCAATTAACGGTTCTTGTCGACGGTTTTATTTAATAGTTCTAAAAACGGTTCTGGTCAATTAACGGTTTTTGTCGACGATTTTTTTAATAGCTCTAAAAACGGTTCTGGTCAATTAACGGTTCTTGTCGACGGTTTTTTTAATAGCTCTAGAAACGGCTCTTGTCAATTAACGGTTCTTGTCGACGGTTTTCTTTAATAGCTCTAGAAACGGTTCTTGTCAATTGACGATTCTTGTCGACTATTTTTTTAATAGCTCTAAAAACGGTTCTGGTCAATTAACGGTTCTTGTCGACGGTTTTCTTTAATAGCTCTAAAACATTCTTGTCGAAACAACTATGAAACAAACATATGTTTGTGTATACCGTTTCATTTAGAAATAAATTTGGAAACTCTTGTATGTTTCGAAAAAAATTTAAAAAAATAATTTTTATTTTTAAATGGGGCTCTAAGTTGATTGTTTTATTTCACAAAAATATATATATTCCAATGGTAATAACTACCTTTAAAATTTTTTTGGAATTTTCACTAGAACCATCACTGAATTCAATAGTTCTTTCAGAAAAAAATGATATACAACTCTTTAAGCTTTAAAGAGAAATTATATTTTTATTTGAATTTCAAACATTACCGTGCACAGTACCACTGTGTTCTGCATTACACAATTAGGGTTAATTAAAAAAAATCCGTTAAATTTATGATTTCAAAATTTTTAATAAAAGTGATAACAGTAGGACAAAACTATCTACACACATCCGTAATATATCACATTTGAGTAATATGATTGGTCAGGAGCAAAATGCAAGTATCTGTTGACATGAAAGAAACACCCGTTTTTTGACTCTAAATACCTGAAAATATATACAATTTATTTTCATAAAAATCGCATAATCGTTTTTTGCTCGATCACCGTACTTGCTTCGTACAAAGAGTAACTAAAAATGGATACATATCGATACTAACAAGCGAAACAGATGATAAAGCAAGTTGCAGGACATTTTACTGCGAAGAAACACATTTGATTCACATTAATACCATCTGACACGCAATTGGGAACGCGGCCAAGATAGAGCGTTAAACGTCATCAACAAAAAATAATATTTGTTGATAAAAAAAAACGACTTTTATCTTTCTAAATTTCATTCAGAATATAAATGCAGTGAAAATTGTTGGGACGTTCGGCTCCAGGCAAAACATATATTATACGTTTATAAAACATTTTCAAATGTCTGTCTTAAACTACTTAAGCTACAAACAATGAACTCGCTACAAAAATGATTACAGTGATATTTTTTATGATAAAAATAATAATGAAATGTTTTTTTAAGAAATTATCTCGTCTTAAATACAAATCAGTAATCACCAATTAAAATTTACACTTTTGTTGTATCGTGTACAATTAATTGAAATATATTAAAACGAAACATATCAGTCTTCTTAGAATGAACTCCAATAGATTGACGAAACAGGTGTTTGATTTTTTCCATAATCGTAAAACAAAACCAAACTGGTTTAAAGAAATTGAAAAAGACCTAATAGAATTAAAAATTACAGAAAATTCACAGCTTGACCAAATGCTAAGATAAGTACCAAGGACGAAAGAATAAGATTCCAAGATAAAACCAAAATAAGACCTAAACCTGTCATTTCGGAAGAGGAGAGGAAAAGAAGATCGGAAAGAATGAAGAGCTACTGGGAACAAAGAAAAGTACAGCGCGCAAGAAATGATTGATTCAGCGTACCCCAAAGAGGGTGAAACGAAAAGAAGAAGAAACATATCAGCGCGTGAACAAGAAAACGTGAAAAAGGAATTCCGTTAAGTTAATGTTATTGGAGACCGAACTATTACAGACTAATTCATAACGGATATTGTACTCGAGAAAAAGCATTGATGAATTTAAACCGGATTCTAGTAAAGAATTTTATTTTATTTGTTTTTTTAATCATAGAATGTATACGCTGAAAACTTATAACAAATAATGTTTACATATTAACAAATTTTCATACACTTAATTGCACTTATGAAAACCGTACAACTTTAACAGACGTTTTGGTTTTTCATCTACAAAATAAATTAAGAGAATACTTTATGCTTAATTTGTTACAATAAATTTAAAAGTTCAAATTAAGAAACTTTGAGACCCTTACATATTTACGAACAGATTGAAAAATATTTAAAATAAAGAACATATTGCTATCAGAACACTCATTAACAAGAAACACCAAATGAACGGCCAATGGAGATTGCTACCGAATGAAGTGGTACATCGAGAATGTGAGTCAATAATAGACACTATGCGGAAAAATAGAATATTTTTTTTTTTGTCATATTGCTATATGGTTCGATTTCCAGAAACCCGACTGGTGAAACGGCATTTAGCTATTTTTGGTAGATTAAAACGCAGAATTGATTCAAAGAGATCCAAAGTGATTTAGAAGAGTTAAATTTGACGTTGCCTCAAATTGAAGGTAGAGCAGAGAAGAGCTAAGGAATAAATATTTGCGATTCAATGTAACAACATTTGAACGAAAGACCTATAACATAACTGATGAACAAAGGGGCAGCCAGGTCGGACAAGATGAAGAAGAGGCTGATTTTTTTAACGTCCGAATATTGTGCACACTTGGGCTAATGCAGACGATAGGATGATATAGGCTATAGCGTATGAAAATGCCAAGTCCTGGCCGGGAATCGAATCCGGGGGTGAAAGCCCAGTACGCTAACAACTAGGCCACCGAGGCGGCTAAGAAGAGGCTGAAACGCTAGTCTCTCAATAGCGATGTTGGACTTCGATGTATGGACTGATTGAAGTGCTCCAATGAGGGCGTAAACTAAGGGAAAAAAGAACATATTTTGAATAATTTTATTTTATAATTATTTTTTCATAAAACAATCACACACTCATTCATGTTTCACCATGCTTCCTCACTGCACTCATCTCTGCTATAACACTGCCAAAACCCACGTGGTTATTTTCAACTGTTTGTACAGTGGTGTGGATATCCCTTGATCTTTTAAATTAGTAAACAAGAAGAAAAATAAATACATCAAGAGATCGCGGTAGCAAATTTTCAGAAATAATATTCTTCATTCAAAATTGTCGTTATATTGCTTGGTCAAAAATATTATTCTTCACATTTCAAAAATATTATTTGAATTTACAGTGATATAAAAAAAAAATAAGTAATACAACAATTATTTCTATTGATACACCTCACCATACGTCGTCACTTTTCGGATGTAAAAAAGATTCAATGAATTAATGACTCTTAAAGATACTTTACCCAACAAAATCCACCGGTTTTTTCAAAACTACATATTTTTTTTAATTATGACGTTTTTTATTTTACATTTTCTTTAAATAATTATTTCTACCACAACAATAAACGTCAAAATCAACAACAATCGCCATTTTTATTATTATTTGTATGGCGGTTAAACAATATTAAAAATAAAAATTTTAATTTTACATTAAACATATTTTAATACTTATTACATACAGTAAATAAATACAAAATAATACAAGGCGAACAGTTATTTTATAAAGAATTTGAGACTGCCTAACAGATCATACTATTTAACTTTAGTATTACCAACATTTGTTTTGTATTCAATTTCTTTTTAGAGTTTAAATTTTTTTACGAGATTTTTCCAGTGCACTTCGTTTTCAGGAAATTAGTTTCAAAGTTGCCACGGAAATTGCCGCCTGTTGCCATTATTACCCAAGAGTAATTGAAATTAAACAGTAATGCAAAATAAACACTGTTAACCTGTCTCTAAGTATTTTCCCCTGATTCTCAAAATCACGCCCTCCGTGCTACATCATTATACAGGAAGAAATGCATATTTCTAGGGGATCTAGGGGATTTAGTTTCATTATAAGGCGTAGTCAATAATGATACAGGAAGAAATGCATATTGGGATTTTGGTGGATCTAAGGGGTTTAGTTTCATTATAAGAGGTAGCCAATGATGATACAGGAAGAAATGCATATTGGGATTTTGGTGGATCTAGGGGATTTAGTTTCATTACAAGAGGTAGCCAATTATGATACAGGAAGAAATGTATATTGGGATTTTGGTGGATCTAGGGGATTTAGTTTCATTACAAGAGGTAGCCCATGATGATACAGGAAAAAATACATATTGGGATTTTGGTGGATCTAGGGGATTTAGTTTCATTATAAGAGGTAGCCAATGATGATACAGGAAGAAATGCATTTTGGAATTTTGGTGGATCTAGGGGATTTAGTTTCATTATAAGGGGTAGCCAATGATGATACAGGAAGAAATGCATATTGGGAGGGTGGATCTAGGGGATTTAGTTTCATTATAAGAGGCAGCCAATAATGATACAGGAAAAAACGCATATTGGGATTTTGGTGGATCTAGGGGATTTAGTTTCATTATAAGAGGTAGCCAATGATGATACAGGAAGAAATGCATATTGGGATTTGGGTGGATCTAGGGGATTTAGTTTCATTATAAGAGGCAGCCAATAATGATACAGGAAAAAACGCATATTGGGATTTTGGTGGATCTAGGGGATTTAGTTTCATTATAAGAGGCAGCCAATAATGATACAGGAAAAAACGCATATTGGGATTTTGGTGGATCTAGGGGATTTAGTTTCATTATAAGAGGTAGCCAATGATGATACAGGAAGAAACGCATATTGGGATTTTGGTGGATCTAGGGGATTTAGTTTCATTATAAGGGGTAGCCAATGATGATACAGGAAGAAACGCATATTGGGATTTGGGTGGATCTAGGGGATTTAGTTTCATTATAAGAGGTAGCCAATGACGATACAGGAAGAAATAAATATTGGGATTTTGGTGGATCTAGGGGATTTAGTTTCATTATAAGAGATAGCCAATGACGATACAGGAAGAAATAAATATTGGGATTTTGGTGGATCTAGGGGATTTAGTTTCATTATAAGAGGCAGCCAATGATGATACAGGAAGAAATAAATATTGGGATTTTGGTGGATCTAGGGGATTTAGTTTCATTATAAGAGGTAGCCAATGATGATACAGGAAGAAATGTATATTGGGATTTTGGTGGATCTAGTGTGTTTTATTAAGTCGACAAAAGTATATTTTCATAATCTTACTGTTTTTCTGTATAAATAGATACAGTGTAATTTTTAATATAGATTAAATAATTTTAAATACAGTTGTAAATTGTAGAAATTAATATTTTATTTTGACAGTATCTCGTGATAAGTTTTAATTTTCAAAAATAGTATTTAAAGAACTCCTATCGACAAGGAGAAAACTATTGTAAAATTATTTTTCGTCAAATTATGCTGTAACGATTTTGATCAAATTATGCTTATCTGCGTAGATCGTTAAGGCAGAATGAAAACTTCTCTATAGCTATATTCCAAAAAAAAATTGTCTCACGACTTACAAAAACAAAAATATCGGTCATATTTCTAAAAATTGTTCAAACTTTGCTTGGACAAGAAATTTTAGATAAATAATAATGTGCTACAATAAAATTTACTGTTCGTTTGAGACAAAATGGCAATTAATATTTAACGTTTTTACGTTATTTTTTATAACTTGGCTAATGGTTTTTTTTATAAAATGATCTTTTAACGTCCCTGTTTGTTTTCACTTACTTTTACTAACTTCAACAAATTCTTTTTATATTCTTCTTCTTTTCTGCTAGGATTATTATCACTATGTTCAATATAATGGTCTGCCTTCCCTAGCTTCGTCAGTTCTACTTTCATTGACGCGTTACGAAGAACCTCTATCTTCAAAAACTACATGAGTATAGATATAGTTTTTGAAGTTGGAGGTTCTCCGAAACGCGTCAACGAAGGTAGAATTGACGAAGCTAGGGAAGACAGATCATTATACTGAACATAGTGACTTCAACAAAGTTAAATAATTAAAAATGAATGATTGCTAAGAAAAACTAAGGCATTAACAGGTTTCAAAAGGACGATTTTACTCTCTCTCTCTCTCTCTCTCTCTCTCTCTCTCTCTCTCTCTCTCACACACTCTCTCTCTTTCCCTTCTCTTTCTTTTAGTGATTACAACAGTAGTCCTATTGTAAATTTAAGATAATCTGCTGCACCTAAAAATATTTCTTTTATAAATTACCTACTTGCAATTAATTTTTTAAACTATTTTTTATCGATAAAAACTTTTACCTGAACTGCGCATTACACTTTATTACTTTATTGTGTCTTAAATATATTTCATTATTTATTTTGTTATGTTGGCTACTTTGGAAAGAAGAAAACGTGAATAAACATTAACTAACGCCGACATTTTGTTAAATGTTTGGCGAAGTAATGGCAAACGATTCGGGAAACGACCGCCATTTTTACAAAGCCCGCCCTTTTGTTTCTTATAATTACTTCATTTGTTTTACCGTACAAGAAAATTAAGGCAATCCTTCAGCAAATATTGGTCATAAGTTATAAATAATACGTAACTATTTTCCAATGGATTTTCCAGTTTATTTAAAAATTATAATTATAAATGTACTTTAGAAAAATAATTGAATAAATGTTTCACTAATTTCTTACAAACGCTTAAAAGATTGATTTTGTGTATTCAATCAAAAGAACAGTTATTTGTAAATTTTAACTAAGTTTATAAATAGCAGTTATTATTATTATTTTCTCACACACTAAATAGAAATTTAAAAAAAATGTTATTCAAGAAATAAGACATTTGATACAAATATGGTAATTAATTTGAAAAATGTACAGACTAAATTCAAATGTGCTGTTTTGTAATTTCTTTTCATATGTTTGCAGGAAATTTTTTAAATTAACTTTCTGATTTTTTTAACAGTTATTATTACTTAAGACGTGTTCAACACTTACAAATATGTTTTATTAAATCATCATAAATGAGAAAATAACACTTTCATGACTTTACATGATATCACTGTCATGTTTCCTATAGTATATTAACATTTCATACATTATTCATTGAACACAAACTCGGTACGTGGTGAAAATCTGTGATATCCAGAAAACTACAACTCTTATATAGTTTCACAAAAATCCTTGTTTTATTTAGTGACGTACGTTTCATCATAAGGCATCTTCAGACATGGTGAAGTTACAAATTATACTTATATATTAATACAGCCGCCTCGGTGGCCTAGTTGATAGCGTACTAGGCTTTCACCCCGAGGACCCGGGTTCGATTCCCGGCCAGGGCTTGGCATTTTCATACTCTATAAATCATCCCATCGTCTGCATTAGCACAAGTGTGCACAATAGTCGGACGTTAAACACAAAAAATTATATATATATATATATATATATATATATATATATATATATCAGCGATAATAACCTTAACGGTTTTTTCTTGGAATATATATATATATATATATATATATATATATATATATATATATATATATTGGAAAATGTTGGGTCCAAAGAGTAACACAGGGTTAGAACATAAGCAGAGGTCAAATGGAGAGCTAAATTCCAAAATATAAAAACTAACAGACGTATTCAGGAAAAGAAGACTTCAATTCTACGGACACATATACAGAATGGAGAACAAAACAGATCTTCACAATATCAAACAAGCACAGGAACAAGATAACCTGGTTCACAGAGATAGACAAGGACCTGGCAAACAACGCAATACTCAGAAATTATAGGAGATAGAACAATATTCAGAAGTACAATACGGCAACTTGAGTTGCGGGAGAATAAAAGACCCACGTGCAGGAAAGGAAGAGAGTGGACGCAAGAGGACAGAGAAAACCACTCATGGAAAATGAAGGAATCATGGGCTAAGAAGTTGATTAAGCGTGCCCTCTAAATGGGGTATTCGAAAAAAATATGTATATATATATATATATCTGCGCATAGACCCTGTTGGATCACGCAAAGCACTCTGACTCATGTCTTGTTCCTTCTAATCCTCCACACCTCCCTCATCCTGTCCCAATGGATGCTCTTCCGCTCCTCCGTCCATTTTACCCCTGCTCTCTTTGGGATTTCATTCTCTGGGACCTTCCAACCGAGCATCTTTCTCCTGTATGCGTGTCTATCTTCAACATCTGTTGAGTCTATTTCTGCGTCATGTAGGTCTATTCTGACTTGTGCGATCCACGACGTTGTTGATTTGACACCTGGTATATACTTAATATATATATATATATATATATATATATATATATATATATATATATATATATATATATATTATTATTATTATTATATTATTATTATTATCTGCGCATAGACCCTGTTGGATCACGCAAAGCACTCCGACTCATGTCTTGTTCCTTGTAATCCTCCACACCTCCCTCATCCTGTCCCCATGGATCCTCTTCCGCTCCTCCGTCCATTTTACTCCTGCTCTCTTTGGGATTTCATTCTCTGGGATCTTCCAACCGAGCATCTTTCTCCTGTATACACGTCTATCTTCAACGTCTGTTGAGTCTATTTCTGCGTCATGTAGGTCTATTCTGACTTGTGCGATCCACAACATTGTTGATTTGACACCCTGGTATATACTTAATATATATATATATATATATATATATATATATATATATATATATATATATATATATTAATAACGTTGGTGTTAAAACTAAAAGGGAGAAGATACAGGAAGAAAGAGTTGACAATATAAGGTGATCTGTTGGGAAAACCCCTTAACAATAGACTTGTGTAAGAGAGAGGGGTTCATTTATATTAAAATAAGATTTTTACAAATAAATCTACGTATTCCAGAATTTTAAAAATATTTAGTTTTTTTTTTTTTTATTTAGTACTGCGATATTGTTCAAATTGAAGGAATGACCACATTCTAATATACTATTCCCAAAATTGAAATGTTCTTTAACACAAGTTTATAGCTCTGCATAGAAACTTTACACACCACTGTTTCTTCTTCTTTTCGTTTCACCCTCTTTGGGGTACGCTGAATCAATCATTTCTTGCGAGCTGTACTTTTCTTTGTTCCCAGTAGCTCTTCATTCTTTCCGATCTTCTTTTCCTCTCATCTTCCGAAATGACAGGTTTAGGTCTTATTTTGGTTTTATCTTGGAATCTTATTCTTTCGTCCTTGGTACTTATCTTAGCAGTTTGGTCAAGCAGTGAATTTTCTGTAATTTTTAAGTCTATTAGGTCTTTTTCAATTTCTTTAAACCAGTTCGGTTTTGTTTTACGATTATGGAAAAAATCAAACACCCGTTTCGTCAATCTATTGGAGTTCATTCTAAGAAGATGGCCGTAAAAATTTATTCTCCTTTTTCTCATAGTATCTGACAGTTTTTCAATTTTCTTATAGAGAACTTCATTTCATATATATACTACCTTATTATCCTGAAATTTTGTTCCTATAATTTTTCTTAAGATTTTCCTTTCCGTTATTTCAAGATTTTCTATCTGGCCTATGCGATTCATGGTTAATGTTTCTGCTGCGTACAGTGCTTCCGGCTTGATCACTGTTTTATAATGTTTAATTTTGGACCCCCATGAAAGGGATTTCTTATTGTATGCTTCTTTCCACTGTTTATTAAAAACAAATTCCTTTCTTTACCTTCCCCCTTATAGTTTTAGTATATAAGTACACTTTAACACTTGACTATGTCTGAAGATGCCTAGCGTAAAATATATGTTACTGAATAAAAAAGAATTTTCGTAAAACTACATAAGTGTTTTAATTTTCCTGGATTTTATACATTATTTCAACTTTTAAATTTGTCCTTCAATTTTGTACGCAATATAATATTTATGATTAAAAACATTTATCGAATTCGGAATACGTTTTGTGAATTAGTTTTGTTTTAAATATATCAATCAACCATTCGATATTATTTTTTAATTTTATAAAAAAAAAAGTCAAAATGCTGTTATTAATGCGCTGTTTTTCAGTAACACAAATAAAACACATCAACGCGAACCTTTATGTAATTCAAAACTGGACCGTTTTTAAAAAATTTCGCACGCCACTTTGGGTCTTTTGTAACAAGAGGGCCGCCAATATTTTTTTCCTGTAGAAATAAAGGTTGTATAAATGAAACAATATTAGAACAGAAAATAGAAATTGTAAAAGAGTTCAAATATCTTGGTGAATGGATTAGTTGGAATGCAGATGAGGGCAAGGCAATGGAATCCAGGAGAAACAAACTTGAATTGGCCTTCCAATTGACGAAAGAAACATACAATAAGAAATCCCTTTCATGGGGGTCCCAAATTAAACATTATAAAACAGTGATCAAGCCGGAAGCACTGTACGCAGCAGAAACATTAACCATGAATCGCATAGGCCAGATAGAAAAGCTTGAAATAACGGAAAGGAAAATCTTAAGAAAAATTATAGGAACAAAATTTCAGGATAATAAGGTTGTATATATAAGAAATGAAGCTCTCTATAAGAAAATTGAAAAACTGTCCGATACTATGAGAAAAGGAGAATAAATTTTTACGGCCATCTTCTTAGAATGAACTCCAATAGATTGACGAAACAGGTGTTTGATTTTTCCATAATCGTAAAACAAAACCGAACTGGTTTTAAAGAAATTGAAAAAGACCTAATAGAATTAAAAATTACAGAAAATTCACTGCTTGACCAAACTGCTAAGATAAGTACCAAGGACGAAAGAATAAGATTCCAAGATAAAACCAAAATAAGACCTAAACCTATCATTTCGGAAGAGGAGAGGAAGAGAAGATCGGAAAGAATGAAGAGCTACTGGGAACAAAGAAAAGTACAGCGCGCAAGAAATGATTGATTCAGCGTACCCCAAAGAGGGTGAAACGAAAAGAAGAAGAAACAATAATAGCTCCATATTAGTTTCTTAATATTTGGAGCTGAGACGTGGAGAATTAAAGAAAAAACCAAGAAAAGGATAGAGGCTGTAGAAATGGATGCGTTGAGAAGATCTGCTAGGATATTGAGAGTCCAAAGAATAAAAAAAGAGGTAATTCCTCAACAGATGGGAATAGAGGACACGATTATAAAAGATATTGAGAGGAGACAGTTAATTTGGTACGGTCATGTCCAATGGATGAGCCAAGCGCGACTGCCGAAACAAGCATTGGAGTGGTTGCCGACCTTAAAAAGGGTAAGAGGAAGACCGAGAAAGAGCTGGATGGAAGGAATCCGTAAAGCTATGAGTGATCGAAATTTACAAATCGGATAATGGGAAGATCGGAAAGAGAGGAATCTAGGCATCGGACAACGTCGCTGCACGTTTTAACAGATATTATATATATATATATATATATATATATATATATATATATATATATATATATATATATATGAAAAAACCTAATATAATTAGCAAAAACATTGTTTTACTTAATTTTACCTCAACAACAAAAATGTTTTCATATACTTTATTCCTGAGAAAGACAGTACAAGCTTATGTCTCTCCAGGTCTCATCGAACAGATTTCCATTGTTCCTGTGACGTCACATTTAGTCACACAGATCCCCGCAGGGGTAGTGCAGACTAGCTGCACCTATTGAAAGGATTTAGACGTCCCTTGTGGTACCCGAGTCTAACACACATTTACAACACTATACTTACAACTTTACACTCACAATTACATTTATGGAGGCGATAATAGCCTCAATGTGTTTTTCGCTTTAAAATAAAAAAAAAATAATCACACAGGTACGAATCGAGAAGGTTCCTGTTGGTACCACATTTTTTTGGTGTTTTACAAAAACCTATTAGCGTATACCTCGCAAAGCGTTTTTCCAGTCTGTTTTTGTTGTTACTGACAATTTTAGCTCTTTCAAACAAAACTTCGTAGTCGCTTACTCCTCCGTCCAAGAGTAAATTAATAGAACAAACGTATCCAGTCGTATTTTTAATTTTCCAACCACGCCCTTTCCTCTGCCCAATACTGCAGCGGCACTGACGCGTATGGTATCGCCAGCTGTCTTTGTTGTCGGTCAGCTGAAGGGTCAAGAAATGTCCTTCCGAACACTTATGCTCGGATGTTTATTTTGCATACAACGAAATACGTTTTCTTTATTATTAATTTTCCAAGCTAGATTAGGTAGCTACTCGAACTGAATAGAACAGCCCAGGAGTTCAGAGAACCAATACAGGCATATTGTGGATGTTTTTGATCGATTTGCATGTCTGTCAGTACACGGAAATCATTTGTGGATAAAATATTTCTACAGGAAAAAGTTTAGTAATGGCAGCCCTCTTCTAGAAAAGACCCGCCATTTTTTTTTTAAATAAAACTTGTTATTTTTCAGAGGACGAGTTGCAATGAGCGTGTCTAGAGACGCCATGTCAGAATGCAAGTTACATCATGTCGTATCCTGACCGCGCTTCTTCTGCACACCGCGGTACAAGTAGCGTCGCTGCCTCCAGTCATCAAGATCGGTAAGTCTTGCCATCATAGGTTGTTGCATGAATGGCAACGTGTGGTAGCAATAACTTGAGCAAACAATTTTTAGCAATATGTAGCAAATATTGGTAAATGTTTTACTAACTAAAAATTATAGATAGCTAATTATGTTATGCATACCAATTTACTGATAGTTCAAATATGAATTAATTAGGCAAAGGAATTATTTACTAGTTAAAATTAAAGATAACTAATTATCTTATGCATAACAATTCACTAATAGCTCAAATATTAAGTAATTCGGTAAAGGATTTACTAATTCAAATTAAAGAGAGCTTGTTTTATGCATAACAAATCACTAATGGTTTAAATAATTAATAATTATAATTATAATAAATAATTATTAAGTAATTAGGCAAAGGATTTATTTACAAATTCAAATTTAAGATAGCTAATTACCTTATGATAACAATTCAATAATGGCTCAAATATTAAGTAATTCGGTAAAGGATTTACTAACTAAAAATTAAAGGTAGAATTAAAGGTAAAGTTATGTTATGCATACAAATTTACTGATGGTTCAAATATGAATTAATTAGGCGAAGGATTTATTAATACAATAAAAATTACTAATTAATAAAAAGGGATAATTATTTACTAATTAAAATTAAAGAGAGCTAATTCTTTTATGCATAACAATTCACTAATAGCTCAAGCATTAAGTAATTAGGTGAAGGATTTAATAATTAAAATTAAAGAGAGCTAATTGTTTTATGCATAACAATTCACTAATGGCTCAAATATTAAGTAATTCGGTAAAGGATTTACTAACTAAAAATTAAAGAGAGCTAATTGTTTTATGCATAACAAATCACTAATGGTTTAAATATTAAGTAATTAGGCAAAGGATTTATTTACAAATTCAAATTTAAGATAGCTAATTATCTTATGATAACAATTCACTAATGGCTCAAATATTAAGTAATTCGGTAAAGGATTTACTAACTAAAAATTAAAGGTAGCTAATTATGTTATGCATACCAATTTACTGATGGTTCAAATATGAATTAATTAGGCGAAGGATTTATTAATACAATAAAATTTACTAATTAATAAAAATGGATAATTATTTACTAATTAAAATTAAAGAGAGCAAATTGTTTTATGCATAACAATTCACTAATGACTCGAATATTAAGTAATTAAGTAAAGGATTTACTAATTAAAATTAATGATAGATGATTTTTTTTATGCATAACAATTCACTAATGGCTCAAATATTAAGTAATTAGGTAAAGGATTTACTAATTTAAATTAAAGATATACAATTGTTTAATGCATAACAATTTACTAATGGCTCAAATATTAAGTAATTAGATAAAGGATTTACTAATTAACATTAAAGAGAGCTAATTGTTTTATGCATAACAATTCACTAATAGCTCAAATATTAAGTAATTAGATGAAGGATTTACTAATTAAAATTAAAGATATATAATTGTTTTATGCATAACAATTCACTAATAGCTCAAATATTAAGTAATTAGGTAAAGGATTTACTAATTAAAACTAAAGATATATAATTGTTTTATGCATAACAATTCACTAATAGCTCAAATATTAAGTAATTAGATAAAGGATTTAATAATTAAAATTAAGGCGAGCTAATTGTTTTATGCATAACTATTCACTAATGACTCAAATATTAAGTAATTAAAGGATTTACTAACTAAAAATCAAATATGGTTAATTATCTTATGTACATATTCAGTGATTGCTCAAAAAAAATAATTAGGTAAACAATTCACTAACTAAGAGTTAAAGAAAGCTCGTAACTAGCACACTAATTCACTGATGGCTCAAAATCAAGTAAATGTTTTAAAGTATTTGCTGACAAAACGTAAAAGAAAGTTGGTCTTATACATGCCAATTGAAGGCTCAAAGAGAAAGTAAATAAGTAAAGAACTAAAACAAGTAAGACATCTCATTACCTCGTGCATACCTAGTCACGATAGCTAAATGAACAAATAAAAAGGTAAAGCATTTACTAAAGTAAAAGGACCTTCTTTTATTTTATAATAACAACAAGAAGTATTTGTTTTATATTTGCAAGTTAAATATTTCACCCTACTTAACGTACACGACTCTCGTTTTCACCTTCTAATTGAAATTTTAAAGCACCCAGCTTACGAAATACTATGTATTCTAAAAGAGTGTTATTTCATTCTGGTATTCAAGAAGTACATTATTATTTTTATTTTTCTATAACGAATGTTTTTCAAAATTATCGTCTTTTGTTGTATTTGTTAAAAGTTTAATTTATCCATTTTGAATTTAAAACAATAGCACTGTGTGTACTTTAAATATATTTGTGTTGGGTCAAATTCTGTAGTCATTTCACAGAGTATGGTAATCAAAAATATGATGAAAGAGTTAAATTACATTCAAACGTATGATTAATTATCGCCTATTTAATATCTTACAACATATTATTAAATTAAGAGTGTTTAAAAATATATTACGTTTTAATACGTTTTATCAAATATTTAATTATGTCCACTAAAAACAATAAATTTTATTCTTTAATAATGGCACTATTAAGTCGTGGTTAGTTCAATAAATGTATTTTATAATTAGTATAAATGTGTGTATGCAATGTTTTGACAAATTTTTACAATCGACGTCTTTATTCCAATTTTGTACTGTTTAAAAAAATAATAATTACTTCTTATTTTACCTTAGTGTTTATCAGTTCCACAGTTTTTTATCCAATCCTCTCTCTCTCACTTCGTTATCAATTCCTTCTCTCCGACTAAGTCTCGGTCTTCCCCTTTTTTGCCACCATGTGGTTTCCATTTTAAAATCTGTTTGGGAAGTCGATTTTCGTCCATCCTTTAGAAATGAACAAACCATCGAAGTTTTCTTATCTTTGATGTCGTTTACAGATCCATGATTTCACGGATTTTTAAGTTTTTTATATTTCCCCGTTTCCACCGACCTGCGGCTCTTCGTCAATAGTCAATTTTTGTAGCTTTATGACATTTTTCATAATAATTACCTACAATACGTAAAACAATATCACCTTAAAACTATGTCTCAATGAGCAATAATTGTTCTTTATTCCAATTTTGTA
Organism: Callitettix versicolor; assembly: GCA_022606455.1. Classification (NCBI taxonomy): domain Eukaryota; kingdom Metazoa; phylum Arthropoda; class Insecta; order Hemiptera; family Cercopidae; genus Callitettix; species Callitettix versicolor. The sequence goes on from CM040183.1 coordinate 4,311,220, forward strand.
CTGTTTAAAAGCTTAATAATTACAATACGTAAAACAATATCACTTTAAATAAATGTCTCAATGAGGAATAATTGTTCTTTATTCCAATTTTGTACTGTTTAAAAGCATAATAATTACAATACGTAAAACAATATCACTTTAAATAAATGTCTCAATGAGCAATAATTGTTCTTTATTCCAATTTTGTACTGTTTAAAAGCATAATAATTACAATACGTAAAACAATATCACTTTAAATAAATGTCTCAATGAGCAATAATTGTTTTTTATTCCAATTTTGTACTGTTTAAAAACATTGTAATTATAATACGTAAAACAATATCACTTTAAATCTATGTCTCAATGAACAATAATTGTTCTTTATTCCAATTTTGTACTGTTTAAAAGCATAATAATTACAATACGTAAAACAATATCACTTTAAATAAATGTCTCAATGAGCAATAATTGTTCTTTATTCCAATTTTGTACTGTTTAAAAACATTATAATTACAATACGTAAAACAATATTACTTTAAATAAATGTCTCAATGAGCAATAATTGTTCTTTATTCCAATTTTGTACTGTTTAAAAGCATAATAATTACAATACGTAAAACAATATCACTTTAAATAAATGTCTCAATGAGCAATAATTGTTCTTTATTCCAATTTTGTACTGTTCAAAAACATAATAATTACAATACGTAAAACAATATTACTTTAAATCTATGTCTCAATGAGCAATAATTGTTCTTTATTCCATTTTGTGCTGTTCAAAAGCATAATAATTACAATACGTAGAAAAATATTACTTTAAATCTATGTCTCAATGAGCAATAATTGTTTTATTATTCCAATTTTGTACTTTTAAAAGCATAATAATTACAATACATAAAACAATATCACTTTAAATCTAAGTCTCAAGTAGCAATAATTGTTCTTTATTCCAATTTTGTACTGTTTAAAAGCATTATAATTACAATCAATATTACTTTCAATAATTGTCTCAATGAGCAATAATCCAAAGTTGCTTTTTCTCAAAGTACAACAGAATGCAATTACATGACACTAAGCGCAACAACGAGATAAATAACGATGGAAATACGTTTTTTTGACGAGACTGCTTTCTTGAAAGAAACAATATTAGGCTTTGAATTTAATAAAAAAAGCAGTATTACACTTCAAGTACGCTTTGTAGTAGCTTTGTGACGTCACTTCGAGAGAGAAGAGCGTTGTTTGTATTTTCGTTAATATTCTGTAAAGTGTAACGTTACATTGTAATTCTGATGGTAATATTTTTGTTTAGAATTATCAAGATAGGGAAGAAATGAATAAAACAATATTATTGTGGCACATGGTTTATTCGTGAAACTATGCAATTTAAAAACTAAAATTAAATTTCATCATGTAAACAAACGTTTTGTTTCGAGAAAATTGCATACAGATTTTAACCAGAGTGTGTCACGAGAAATATTGTACAGATTGAAAAGTTTGGAAATAAAAGATTAAAACCAATTTCAATAATTACTGTGTGAAACTGTTTCGAAAAAGTGATGGGGTACGCAGCTGTCTTTTTGTTGTGATAGAAGCTAATTTCCAAACGTATTTTCTTCATCTTACCCTTTCTGAATTTCTGATTTCACCATCATAAAAAGCATTAAAATCTGTATACGAGGTGTGGCTATTAAATAACGAGACTGACGTAAAAAAAAAATATTTTTATTTTATAACATAATTACTTATTAATACCTTCAATATACACCCCTTCTCTATCCCTACAACGCTCCATGCGAATTTTCCATTGTTGGAAACAGTGCTGGAAGTCATCTTCTGTCAACTCCTTCAAGACTTTTGCTGCTTTCATTTTTTCAGCTTCCACGGATTCAAATCTCGTCCCTTCTAATGCAGATTTCACCTTAGGGAACAGATAGAAGTCACATGGTGCAAGGTCTGGTGAGTAATGTGGATGTTCTAACACTGGGATGCTGTACTTGGCCAGGAACCTCTTGACAGATAACGCCGAATGAGCTGGCGCATTGTCTTGGTGGAAAACCCATGATTTGTCCTTTCACATTTCGGGTCGTTTTTTCCTAACTCTTTCACGTAGTTTACCAATTACCTCAAGGTAGTAATATTGATTAATTGTTTAACCTTCAGGAACCCAGTGAAGGTACACAATCCCATGAATATCGAAAGAAAAATCATCATTGTTTTAAATTTTGACTTACTGATTCTTGCTTTTTTGGCTCTCGGTGAAGTTGGGGTCTTCCAATACATGGATTGGCGCTTTGTTTCCGGATCATACGTTAAAAACCACGATTCATCACATTTTATTAGCCTTTCCAATAAATGTGGGTCATTTTCAATGGCATCCAAAGTGTCAGTACAAACATTTTTGCGAGCTGCTTGTTGTTCAAACGTGAGAATTTTTGGCACCATTTTGGCACACACTTTTCGCATGTTCAAATTGTCACGTAAAATTTGCCGTACACATTCTTTATCAATGCCTACAGTTTCACCAATTGCACGGATACTTAATCGACGGTCAGACCGAATCAAATTGGCAACTTTTTCGACTTTGTCATCCGTTTTTGACGTTGAGGGGCGACCTGGCCGCGAATCATCTTCAACGTCTTGTCGGCCATCTTGAAAACGCCTAAACCATTCATAAACACGTGCTCGAAATAAGCATTCACTGCCATACACTTCTTTCAGTAAATTATAAGTTTCAGTAGCGGTTTTTCCAAGTTTGAAGTGAAATTTAACAACAATTCGTTGCTCTATTATTACACTAACCATTTTTCCCGGCAAAACAAAAATAACAACACTAACGGAAATGAAGGTTATGGCTAAACGGTGTTGGTTACACAAACGTGACTAACTGCATTCTGAAGAGAAAGTTTCACACTAAACAGCGGTTGGCGCATGCGCACTTGTTCCGCCGCAGCGTCAGTCTCGTTATTTAATAGCCACACTTCGTTAGTAAATCTTTCAATTTATTTTGGAAGTTAAAAAAACGAACCTTGACCTCAGTCAAAAAATAGCTTAAATAACGGTATTTGAAAATTCATTATGCAGTTTTTAATGCGGATTAAATCAAAGAAAACGGATTTTCAAAAATATTTCGAGACGATAACTTATGAATTTTTAAACATTCTGAAACAGTTGAACAAATTTTCCAGTTACTGAAATTGTCCATCCTATTGTCATAATCGATACTTATAACAAGTTTGAAGCAAAACGAACCAAAATTTCGAAACTAATCATGTTGACGACCTCTCAAAAAGTTGAGACCTCATTTCAAAATCCCGAGAGCCGTCTCGGTGGCCTAGTTGATAGCGTACTAGGTTTTCACCCCGAGGACCCGGGTTCGATTCCCGGCCAGGGCTTGGTATTTTCATACGCTATAAATCATCTCATCGTCTGCATCGACCAAGTGTGCACAATATTCGGACGTTAAACATCAAAAAAAAAAAAAATCAAAATCCCGAGTCTGGGTTTTACCACGATGGCCGCTCAAATACCTCATTTTTTCCAATGGAAATTAGTTAATTAATTTTTTTCTATAACTAGTTTATCCTGTCAGCTTTTAGTGTTGATTCTCAGTATAGTTTAAAAGGTTTACTAACTAATTAATTTACTCTTTAATGCAGATCAAGATATTACATTTGTAACGGAATGTAATGTAAATCAGGATTTGTAATGTAACGACGTATGAGTTGCACGTATCGTTTATCTAAATCAAATTTTATCCTATGTATTATAATTGTGTAGTGTTTGTGACGTGTGTTTTCAATGTTTTCTTTAACTTTGCAACGACATCGACAGAGTGATTTGACATTTTTTATTACGGCCTGAAGATGAAACAGTAAGGTTTCGAAACCGCGGTAGCCTTTACGAGAAGAGTAAGAATGATCACGAGACGGAAAAAAATAGGTCATAATCCTAATTAAATACATTTTATTATAAAAATGATCAATGTAAAAGAGTTACTTAACCTATATTTCAATGCTGCTTTGTTATATTTTTGTATGTCTTTTGTAAATCCCTTTTTGTGTACTAATTAACAAATTGTACGTTTTTTTTTTTAAATGGGTACGCATTGAAATGTGTTATTAGAAAATGTACGTTTTAAAATTATCCTAAAATAATGTAGGAGGATCTTTTGATATTTGGTAGCATTACAAATTGGTACTACTAGTTTTAATAGTACTACGTTGTTTATCAAGTAAACTACGTGACATTTTCAAGATATTCAGTTTTACATAACACGTAAAAATTAACAACTTATTATCACTTCTAATTTAATAACTGTTTACATAAATTATTTATAAAAGACTTTTTAGGTTATGTAGTGCGCTGACGGATCATATAAAGTTTAGCATGTTAATGGCGGATGAATTTTGTACATGTATGTTATGTTATGTTAATTTAATATAAGCATTACTATATTTTTTAACTTAACAATTTGATATATAATTTCAAGGTAGAAAAATATAACGTGCATATTAAAATTTAGTCGAGTTGTGGGAATTTACGTGCTCGCTTTTCTAATACGCTTTAAATATTCAAAAGTTGGCAAGACTGGAGTGCAGCTCTTGAGAGCGCCACTATCTGGTAGGCTTTTGCTTTAAAGCGGATATCACATTGTTGGCGAACATATCCGGTGCCACATCGATACTGACTTACTACTTACAAATTGGATCAACACTTAGGCGGCTTCCGTCAAATCGTTTCGACCCCGCTGCAGCCCTGCGCTGAAATAACATGGCCGACCTCGTTCTAGGCATATATCGGTGTAAGGAAGCGTGGTATTTACTAAGGCGTTGAAAAGCTGAAAGTGGGAGAATTTTAATAACAAAATTCAAAGTAAAGTGTAATAAATATATAGCAAAGGAAACCTTTATTAATGGTGTAAAAACCGTAATTAATTTTATCACACTACAATAAACGATTTAGGCCAATAGTCCAACGTCCATCGCATAGGCCAGATGGAAAAGCTTGAAATAACGGAAAGGAAAATCTTAAGAAAATTATAGGAACAAAATTTCAGGATAATAAGGTAGTATATATAAGAAATGAAGCTCTCTATAAGAAAATTGAAAAACTGTCAGATACTATGAGAAAAAGGAGAATAAATTTTTACGGCCATCTTCTTAGAATGAATTCCAATAGATTGACGAAACAGGTGTTTGATTTTTTCCATAATCGTAAAACAAAACCGAACTGGTTTAAAGAAATTGAAAAAGACCTAATAGAATTAAAAATTACAGAAAATTCACCACTTGACCAAACTGCTAAGATAAGTACCAAGGACGAAAGAATAAGATTCCAAGATAAAACCAAAATAAGACCTAAACCTGTCATTTCGGAAGATGAGAGGAAAAGAAGATCGGAAAGAATGAAGAGCTAGTGGGAACAAAGAAAAGTACAGCGCGCAAGAAATGATTAATTCAGCGTACCCCAAAGAGGGTGAAACGAAAAGAAGAAGAAGAAACGATTTCTTTAAATATCCGTTTTGGAGACTATCAGCGAAAATACCGGAAAGTAAGGATTACGTATAAAAGTAGAATAATCAATTTTTAAAATAACGACAGACTCTTTTACATTGATCATTTTTATAATAAAATGTATTTAATTAGGATTACGACCTATTTTCTTCCGTCTCGTGATCATTCTTACTCTTCTCGTAAAGGCTACCGCGGTTTCGAAACCTTACTGTTTCATCTTCAGGCTGTAATAAAAAATGTCAAATCCCTCTGTCGATGTCGTTGCAAAGTTAAACAAAACATTGAAAACACACGTCACAAACACTACACAATTAAAATACATACGATAAAATTTGATTTAGCTAAACGATACGTGCATCTCGTACGTCGTTACATTTCGGATCCTGATTTACGTTACATTCCGTTACAAATGTAATATCTTGATCTGCATTTAAAAGTAAATTAATTAGTTAGTAAACTTCCATATCGCGAGACAGTGCACCAAATTTGAAATAAAATAAATTGACGACATTCAACTTCTGTCAAGGCTTATTTCGATATTTTATATTTATTAACAAGGAATGAAATTATTTCGATTCAAGTTTTTGTATTCAAGATAATTTCGATTGATATTAAACAATTTTTATGGCAAAACCTAATTGATTTGATGTATTATAATGTACTAGTGGGCCCGGGCGACCTTTCGCAATTAATGGGAAAAAACAATACTGTAATTTACAACAATGAACAGCATGAAGTTGTTAGCTATTTTAAAGCAATATTATTCATTACGATTGTTTAATACAATAGGCCTTATTTTATTCTACTTTCGTATATAAAACTATAACCTATAAATTTAATGACTGAATTCTAACATTGTACCTTACTGAAATATTTACAAGTGAAACCTACTATAACCGGATTTAGATAAGATAGTTACACTACATCTTTTAGTTACTTTAACCGGATTTAGATAAGGTAGTTACACTACATCTTTTAGTTACTTTAACCGGATTTAGATAAGATAGTTACACTACATCTTTTAGTTACTTTAACCGGATTTAGATAAGATAGTTACACTACATATTTTAGTTAATTTAACCGGATTTAGATAAGATAGTTACACTACATCTTTTAGTTACTATAACCTGATTTAGACAAAACATTACATACATAAATTAGTCTATAGTATTTATTGTTTACTAAAATCTGATTAAAACTGGCCTAGATTATATATATATATATATATATATATATATATATATATATATATATATATATATATATATATATATTGTGTGTGTGTGTTTAACGTCCAACTATTGTGCACATTTGGGCTAATGCAGACGATGAGATGATTTTTATAGCGTATGAAAATGCCAAGCCATTGCCGGGAATCGAACCCAGGTCCTCGGGGTGAAAACCCAGTACGCTAGCAACTAGGCCACCGAGGCGGCTATATATACATATATTATTCTTCTTTCATCCGGATCACCCACTTTGGGGTACGCCAAATCAATTACTTTGATGTGCGTTAGCTGCTCTCCGCTGTATCCAATACTGCTTCATTCTATCCGAGGCTGCCTTCTTTCTTTCATCCGAGACTGCCCCTCCCCTTTTAGATGTTGGTTTTTCTTGGAACCTTAGGTTTTCATTATGTAAAAGTTTTCATTAAGTACATCGTCAATCATCTCATCTGATACCGCAGACTCCCCAGAATCCGAACGTCTGCATGCGCACTTACGTGCGGTGGATTGTCCACCTGGGGCTTACTTTATTAACATCACACATTCTCCATAATTGATAATTTTAAAATTGAAGTAAATTCAGAGAATTTACAAAAATACAACCAAGGTTGTGAGCCCTGGAGGTAGCTCTTCCGCCCTCTCTGCCGTTGGGAAATCCTTCCTCATCCGCCATTGAGACCGTTGGCCAGTTTTCACCTAGTAACCCTAGGCAGGGGCTCTATAACAGGGTACTACCATCCGAAGCGAGATGGACCCTGGTTTTTTTTAACGAGGTTGTTACTCCTCCCCCTCCACTTTCCCCATCCTCCTGGACGGGCCCGGGCTATATATATATTATTATTATTATTATTATTATTAACGTCGAGATTCTTCGAAGTTAACAATGGTTTCATTTGTATTTATGTATGAATTTAGGGAGAATATAGTATTAAAGTGTTTCATTATTTTATATCACCAACATTGTCTTTAAAATATTTGTCCTGTTCTGTCTTTTCCGGAAAAGTATTTGCATTGTTATGGGCCTCAAAAACACTCTGAAGGCATTTGTTTTCTTGGCCATTTAGCGGTAGTGTGGCGAGCATTTGGAAACATAGTTCCATTTATTAATTAATTAATATATATTATTTCATATTAATTAAATTTATATTCAAAGGCAAAAGCTTTTTAAATTTTAAATTAAATTCGTAAAAAGTTTATACGAATAAATACATTTCAGTAAAAGTAAAAACAGTTTTAGAAATGTAAGACAAAGAAATGGAAAAGAAAAATTACAAACCTGACTAGGAAAAGGAACGCGGAGTCTAGAACCAGGGGTTGACTAGAATCGGTGGGGGGGAGGCTATTGTCTAGGCGCCAGACAACTTCTGGCGTAATGTCAACTTTTGCTAAAACTTTACGTACAACTTCACTGGCTTGTGTCAATTAACATATGAACACAAAGTTGTACCGTCGGTGAGCGTTTAATTGTACGCAGTAAGTCTTATTTCTTTGTTCATTTTGTGTTTCGTATTTCAAAAAACTTTCAAAATCGTTAATTAAACGTTATTTAAGTCAACAAACTATTTCGTATTTGTATAAAAAATATTTCAGAATTTTTAATTCCTCAACATTAGATTTATAACAGGTCAGACTATTATTTGATAAGTCTATATGCACTTTTCAATATTTATTTTTAATCAAGATATATTTTAATTCAATGTAAAACTAAACTTAATTTCGGAAAACGTGTTCCAATGGATTGTAAGCATTTTGAATCGTTTCAAATATAATTCAAGTTTTACAATTATTATCAAAGTTATGAATAAACGAGAATAAAATGAAATAAGTAGTATATAATTGAAAATACGCCTATTGAAATAATTAATAACTTATGATATTACTCACTGTGTTCAGTATAACGATCTGCCTTCCTTAGCTTCGTCAATTCTACTTTCGTTGACGCGTTTCCGAGAATTTCCATCTTCAAAAACTATATCTATACTCTATAGAGTATAGATATAGTTTTTGAAGATGGAGGTTCTCCGAAACGCGTCAACGAAAGTAGAATTGACGAAGGTAGGGTACGGCAGATCATTATACTGAACACAGTGATAATAATACTTGCAGAAAAGAAGAAGAATATAAAAAGAATTATGATATTACTCACTTTCCGTAATTAATAACCTAAGTAGTTTTTTTTGACTCGGTGGTCGAAGTGGCTAAAGCATCGAACAGTCTACTGCGTTATTCAATTGCACACGTAAAAGTTCATACTTTGATACGCCCTCGTTGCTTTTCCATTACCGTTAAAACTGATCGAGTTTTTCATTTTTTTCACAATTTGACTTCCAAACTGAATACGAATGAAGCAACTAAATTCAATAAATGTTGTTTAGTCTCTATAATACGTAATTTTTAAAATCTTATTCCAGAAGTTTTTGTGGTAAAAGCAAGGAACGGTTCAAGTGACAAGAGAGACAAGCACCTGTTTTTATTTAAATGAAATCATCAAGGCTTTATTGTTTAGTTACGGCGTAACAAAACCACCCTTAAACAAGTTTTTACGTTGTTTAATGGAACTTTTCTTTAAAAACAGCGAACTTTAGTAAGCTAATTCCGCTTGTTCCGTTATGCATAATTAATTTTAAAAATAGTTTATCTGAATCTTTCTTTTGAAATTTTATGAATTTCTTGGTAACTGCAAGTTAGTCATCAGTGTCAAAGACTTGCAAAAAATCTGTTATACTGCTTTCATGAAAATTTGTATTTCATAGTTTCTCTTTCTTGTTTAGATAAAAATATTGCGTAAAGGCTTGATTTACAAATTGGTAAACGACCTTCTTAAACAATACTGTGAAATTCTAAGGTCCTATCTTACAGAAAATATTCCGTGAGAAATACGGATGTGAATAATTGGAATTTGAAATGACCAGTGCTGGTGTGCCACAAGGGAGCGTACTGTGGCCATTACTGTACTTGTTATGTACAGGGTGTTCTGCCACTGGATGAAGAAACCACAGTGGCGACCACAGTATGAACGATTCTTCTATACCAGCTGTTGCGATAATGTTAAAGAAGTAAGCGATAAGCTGCAGAAAACCATCCTGAAAGTTATTGTATCGACCAAAAGATGGCGTATAAAACTTGACTAGTCTAAATCAACCCATATTAATTTTAGCTAAAAATAGAGACTCATTTGACAGTACTAATAAACAGTAAAATTAGTCCATACAGAAATGAAGCAAAATATTTGGGAGTGAATTTGAATTCAAAGCAGAACTGGAAGTCACACATTACAAATACAAGGTGTGTTCAGAAAGTAAAAGAATTATAATTCTTTGAACAAAATATTTATTTATTCTTCTACATTGATGTTGTCGCTTTCAAAATAGTCCCCATTGGAGATTATGTACTTGTGCCAGCGCTTCTTCCAATCCTCGAAACACTTCTCAAACTCGATCTTTGAAATAACCTTTAGTTCTTTCAGCGATGCGCTTTTAATGTCATCTACGGCTGTAAAACGACGCTTTAAGGTTCTCTTTATTTTTGAAAATAGGAAAATGTCACACGGAGCCATGTCTGGCGAATATGGAGGCTGGGGTATCGTTACAGTACTGTTTTTGGCCAAAAAGTCACGAAGAAGCAATGAAGTGTGAGCTGGTGCATCATCGTGGTGCAAAGGTAAATTGTTTTTCCACAGATCCGGGCGTTTTTTCGGATTGCTTCACGCAAACGGCGTTGAACTTGTAGGTAGTACATCTTATCGACCGTTTCACGTGGTGGCAGGAATTCATGATGCACTCTGCCATTAATATCGAAGAACACAGTGAGCATAACCTTCACGTTCGACCGCACTTGTCGAGCCTTTTTCGGTCTTGGCGAGCCAGAATGCATCCACTGGGATGATTGAGCCTTAGTTTCGACATCATATCCGTAAACCCATGTTTCGCCACCTGTTATAATACGTTTCAGTAATTCTGCATCGTCGTTGACTTAATTTAGTGACTCCATTTGCCGCTTTTTTGTTCAAAATTTAACAATTTTGGAACGAATTTTGCTGCTACCCGTTTCATACACAAAACACTGGAAACAATGTCATGACATGATGCAATCGTTATGCCAACATCATCAGCGACCTCTCTAATTGTGATTCGGCGATTGTTTATAACCATTTCTTTCACTTTTTCCACGTTTTCATCGGTTGTTAATGTGCTGGGGCGTCCAGGGCGTTCGTCATCTTCAACGTCTTCACGGCCTTCTTGGAAACGCTTATACTGCTAGTAAACTTTTGATTTACTCATAGCAGACTCACCATAGGCCTTTGTTAACATTTCACACTCTTTGTTACGCTTTATTCCATTTTTTTACGCAAAATTTGATACAAATTCTTTGATCCGTTTCTTCTAACAAACGAAAATCGCCGAGCTCATAAAAACACGTCTAACCTTAGTGGCTGTCACAGACAAAGTCAACAATGAAAACAGCTGAAAGTTTTATCATACTTCAAGGTCATGTATACCAACATAATAAAAAAAATGTTTGACAATCAAACTCTCCATGCCCGCGAAATTAAAAAATTCTCGTTACTTTCTGAAGACACCGCGTAAAAGAAAGGAGCTTGAGATTAATCTCAAGAATGTACTGGCTGTTTAGACATAATGCACGACTAAGTATAAGTAATAAATTACGTTCATACAATAAAGTTCTTCAACCAGAGTGGAGCTATGGGCTGCAAATTTGGTAATGTGCCAAAAGAAATAATATAACGAAAATTCAGATTATTAAAATAAAATACTTCGGATAATAGTAAGTGCGCCGTGGTACATGCGCAATGAAAATACTCTCAGAGACCATAAAGTGAACACGGTTGTTGATGAAATCGAAGCAGTAACAATGAAGCATGAAAAACAACTGCAAGCGTATACTAATGCTAGTGTTCAGCAGATGCTACCACGTAGGACTTGTGCAGTGACAGCATATCAAGCTGACAGTGAGGCTGTAGCTGACAGTACGTGGGATGAACATCTGACACAGTAATCTATTTTAAGTTATAACTACTACATAAGTCTGTACTCAGTTGTAGTCCTCAATAAAAATAAATAAGAAAATAGAAAACATCATTAGAAGCTAGGGAACATTTTTTTTTGTTCATTATTCTTGTTTTGTACATTTTACAAATATTTCTCGTAAATGAATACGGTAAAATTTTAATGACACTATAAAAAGCTACGTTAAAAGCTCTTAACTGAACGCCTTTCAGGGTTGGCATTGTAATTCATGAGATAAAAAAGGATGCTTTGCATAACAATACTGGAAGATATTAGAACTAGGCACTCGCGCTAGCAAGCGTGAATGTACTCTGCGTTATCTGAATGTAACAACACGTAGTTTATGTGGTTTGTCAACATTCTGCGCAACTAAACTTGGCGTTAGTCGATACACGTAACAGATACACGAAAGGCATTTTAAAATGTAACAATATTATTTAATCGAACATAAAAACAATGGATCAGAACCAGATGAACAATATCATGGATGAAAGTCTAGTGGGATAAGCTAGTTTGTTCAAGTGCTTTCCTGTTTTTTTTAAGGCGAAAGCACATTGAGACTGTTACCGCCTCCCTAAATGTAAGTGTGAGTGTAACGTGTTAAAGTCGTAAGTGTAATGTTGTAAGTGTAAGTGTGTGTTAGACTCGGGTACCGCGAGGGACGTCTATCTTCTCAATAGGTGCAGTTAGTCTGCACCCTCCTTCGGGTAGTTGCACATTGAGGCTGTTATCGCCGCCCTAAATGTAGGTGTGATTGTAACGTGTTAAAGTCGTAAGTGTAGTGTTGTAAGTGTGTGTGTTAGACACGGGTACCGCGAGGGACGTCTATCTTCTCAATAGGTGCAGTTAGTCTGCACCCCCCTTCGGGTAGTTGCACATTGAGGCTGTTATCGCCGCCCTAAATGTAAGTGTGAGTGTAACGTGTTAAAGTTGTAAGTGTAGTGTTGTAAGTGTGTGTGTTAGACACGGGTACCGCGAGGGACGTCTATCTTCTCAATAGGTGCAGTTAGTCTGCACCCCCTTCGGGTAGTTGCACATTGAGGCTGTTATCGCCGCCCTAAATGTAAATGTGAGTGTAACGTGTTAAAGTCGTAAGTGTAATGTTGTAAGTGTAAGTGTGTGTTAGACTCGGGTATCGCGAGGGATGTCTAAGTCTTCTCAATAGGTGCAGGTAGTCTGCAGCCCCCTGCAGGTAGTTGCACATTGAGGCTGTTATCGCCGCCCTAAATGTAAGTGTGAGTGTAACGTGTTAAAGTAGTAAGTGTAGTGTTGTAAGTGTAAGTGTGTGTTAGACTCGGGTACCGCGAGGGACGTCTAAGTCTTCTCAATAGGTGCAGGTAGTCTGCACCCCCTGCGGGTAGTTGCACATTGAGGCTGTTATCGCCGCCCTAAATGTAAGTGTGAGTGTAACGTGTTAAAGTCGTAAGTGTAGTGTTGTAAGTGTGAGTGTTAGACTCGGGTACCGCGAGGGACGTTTATCTTCTCAATAGGTGCAGTTAGTCTGCACCCCCTTCGGGTAGTTGCACATTGAGGCTGTTATCGCCGCCCTAAATGTAAGTGTGAGTGTAACGTGTTAAAGTCGTAAGTGTAATGTTGTAAGTGTACGTATGTGTTAGATTCGGGTATCGCGAGGGACGTGTAAATCCTCTCAATAGGTGCAGTTAGTCTGCAACCCCTGCTGGTGGGTGCACATTGAGACTGTTATTGCCATCCTAAATGTAAGTGTGAGTGTAACGTGTTAAAGTCATAAGTGTAGTGTTGTAAGTGTGAGTGTGTGTTATACTCGGGTATCGCGAGGGACGTGTAAATCCTCTCAATAGGTGCAGTTAGTTGCACCCCCCTGCGGGTGGGTGCACATGGAGACTGTTATTGCCGTCCTAAATCTAAGTGTGAGTGTAACGTGTTAAAGTCGTAAGTGTAGTGTTGTAAGTGTGAGTGTGTGTTAGACTCGGGTATCGCGAGGGACGTGTAAATCCTCTCAATAGGTGCAGTTAGTCTGCAACACCCTGAGGGTGGATCACGCTTTTGACAAAGTATGTCATCAAGGGCTTAAATATATATTTTTAACGTCTATATTTTATGCCAGTACTAATGACGACGATCGATCAGTGTTAACGGTAATGGAAAAGCAACGAAAGCAACTGCGGCTCGAACTAAATCTTTAAGGTGCGCAGACTGACCGATGCTTTAGCCACTTCGACCACCGAGCCCCTTTGAAATATTAGATTTGTATTAAAATAAACCACTTTATTCTTCTTCTTTCGATGAAACCTGCTAGGGACCATGTGACAATTTCAATTCTTCACACTTAGCCGTTTTCTCTTCCGTTCCCTCCAATATTCCCTCATCCTTTCACTATGCAGCTTCTTTCTGTCTTCGGACCACTTCCCGCCAGGTTTCGTCTGCAATCTTCCTTGGAATCTCTCCACACTCAATAAAAATAAACCACTTTATTTTATTGAATATTTTAATTTGACTGGTTTATTTCTACTGCCTGGTAAGTCCTGAACAATTTAAGTTAAATGTTACCTAAGAACGTCGTTTCAGAGTTAAGGTCGAAGATGAGTACCGTGAAATAAGTACCACAGCTAGTGAATACCACAACAGCCACCTCTGCAGACACAGCTGTGATGTCAGTTGCTGAGAGTGTGGAAGATGCCACTAATAAGCTAGAACGCTCTCTGGATGCCATTAACAAGCGGACAAATGAACGGAGAATAAAACTAAACAAAAAAATCGATCATTGTGAATTTTTCAAACCAGTTCCAGTTTCCATGAACTCTTGTTAATACCGTATGTGAAATCAACAAACAAAGTAATAAAGCTCAAAGCTAAATTTAGCAGGAAATTATCTAAACAAAAAAAGACAGAAATTGAATCTAAAACACAAGAATGGTATTACAAGCATATTATAAAACCAGTATGTGTCCATGGTATTCAGTTGTGGGGTTGTACCAAGAGGACTAACATCAAGCAGATACAAACATTCCAAAAAAAATATCTGGGCAAATCTGCAAAGCACCGTGTTATGTGGGAAATGACAACATCCACCGTGATTTCTCAAAGCCTGCTTTGTTTTCCTAAAGACAAAGAGGACAAAATCCACTAACTTGGAGTGTTAAAAATATCCTAATCAACTTATTACAGTTAGGACTTATATCACTGTTAACTACTTACTGTATAAGGAAGCAATACTCGTTAAGTTGCAGTTAACTAAGTTTTAATGTAACAGTGAAAAACCGAACATTTTGAGACTAGTAAATCAATATTGCTTAAACACATCAGATCCTCTTTAGGCGGAACGAATGTGAGGGCGGAAACGGAAACGGGGGTAGTTTTAGATCAGACAATTTCTCGAACGACCGTCATTAATTGAAGGAAACTGAATATTTGTAAATATACTGACTACGCATTTATTTCAAAGAGAATCGCAGAAACCAATCGATCGCGCATCTAATTAATACTGTCAGATTTTATTTGGTGAATTTGTAAACTTAAATAATCAGCTGTGGAATTACTTAAAAAAACACTTTATTAATTTATAAAGATTACATTTAATGTCTTTACTAATCCAAATTGAAAAAAAAATACCTTTAAAATACGTCATGTGAAAAGCTATATATCATAACTTGACGGCTAGCAAGTATTGTATTAATGGAATTAGTCATCGTGGTATTGCCCACGGAACTGAAATTGTTTCAGTAATGTAATAACTTATATGCATTAAAAGATATACAAATAATAGCGTGATCTAACTCATTAGTATTTGGAATTTTATTCCTACCAGTGAAAAACACAATTTCGAATGTAGATTTTTTTTTATGTTTAACGTCCGACTATTGTGCACACTTAGGCTAATGCAGACGATGGGGTGATGTATAGCGTATGAAAATGCCAAGCGCTGGTCGGGAATCGAACCCGGGTCCTCGAGGTGAAAGCCTAGTACGCTATCAACTAGACCACCGAGGCGGCTTTTCGATTGTAGAATGGAAAATCTGCTGAAAGAAAGCACTACCCCAGGTGGCAGCTCGGAAGAGAAATCCACCATTGCATTATGCAATGCATCGGGACCTAGGGGTTCTGGGGAGTACCAACATCTACAATAAGGATGAGTCGGAGCGTCCTTGAATCCACCCATACTCAAGTTTAAACAGTAATTTTTTGCAGCCACTTTAAATGTAAATTCTTTGTTAAAGGTTGGTAAACAGAAGGAATTATAACTACTTCTGGATAGAAACGATATCCAAATTTTATCCGTAGATTTTTGGATAACAATGTGGCAAAAAGCAATTAAAATTATGAAAAGAATGCCACTATTGGGCACAGCCTTTTATGTCCGTAAAAGATTATTAGACAATGTAACTGAATTCAAATCTCGCTCAGAAAGGATGTACCTCTTAACAATGAAATGTAAAAATAAATTTTATAATTTTTCTTATTGTAATGCACCAATAAATGCAGACAACAAATATAACCCAAATAAAGTAGAGGAATTCTGGGATCTCCTGAACGATGGAATATCTAAAATCCGAAAATCAAATGTAGTAATATTACTTGGAGATTTCAATGCCCAAATAGGAAGAAAGAGAATTCATAGACTAATAGTGGGGCAATATGCTGCACACCAAAGAACAAACAAGAATGGGATGAGATTAATTAATATTTGTAAAAACTTTCAACTGAAGTTAATGTCTATTTTCTTCAGGAAACTGCCAAGAAAAGCTAAAAACTGAAAGATTTTTAGAAAGAGGATATTGAGTATGGAGGGATTTCAAGGAAGATTGCAGAAGAAACCTGGTGCGAAGCGGTCCGAAGGCAGAAAGAAGCTGCATAGTGAAAGGATGAGGGAATATTGGAGAGAACGGAAGAGAAAACGGCTAAGTGTGAAGAATTGAAATTGTTACGTGGTCCCTAGCCAGGCCTCATCGAAAGAAGAAGAAAAGCATGATTATCTAATTCCTCAAGCTCGAGATTATGTTACAGTGAACACGATAAAAATACAGTTTAAGAAATAAGATGTGCTTTATTGAGTTCAAAGTTGTTGCATTCGAATTAAAATGTCCAAAAACGCGTAACATAGCCCCGATAAGAGTTTAATGAATGTACTGATTTTTTTTTAAACAAATAAAATTGTTTCAGCACGTTAGTATATTTTGAAATCCTATCTGAGCACATATATATATTTTTTTAATTAATTACAACTGAGGTGTGCCCCATCTAGTAATTTTTCTTTATCATTGTGTTCACTGTGTGCTGGGGTGCAGTCCGACGGCTGGTCCCAATGTGTTTACGGCCTGGAGAGGTCAATTGGCTTGGTCCTCTTCAGCCTTCTTGTGATGTTGTCACTGCGGCATAGTAGTTGGACAATCTCTGTATTATTATGCTGTTCTAACCTGCAATAATGCTTAACCGAGAGCTTTTTAATGACTTCCTGAACAGATTCAACACCTAGGTCCCTATGTATGTTTTCATTTCTCACATACCAAGGGGCGTTGACAATCGTTCTCAATACTTTATTTTGAAAAATTTGAATAATTTTACTATTGTTTTTTTTTTTTGTACATCCCCAGAGTGGTGCACCATAGGTCCATATTGGTCTTAGAACTTGCTTGTATAGCAGTATCTTGTTGGCTATCGAAAGTTCTGAAATTCTTCCAATAAGCCAAAACATTTTAAAGAATTTTAGCTGTAGCTCCTCTTTTTTATTTTTTACAGCACATATTCTATTATTTTATAGAAGATTAGTGATAAAAATGTCTTCTCATATAACCACTTTTTTTAGTACAAAAATATTTTTCTCCATTGCAAACACACATTGAACTCTTGTTTCAATACTTGTGCCTTAGAATATTTATGCACAGTTTTAAGAATTTGCGACAAATAATTGCGAATATTTCTACATTTTTCATTTCATTTATGAATGAATTTAGATAAATGCTGACTTGTGTGTTTCATAATTTATGCTTTAGAATTTTTGTTTAGTTTTTAAAAAATCTGATTTTGAAAATATTTTTCCATCGCAAATATTTACAACAGTTTTTAACGTTTTTATTCTTTTAGGGGAAGAATTCGGAAAAATTATACGTGTTTAAAAAAATTATTTTCCGATGAAAAATTTTATAAGCCTTTTACATCTTTTCTACTCCATTTTACTTCCTTTAGGGGGTGATTTTTGGAAAATCGTGAAAAATATATTTCATTACTTGTGTTTTAGAGTAATTAAAGTTTCAAGAAGATCCGACTAAAAACATATTTTTCGAATAAAAAATGTTGTACTCTATTTTTACACATTTAGGGGTTGAATATGGACATACCGTTTCATAGCGCACCCCTGCATGGCAGTACTAAGGTACACGAAAATTTCAAAGCTATTATCTGCCTGGACATTGCTCTCTCTCTCTCTCTCTCTCTCTCTCTCTCTATATATATATATATATATATATATATATATATATATATATATATATATATATATATGTGTGTGTGTGTGTGTGTGTGTGTGTGTGTAGTGGAGTTTTTTTGTGTTTAACGTCCGACTATTGTGCACACTTGGGCTGATGCAGTCGATGGGATGATTTATAGCGTACGAAAATGCCAAAGCCTGGCCGGAAATCTAACCCGGGTCCTCGGGTCGAAAGCTCATTACGCTATCAACTAGGCCACCGAGGCGGCTGTGTAGTGGAGATAGATAGATAGATAGATAGATAGATAGATAGATAGATAGATAGATAGATAGAGAGAGAGAGAGAGAGAGAGAGAGAGAGAGAGAGAAAGAGAGAGAGAGAGAGAGAGACAAAGACAAAGACAGAGAGAGAGAGAGGGACAAAGACAAAGACAGAGAGAGAGAGACAGACAGACAGAGAGAGAGAGAGAGAGAGAGAGACAGAGAAAGACAAAGACAGAGAGAGAGAGAGGGAGAGAGAGAGAGAGAGACAAAGACAAAGACAGAGAGAGAGAGAGAGAGAGAGAGAGAGAGAGAGATGCGACTCCTTATTTGTACAAAGTTTCAAAACTTTTGCTGGCGATAAGCGAACCATCATGTTTCTTAACAGTTTCATGTCCAGCGCCAGTTAACTGTGAACAGCAACATTGGTTCAATGTTAAACACTCTTTTATGATACGTATCAAGTTCCGTGTAGAAGTGTTCCAACTCAAGGTTAAAATAAAGTGGTTGCCTCGTTTCAGTTCAAGCAATAGAGGCTGCGCCTAGATGGTGCGTGACGTTACTCGCATCAAGACATCCTTAATTTGCTATTCACTCGACACGTTCTTCCGGGCGGTCACCAAATGCGGAACGAACTAGGCATTCGAAACCTAACCTATTGTTTTTATTGTAAAAGGCGGCCACTGGAAGCGTAACTGAACAAGCGGAGTCAAGCGGCGGCTTCGACTCTATCTAGGTTCGCTTTCGAAGCTAACTTCGCTTCCCCCACCACGCTGACCACGCCTCATAACTTATTATTTCTCGTTACCTAGGTTACGGTTTTAAACATAGTAGTTTCCTAGAATCCGTTACAATATGCCTAAATAATTAGATTTAAAAGACACAAACGCGTTTTTTAAACTAAGTGTTTAACCGCCTCGGTGGCCTAGTTGATAGCGTACTGGGCTTTCACCCCCGAGGACCCGGGTTCGATTCCCAGCCAGTGCTTGGCATTTTCATACGCTATAAATCATCCCATCGTCTGCATTAGGCCCAAGAGTGCACAATAGTCGGACGTTAAATACAAAAAAAAAAAAATGAAGCTGAGTGAACGCCGTTTTTCTTGCTGTTAATCTTCTTTCCGCTCTGTTCCGCATTTGGAGCCAACCAGCCTAACAGTTTAATTTAGACCAATTACGACTTCAATTTTGATAAAAATCATTGCAAACATTGTAAATAAAAATATCAACCAAATACAGTGAATCATTGTATTTGGGAATTTAAGATAACATGCCTGCAAATATTAATTAGCGTGTATAATAATTAGCATGTAGTCGTTAAAGTTTATATAAATTTAGTCATTATTAAAATATGAGAGATTGCTAAAGTGATATTTAGGTAATTACTAGTGTATGAATATGTTATATTAAAAAAAAATCAAATTATATTAAGAAATAACGTAAAATTTAATCTAAGGCCTAAATATGCCTGCAATGCCATCTGTTTTTGGTTACGTATCACAATACGAGGTGTGTTCAGAAACTAACGAGAATTTTTAAATTTCGCGGGCTTGGAGAGTCCAATTGTCAAACATTTTTTTATTATGTTGGTATACATAATAAAAAGTATACATAGTACCCTTGAAGTATGATAAAACTTTCAGCTGTTTTCATTGTTGACTTTGTCTTTGACAGCCACTAAGGTTAGACGTGTTTTTATGAGCTCGGCGATTTTCGTTTGTTAAAAGAAATGGCTCAAAGAATTTTGTGTAAAAAACAGAATGAAGTGTAACAAAGTGTGTGAAATGTTAACAAAGGCCTATGGTGAGTCTGCTATGAGTAAAGAAAGAGTTTAAGAGTGGTATAACCGTTTCCAAAAAGGTCGTGAAGACGTTGAAGATGACGAACGCCCTGGATGCCCCAGCACATCAACAACCGATGAAAACGTGAAAAAAGTGAAAGAAATGGTTACGAACAATCGTCGAATCACAATTAGAGAGGTCGCTGATGATGTTGGCATATCGATTGGATCATGTCATGATATTGTTTCCAGTGTTTTGTGTATGAAACGAGTGGCAGCAAAATTCGTTCCAAAATTGTCGAATTTTGAACAAAAACAGCGGCGAATGGAATTTGCTCAAGAGTCACTATATGAAGTCAACTACGATGCAGAGTTACTGAAACGTATTATAATAGGTGACGAAACATGGGTTTACGGATATGACATCGAAACTAAGGCTCAATCATCCCAGTGGAGGCATTCTGGCTCGCCAACACCGAAAAAGGCTCATCAAGTGCGGTCAAACGTGAAGGTTATGCTCACTGTGTTCTCCGATATTGATGGTATAGTGTAGGGATGCACAGACCGCGGCCCGCGGGCCGCATGCGGCCCGCCGGTGAAATTCTGGTGGCCCGCCGTCACCAAAATAATACTCTCGTACATTCGAAAAATATTGAATTCTGTATCAGAATAAAACCAAAAAAAATTTGTTCAAAAGTAAAGACGTCCATAAAACTTATGAAAATTATTCAAATACCGCGCCAGTTCATGAATGAAACGACGCCGTCGAATTAGTCCGAATAGTCCCGAATAGTGTCAACAGAAAGAAGCAGTTTAATAGTGTAGGAGAGGACCTAGGAGCTGTGCCTAGCCCAGAGGAGTGGGAGGTGCAAGGTGGAGGGGCAAAGGGCAGCCCTTCAGTCCTGCAGTCCTGACCGAGACGTGGCAGACTTCTCGAAGTAGTGTTCTGTGTTTTGTCTGATCTTCTGTACCGCCGTAACTGTTTGTTTCTGTGTTGTTGTTTGTTAACCCTTTTTTTATTTTGAAGTCTTATTAAAGTTTTTTTTTATCATTCTTGCATATAGTTTAATCCAAATTCAACGTAGATCTACTGTTGCAGTGTTAACCCGTCAAGTGTATAATTGTGTTGTGAAATCGTAAGTAAAACTCTGTTATCAATAAATGTTTCCCTACCTATTTATTCAATTATTCTTGGTAATTTAAAAAAGGATGGGTAATTTAAGTAGGTACTGTAATTGTTTTTAGGTGCAGTGTTAACCCTAGACAGGATTATAACGCAACATGGACAAGCCAGGACCTAGTAAAAAACGTAAGGCTAAAGATGAAAATCGGCAGTTTCAAGAAATATGGACTGAGAAATATTTTTTTGTATGGTTGCATAACAAAGTCGTTTGTTTAATTTGTAAGAATTCTGTTGCGATTGCAAAGGAATATAATGTAAAAGGCACTATGAAACGCAGCATTCTTCTTTTACCAAATTTACAGGCGAATTAAGAAAGCAAAAAGTTTTGTCTTTGAAACGGGAGCTTATTGGTCAGCAAACTGTGTTCACAAAACTCATTGAAGATTCAGAAACGGCTACAGAAGTTAGTTTTGAAATTTCTCGAATGATAGCAAAGCGAAGTCGCCCCTTCAATGATGGAGATTTTGTAAAAGAATGCATTGAAATCGCCGCTAAGAAAATGTGTCCAGAAGCAGCAAAAAGTTTGAGAAAATTCAACTGAATCGTATGACAATCCAAAGACGAATTATGTCTTTGTCAGCTAATATTGCGGAACAATTAACTGAAAAGACTAAGATAATTGAATTTTTTTCATTGGCACTCGACGAATCAACTGATATTAGTTCCACAGCTCAACTACTCATATTCATACGAGGTGTTACTCAAGATTTTGAAGTCGTAGAAGAGTTATTAGGAATGTGTTCATTGAAAGGTCAAACTAAAGGAGTTGATATACTCAATGTACTTTTGGATGAGTGTTCAAAAACTGGTTTTGACTTATCAAAATTATCGGGAATTGTGACTGACGGTGCTCCTTCTATGATTGGTGTCAATTCCGGGCTAGTTACTTTGCTAAAAAGTATCTGCAAGAAAAAACATAAACGCTGAAGATCTCATGCAGTTTCATTGCATCATACACCAAGAAGCCCTTTGTTCTAAAAAAATTGAATTTCAAAATGTCATGAAGGTAGTTTCGACTGTAAATTTCATCAAATCACGAGGACTCAATCACAGGCAATTCAAACAATTCCTTGATGACATCGAAAGCGAATATGGAGATTTGCTGTTTTATACAGAAGTAAGGTGGCTAAGTCGTGGATTGACACTTGAACGATTTCTAAATTTAATAGAAGAAATTGGAATATTTCTGGTGGAGAAGCAAAGGGATGTCCCGGAACTTAAAAATCCTGATTGGTTGTGTGATTTGGCTTTTTTAGTTGACATTACAAATCATTTGAATGTCTTGAACACACGGATTCAAGGCAAAAATCAACTGATATCCCAGCTCTACGCTCATGTATCATCCTTTCAATGCAAGCTGACTCTTTTCAGATCGCAACTGACTTCTGGAAATTACAATCATTTTCCGAATTATAAGAAAATGGCCGAAAAATTCAACAAAACTGCGATTAATTTCAGTTATGTAGAAAAGCTGGATATTCTGATTCACTCTTTTCAAGACAGATTTTCGGACTTCAAAAGTGAAACCTCTGTTGGACATATTCAGCAATCCTTTCTCGATTTCAGTTGAAAATGCGCCAGAGTCAATGCAGTTAGAAATTATCGATTTGCAAAACGACCAAGATTTGCGCAACAAATTCAACGAGGGAGACTTGTTGAACTTTTACCACTGCATTGACAAAAATATGTACAAAGAGTTGCGCATAAACGCTCTGAAATGTGCCAGCTTATTTGGTTCTACCTATATATGTGAACAAACTTTTTCAATACTGAATAATAATAAAACAAAAATCGAAACCGCCTTGCAAATGAAAGTTTGGAAGCAGTTTTACGTGTTGCTACAAGTAAATTTGACCCAAATATAAAAAAGATTGTAAGCACTATGCAGTGCCACGCTTCAAATTAATAAATTATTTTTCAATTTTAATACATTATATGCATTTTTTATTGTCTTTAATTACCTATACTTCTGGCGGCCCGCCATCAGTTCATGATTTGCCCGAGTGGCCCCTAGTTTTAATAAGTCTGTGCATCCCTGGTATAGTGCATCATGAATTCCTGCAGCCAGGTGAAACGGTCAATATGGAGTACTACCTACAAGTTCAACGCCGCCGTTTGCGTGAAGCAATCCGAAAAAAACGCCCGGATCTGTGGGAAAACAATTCATGGCTTTTGCACCACGATAATGCACCAGCTCACATTTCATTGCTTGTTCGTGAATTTTTGGTAAAAAACAGTACTATAACGAAAATTAAAAAATTCTCGTTATTATCTGAACACATCTCGTGTGTGTGTGTGTGTATATATATATATATATATATATATATATATATATATATATATATATATATACAAATTCGTACTCTTTCACTGTAAAACATCCATTCGAAAAAAAACATTACTAGAAAAAACACCATGGTTCTCAAACTGTCATTAGGATTGATATTGTCTTTAGGGTTGCCAGAAAGTCTGTCAAAAACAAAGTATGATTTGTAATTAACCAGTAACTTGTGTTTCTAAAGAGCATTGCCAATTATCTCCGTCATACATTTTAAGTCTTTTTCTCTTCGGTTTAAAACTTTTTCCGACGTCTTCCATTCCTAGCTTCCATTTTCGCCCTGTCATTCACAGATCGTGATCCAATCCCTTCTTACTTCCTTATAAATTCCTTCTATAAGTCTCGACGTTTTGCGACCATGTGGATTCCTTTTTTGAAATCTGTTGGAAAATAGATTTGCGCCCATTCTTTAGACATAACCAAATCATCAAAGTCGTCATGGTGTCTACAATCATGTGCTTTACATCCATGATATCACGGATTCCTACATTTTTTTCCCGTTTGGAATGACCTTGCGCGTCTTCGCCAAAAGTTCATTTCTGTAGATTCAAAACATTTTCCTGTTTTTTTGTTTCAGAGGCCAAACTTTGCTTTCTTACGAGATTATACTTTCTATAGTGGTTTATATTCTATATTTATTTATTTTATATATATGTTGATCCATATGATGCTGTTCAGTATCCTTATTGCTCTTCTTTTCAAGGGTCCATCGCTAGTAATTGTCCCAAAGACTTGCAAGTTGTACACCCATTTGATTTTTGTGTTGTGTTCCAATAAAACATTCTTGCTTTTCCTTCAAATGCACACTTACTCAGTTTTGTTTTTGTTTATTTCAAGTCCCCAAATAGCATTATCCTCTAATAATTTACTAATCATGTATTGTAGTTCAACATAACCCTGTTCTATTACAATTTGGATATCTTGCAGTACCTCTAACAAAGGTTGAAAAACTTTTTTTTCATTTTTTCCTTCCATTTCTAAAGGAAATCCTTCATAATTTCTAAATGGTGGATACACGTGTGCTTTAAATATAATTGTATAAATGTACACTAGCTATTATTTCATAATTTGTCAGGTGTTTTATTTGCTGTTTGTATAATGGTAATACTTTAATAAATCTAAACATAATGTGTTTAAACTATATTATATGAATTATTTTTATATTCTTCTTCTTTTCTGCTGGGATTATTATCACTGTGTTCAGTATAATGATCTGCCTTCCCTAGCTTCGTCTTTTTTTAATCTATACTGGTCACCAATATTGCGGCCCGTCCTATTTATAATTTTCTATCTCCACCTCGTACCCTTGCTCTATTCAACACGTGTACATTAAATCTGACGTGCTCGCTTCTGATTGGCTCCTTTCACACTTTCTCTTCAACTGTCGTCCCTCCTGTTAATTTTTGAAATTTTTAGTTTTAAACGTAATATCTGCTTGCGACGATATCTGTTCATTTATTATGTTTTATCCCTTTAATTTAGATTTTAAAATTTCCAAGTTCTCTAAAATGTTCATACGTCTTCCTCTTTCTGCCATATGTAGTACCTTCTTCATTGAGTTTTTTATTCTCGAGGTGTGTGTCCCTCTTTTATTAAATGTGACGCGTAATTTGAATCATTTTTGCCGTATTTGAATGATCTTACGTGTTTTTTAAGCCTAGTTCTAAATTTTCGTTTGTCCTACGTAGACTGCCATGCATTCACACTGTATTCTGTATACCCCATTCTTACTATATTTGTCCTTTTCTTCTATATTCTTTGTCAGTTTGTTCCTTATTGTATTATTTGTAGCCATTGCTATGTCTATATCATATTTTCTAAAAAAAATTCTTAAATTTATATGCCTCTTTCCCTGTATATGTTAATTTAGCCTCTTTTTCGTTTTTATCCTCTCTTTTATCGCTGTTTTCTTCCTCTATATTTCTTTTAATTTTTCGTAACAGATTTCTTATAAAGCTAGGGAAGGCAGATCATTATACTGAACACAGAAATTATAGGAAACGTAAACATATTTATAAGGACTAAATAGGCGTTGTTTATTCGTTCGTTTATTCTTTATTATTACAACACGAATTGCACACGAAACGAAAAAACTGTGTCTTAATTTTAAATTTATTGTAAACTTTTGCTGCAACATTAGAAGTTATATTATTGATTTTTGAAAAAATATTGGTTTGTATCTACAAGTAAAATTTTTTTACTTTTTTTAATGATAAATTAATAAAGTGTTTCAAAAACTATTAATTATTTTTATGATATCTTGTTGTTAAGTACTGTAGATCCATGAAAAATTGTTTTTCAATATTTCACCAACACAGTCTATTTATTCTCTCTGATTAAAATGTTATCGTTATTCTGTTCAAACTATTTTTTCGAAATCTTTTCTTTTCATTTCCATGAGTATATTTTTCAATATTTTACACGATTCTAATGACTGTCAATATTCAGATTTACCGTTTGTACGCTAATGGTCATGCAACTACGTTTACTACGTATATGTGGTTCTACACACGTTAAATTATTTTCAGTTAGTTAAAAGATCATTTTAAAAAAAACTTCAGTAAGAAATATTTAAAGTATTTTTTTAAAGGAAATGACATGCATACCGGAGATATGTTTTTGTAACGATTAAGATAAATTTCTAGAACTAAATTTTAAGTTATTTTACGTATCCAAGTAATCCAGTAAAAACAAACAAGACTGTAAGTATTTGCTATTCGGCGAGAGAGAAGTGGAGGGGAGCACAAGATTTATATACATTACAAAAATATTTACTTCTCTTTCACTTTGCAAAGTAAATATTGAAACTTTTGAAGGATATGTGTTTGGCAGAAATAATCTTTTCAAACGCTCCGAGTCAACAGGCCGCACGAATGTTTACTCACACTGCGATATTATATATCGATAGCACCTGACATTCGATACGGATAAATTTCTACACACTAAAACTTATTTAAACGTTATACGATTCGAATCTGTTCGCTGTATTTACATTTACAAAATTTATCGCATCAATCGTTCTTGAATGAAAGTAATCTGAGTTGTTATGACAAATTGAAAATTATCAGATTTTTGTTTTAATTATTTTGTGATGGTCGGAGAAAAAATGTGTTTTGCTAATTTGTTTAATTTATGCCTCATATGTCTGAACGTATCTATTCAAACAGTTTTTTTTTTAGCCGCATCAGTGGCCTAGTTGATAGCGTACTAGGCTTTCACCCCGAGGACCCGGGTTCGATTTTCATACGCAAACTTTTTTTTACGTATGTAAAATAGTCTACCTAACCTGACACACCTTTACCTATCCAAACCTAACCTAACTTTACCTTCAGCCGCCTCGGTGGCCTAGTTTATAGCGTACTGGGCTTTCACCCCGAAGACCCGGGTTCGATTCCCGGCCAGTGTTTTGGCATTTTCATACGCCAACTTTTTTTTACGTATGTAAAATAGTCTACCTAACCTGACATACCTTTACCTATCCAAACCTAACCTAACTTTACCTTCAGCCGCCTCGGTAGCCTAGTTGCTATAGCGTACTAGGCTTTCACCCCGAGGACCGGATTCGATTCCGGGCCAGGGCTTGGCATTTTCATACGCCAACTTTTTTTTACGTATGTAAAATAGTCTACCTAACCTGACATACCTATCCAAACCTAACCTAACTTTACCTTCAGCCGCCTCGGTGGCCTAGTTTATAGCGTACTGGGCTTTCACCCCGAAGACCCGGGTTCGATTCCCGGCCAGTGTTTGGCATTTTCATACGCTATAAATCATCTCATCTTCTGCATTAGCCCAAGTCTGCACAATAGTCGGACTTTAAAAGAAAAAATATCATACAGTTTTTTTTTAAATTGTCATTTTATTTGTAATTTGTTTAGTAATTATTGTGTTTGTCCGTTTAATCACACAAAATTAAAAAGTACTGATAGAATAGGAAAAAACGTAAAATTTCCGAAGAAACGGCTGTAGCGATTTTAATAAAACATGTACGATTTTTCAACTAAATATACATCGCTTTAAGCAAATATCTATAAACAGTACGTTAGGATAGGTAATTTTTTTTCGACTATTGTGCACACTTGGACTAATGCAGACGATGGGATGATTTATAACGTATGAAAATGCAAAACACTGGCCGGGAATCGAACCCGAGTCTTCGGGTGAAAGCCCAGTACGCTATCAACTAGGCCACCGAGGCGGCTGAAGGTAAAGTTAGGATAGGTTAAGTTAGGTTAGGTTTGGATAGGTAAAGGTATGTCAGGTTAGGTAGACTATTTTAGGAAAAGTTATGTTAGATTAGGTAGACTATTTTAGGTAAAGTTATGTTAGGTTAGGTAGACAATTTTAGGTAAACGTATGTCAGGTTAGGTAGACTATTTTAGGTAAAGTTATGTTAGGTTAGGTAGACTATTTTAGGTAAAGTTATTTTAGGTTAGGGTAGGTTAAACCAGGTCGACAGATGTAGAGAATAAGAGGCAGTTTAAATGTCTTCGCTACTACAGTCCAGTCAGAAAACATCAGTTTTCCACCCCACGTAGAATAAATAAAATATACTTTAGTATTACTGTTATTTATTTAAATTTAACAATGAAGATACTTTATGAATGAATGAATGTTATATTAACTTTATTTATTAAATTTTACGTTTTAATCACAATTTGTCTTATTTTATATGGACTTACTGTATATTAATAAGACCTGACTAATTGTATAAGATTAAGTAACTCAAACATTTTAATTAGTTTATTCCATGTCTGTCTAGAGTTCTTAGAAATGGAAAAAAAGAAGTAAATAAATATGAGTAATACAATATACAAGTACAGGTGTTTTATTACTACATACAGTCTAGATAGGCTGTTATATTGTTAAGTAGGCCTATTACAATATGAGGTGTGTTCAGAAAGTAACGAGAATTTTAATTTTTTGAACAAAATATTTATTTATTCTTCTACACTGATGTTGTCGCCTTCAAAATAGTCCCCACTGGAGATTATGCGCTTCTTCCAATACTCGAAACACTTCTCAAACTCGATCTTTGAGATAGCCTTTAGTTCTTTCAGCGATGCGCTTTTAATGTCATCTACGGCTGTAAAACGACGGACCTTTAAGGTTCTCTTATTTTTGGAAATATTAAACAATAACTAACATGCGACTAGCGAATGCGAAAAGGGTAGTAGTTTGGCCAAGGTCAACCATTTCCAGTCGGTTTCCGCCTCGCATACATCGGTGTACTGTTAGGTTATGTTAGGTATAGTTAGATTAGGTTATGAACTGTAGCCTCAAACACCCAGACAAAATGGGAGTTACAAAACTGAAACATTAAAAAACAAATAAATAAACACAAACTCATAACTCAAGGAAATAAATGAGGTCACACTCGTGAACAGTTGGAAAACAACACAGACACATCGATTTGAAGTAGAACTTCGTTTGTAAAATACGATAGTGATAACAGAGCTGAAAAAGGCCGCGTACCAATTGTTAAGCGGAGTGAACCACGCGTCAAAACCTAACCTATTGTTTTTAATCTATGTAACCCACCTAAATCTAAACGGAGCTGAGCGGCGTCGATAGCTCCGCTTCGCTTTCAGTAGCCGTACTTACATTAAAAACAATTGGTTCGGTTTTGAAGCGTAGTCCGCTCCGCTCAGATCAACTCTGCTACGCGTTTGGTGGCTACCCGACCTTAGGTAGTTCTCCGACTTTAATAGTCCCGATTCCCAAGAAAACTAGCCAGCATCTAGAATGCCTGCTAGATTTTACCTTCAAATGCCAACTCTGCGCATGACAAGACTTGTAATTAACACAAGTAATTTTAAAGCACAGCCAGCTGTTGCCAATGATTGTTCTTTCTGACCACAATACGAAGTACACAAATCTACAATTCATTGAAGCTCATCCATCAGTGAGTTTTGATAATATCTCAACAGAAGTATTAGTCGGTTCAGTGTGTGTTCTATCATTGTTAGTTCTGATTCAGCTTTGAGGTTACTTATAACTTATATATTATTGATAGACTATACGTTTTTAAATAACTGGAGGGTGTGGTTGATGTGGCTAATGGACATGTCAGTTTGCTTCTTGTCTCGACTGCGCGCCTTAAGGTTCTTGGTTCGTGCGTTAACCCTGATCCCTCGCCCTCATTAGTCTAACTAGCGAAAGGTAAATGTTCACCTTCGTTTCCTTACTACCTTCAGGCTTGTGTTCATTAACGGACATTTAATATCAGCTAATGGCGCTATCAAAGAGTAACGGTTGATCCTTCACCTTGGAGTCAGGAGTTAATCACACACTGCCGCAGGCCTTATCAGTACAGCTTTCTCGTTTTATTTTGCGTTTATGCGGTTTTAATGAAACTATAAATATTTTTAACTGCTATACTAAAGCGTTCTTAATATTTCCCTACCCCCTAATTGTATTTTAAAAGCAAGTTTAAATTAATAAAACGTTGCTGGGTAATTAATCGAACGTGATGTAACGAATGCCAGTTCAGATAAATTAAATTGTATTTAAATAATTGTACCTAATAAACTTTAAACATCTGAAAACTGGCATTAATGCTTTTAAATGTATTAACATATTTTTATTAATATTGTTACAGTCATATGACTTTTGAAATTTGTTACAATAAAACACTTTAAGAGTGTTTTATAGAAGTTTAAACACGTTATGAGAGAAGAAGGGAAGACATATTTATTACCTATAAAAAGGTAACCCGATTATAAAACAATATATCATTCTATATAAACGGACTAGAAGTACAGGCATAATTATAAAAAGTGTGCTCGATATTAGCGGCTGAAGTCCGAGTAATTGGGCTAACCGCCGCTACGAACGCTGCACGTTGCAAGGACAGGCGGTGGAGACGATGGAAAATAGACCAAATTAACTGTAGTTGAACAGTTCGCTGCAAGATGCCACCAGCAGCGAGCGCTTGCATATCTCTCATGTGGTTTATGAGTAAGTGGTTATATTTACGGAAAACGAGTGCGCCGTGAATCACGTAAATGAGCTTTCTGTAGAGTTTTACGAAATCGCTCCTAGATATCGCTCTGTGCGTTAAACGTCTTCGTAAGCTCAGTTTGTTCTAGTCTAAGAAACAAAATGACAACCGCTTTGGAAAACCGTTTTGTTTTATAATTTAACTAAAGTACCGTTAAGTCAGTAAGCTTTTTTCGAAATTTTGAATTGATCCAATAAGAAAATTCGTTAATTGCGTCTACGGTTTAAACAAAATATTCGTTCGAAGCTAGAAGTAAAGATCGAGCTCGCATTTTCAAATAAAGTGAGTCGAGCATAATTTAGGACGCGTTATGACATTACGATTTCTCAAAGGACTGTCTTTCGTTCGACTAGTTACGTAAGGAAGGCGACAGATTGTCAACAGTGATAAACTTTGAAGTCTGCAGAATCTGTCGTCCTTATTTTATCTATTCTCTATAACACTTATGTTAATCACGGATAAATTTTTGTTTATTATCTCATTTTAAATGTCTTTCATATGGAACGTAGTACATTTTTTTGTATATTTTTTGCTTTTAAAGATGTACGACCGAAACATATATACATAATGTAAAACGCTGACCACATACGAGAGTTTTAAAATGAGATTTCAAACATACTTTTGTCTTAACAAAGAGCGGAGTAATCTGTAACATTAGTCTTACACAGAATAGACTCAATATGTTTTCTATACTGGGATCATTATCCCTATGGTGTACTATGGTGCTGTGGTGTGGTGGACTAAGGTCGAGCAGGGGGGGGGCCAAGAGTCTCTGACTAAGTTGCAGAGGTTGGCCTGCCTGTGTATCACTGGCTGTATGGAAACTGCGCCAACGGCAGCCATGGAGATCATTCTTGGATTTCCCCCTATTGACCTTTCTGTCATGGAGGAGGCACGTAAAGCAGCTTATAGACTGCAGGGTGGTGGTGGCTGGCTGCCCTCTATCTAGGGCATGCTAGAATCACAGACAAGATCTTTGACCCAATCTTGATGATGGGGGCTGATCAGATGGTTAAACGGCACATAGTATCTAAACCGTTTAATGTCAACTTGGACTTTGAGGGGAGAGATCGTGTGTTGGAAAAACCTGGAGACATTGTATGGTATACAGTTGGCTCCAAGACAAATTCAGGCACTGGGGTGTACGGTCTGAGACCGGGGTTAAAGAAAGTAATTACCTGGGACAGCATACAACAGTATTTCAGGCTGAAGTGATGGCCATTAATGACTGTATTCGGAAGAACTTGGATCGGGGCTTCAATAAGACACGTATTCATATTATTACCGATAGTTAGGCAGCAATAAAAGCACTTGCGGGTCCTATAATACAGTCCAAGCTGGTGTGGGAGTGTTGGAAGAACCTTGACGTTCTGTCCCGGGTAACTCTTTACTGGGTTCCGGGGCATAGGGGAGTTGAAGATAATGAGAAGGCAGACCGACTGGCTGTACTTGGATCTGCATCTGAGTTTATCGGACCTGAGCCGGCTTTAGGGATTTCTCTATCATGGGCCAGGCCTTCTATTATTGGGTGGATTACATGTTAACACCAGGTAAGATGGGATAACCTTCATGGGCATTCCCATAGTAAACGTCTCTTAAGCAAAGTTCCTTCTGGAGGAATCAAAGGGGCAGCAGATGTCCTGGGCAGAGCACAACTCAGGAGGATCATGGGGCTCATAACAGGGCACTGTGGTCTGAGGGTGCACATGAACAGGATAGGTGTATACCACGGAGAAACCGTGTAGATTGTGCAGGAAGGAGGAGGAAACTGCAGGTCACATAATTTATGATTGTGAGGCTCTTGCTAGTAGGAGGCTAGGGGTTTTTGGTTTCCAAGAGCCTAGGGATCTTCAGCAGAATGAGCTCTTCAATGCGTTGTTGGAACTTATTAGGGGCACCAATCTGCTGAACTAGATATTTTAAGAGATAAGTTGCACAATAGGTCAGTGCCTGGGGTTGAACAAATCCCTTCCTCTAGAATATAATCTAATATAATCGACCAAAGAGCGGAGTAATCTGTAACATTAGTCTTACACAGAATAGACTCAATATGGCCGAGAGGGTTCACCACTTTTACGTCATAAACCTACATTTCATGGAAGTAACAAAGGTACACGTGGGGGTACAAAAAAAGGACAAAAAAGTAGATCGTTGTTAAAACTTTTTTATGTAAATTCTCATTTAAAGAGTTATGTACACTTTGGTAATTTTAGAGTAAAGTAAATAGCGTACAGGTTGAACTACCTTAAATGGTTTTTCAAAACAATAAGCTGACATTTTAAAACGAATGAATGTTTGTAAAAAATTAACCAAAATTATAAAACAATCACGGTAATTAAATCTCCTAACACTTGTGGAACAAGATATTTTACTGTTTCGTATTCAAAATGACCCGTTTTGTTTCCTTCCAAATAGCTCAAAACCACTGAATACACGTTGGTATTGTATGTACAACGTCCATACTCATGCAACACTTCATGCACACGTTTGAC
The DNA here is from genome assembly GCA_022606455.1 of Callitettix versicolor. NCBI lineage: Eukaryota > Metazoa > Arthropoda > Insecta > Hemiptera > Cercopidae > Callitettix > Callitettix versicolor. The sequence continues at coordinate 4,344,424 of CM040183.1, forward strand.
CTACGATCTACCTGAACACCAACATTCATGTTACTTTAACAAAGTTATTTCCTGACAGGATGACAGGCAAGATTTGCAACCATTTTAATTACTTTGCATTAAACGTGTTTAAATATAGTTTATAAAATGTTTAAGATGGTGTTGTCTTAAGAAACTCATAACTGTAAAAGCTTATATTATTAATTATTATACACGCACGCACGCACGCGCGCACACACACACACGCACACACGCGCGCGCACACACACACACACACACACACACACACACACACACACACACACACACACATATATATATATATATATATATATATATATATATATATATATATATAAAACGAATAAAATTATTAATATTTAAAACAGTATTTTTAAATAGTTTCCATTGTGATGAACACAGACTGCATATAATGCGTTTAATAAGTCTATAAATCAACACTACAAATTATCATTAGGATTAAATTACTAGTAATATATTTACAAGAAATAGTTACATAGTTTACAATACAGGGAAGAAATGTCAATATTTATTAGTTATTACTAATAATATAGTTGTTATAATGCTAATAGTTGTTACTAATAATATAGTTTTTATAATAATAATAAAGTTGTTACTAATAATATAGTTGTTATAATAATATAGTTGTTATAATAATAATAGTTGTTGTAATAATAATAGTTGTTACTAATATTAATATAGTTGTTATAATAATATTAGTGGTTACTAATAATACAGTTGTTACGAATAATAATAATAGTTGTTACTAATAATAATATAGTTGTTATAATAATAATAGTTGTTGTAATAATAATAGTTGTTACAATAATATTAATATATTAATATTAATATTAATATTAATAATATTAATATAGTTGTTATAATAATAATAGTGGTTACTAATAATACAGTTGTTACGAATAATAATAATAGTTGTTACTAATAATAATATAGTTGTTATAATAATAATAGTTGTTGTAATACTAATAGTTGTTACTAATATTAATAGTTGTTACTAATATTAATATAGTTGTTATAATAATAATAGTGGTTACTAATAATACAGTTGTTACGAATAATAATAATAGTTGTTACTAATAATATTATAGTTATTACTAATAATAATATAGATGTTATAACAATAATAGTTGTTACTAATAATAATATAGTTGTTACTAATAATAATATAGTTGTTATAATAATAATAGTTGTTGTAATATTAATAGTTGTTACTAATATTAATATAGTTGTTATAATAATAATAGTGGTTACTAATAATACAGTTGTTACGAATAATAATAATAGTTTTTACTAAAAATATTATAGTTATTACTAATAATAATATAGATGTTATAACAATAATAGTTGTTACTAGTAATACAGTTGTTACTTATAATAATAATAGTTGTTACTAATAATAATATAGTTGTTATAATAATAATAATAATAGTGGTTACTAATAATAATATAGTTGTTACTAATAATAATATAGATGTTATAACAATAATAGTTGTTACTAGTAATACAGTTGTTACGAATAATAATAATAGTTGTTACTAATAATAATATAGTTGTTATAATAATAATAGTGGTTACTAATAATACAGTTGTTACGAATAATAATAATAGTTGTTACTAATAATATATATAGTTGTTACTAATAATAATATAGATGTTATAACAATAATAGTTGTTAGTAGTAATACAGTTGTTACTTATAATAATAATAGTTATTACTAATAATAATATAGTTGTTATAATAATAATAGTGGTTACTAATAATAATACAGTTGTTATAATAATAATATAGTTGCTGTAATAATAATAGTTGTTACTAGTAATAATATTAATAATAGTTGTTTAATAATAATATAGTTGTTATAATAATAATAGTGGTTACTAATAATACAGTTGTTACGAATAATAATAATAGTTGTTACTAATAATAATATAGTTGTTATTAATAATAATATAGATGTTATAACAATAATAGTTGTTACTAATAATACAGTTGTTACTTATAATATAAATAGTTGTTACAAATAATATAGTTGTTATAATAATAATATTTGTTACTAATAATAATATAATTGTTATAATAATAATAGTTGTTACTAATAATGTACCAATTGTCCACAATGTTAAAATATCAGTATTATAGCGATATAAGATTGTGTACGGTGTATTTTCCATTTTTATAAATATAATTTAATTAATTACTTACTATAAATATTAGTACACATTAGATTTTAGTTACTATTGCCATTCGAAAACAACATTTGATCTACACAATTCCCGTTGTTTAATCAAGGTTTAGGCTTTATCTCGTTTTTACCAGAGCAAGGGTTGAGGGCAGGCAAGGTTTGCGAGAGGGTTGGTTTCTTGTGTTATCTGTAAGGCTTCACCCACCCCTTGCAACCCCCGTTCAATGCCTCGTACTTTGTTCAAGATAAAAGTATATCTTTGTAAAATACATAATATCTGTACAATTTATGCCACAACGGTTGAGGTGGTTGTGTATACAGCACGTGTGATACTGTTAACTTTGATTTATTCGGGAATAAATGTTTCCATCAGATTGCCGCTGTCTTACACGTGATTCAAATGGAAATTTATATTATGGCAGAAATTTTATTTTGTAATTTAATTTATTTCTATTTTATGACGTAATAAAACACTTTTTTACAGACTGTCTGTGTAGCCTACGTGTGTATACATCAGTGTTACAGACTGCATAATTAATTTTACAGATTTACTGGAAACAAAGTTAAAAAATATTCATTACAATTCATTCAACTCATTGTTTTTGAGTTAAATAGTTTGAAATTGTTTCAACAAAAATAACTATATAAAATAAAATTTTCAAGAAAATTTGCTAATTTTTAGCGCATCTTAAACTGATATTGACATTGATATAAATTACTCATAAGCACTCACTTTAATTTATCTTATTAATGAATTTAAAAAAATTAAACATAAATAAAACTGATTCGTTACCAAACGAGCTGAAATCTTACATGAAGTACATATTACTCATAACTGCAATAAAAATATAAATTTTACCACAATTACTAGAACATGAAATGTGCTTCACTGAAAAACAATTTGCAAAATAAAACTAATTCCTATTCAATTGAATCAAAAATAAAAAGCATGCATTATATTTTAATAACGATAATTTGTAAGAAAACACGATAAACTAACTACTAGAAGAATTTAATACAATTTTCCAAATAGCAGTTAATAACGATTATAATTTAAAAATTATAAGAAATCTGTTACGAAGAATTAAAAGAAAGAGAGAGAAAGAAAACAGCAATAAAAGAGAGGATAAAAAACGAAAATGAACTAAATTAACATTTACGGGGAAAGAGGCATATAAATTTAAGAAGTTTTTAGAAAATATGATATAGACATAGCAATGGCTACAAATAATACGATAAGGAACAAACTGACAAAGAATATAGAAGAAAAGGACAACTATAGTAAGAATGGGGTATACAGAATACAGTGTGGATGCGAGGCAGTCTACATAGGACAAACGGGACGAAAATTTAGAACTAGGTTTAAAGAACATGTAAGATCATTCAAATACGGCAAAAATGATTCAAATTATGCGTCACATTTAATAAAAGAGGGACACATACATCGAGAAATAGAAAACTCTATAAAAGTACTACAAATGGCAGAAAAAGGAAGACGTATGAACATTTGAGAGAACTTGGAAATTTTTAAATCTAAATTAAATGGAGAAAACATAATAAATGAACAGATATCGTCGCAAGCAGATATTACGTTTAAAAATCTAAAAAATTTCAAAAATTAACAGGATGGACGACCGAAAGTTTGAAAGGAGCCACTCAGAAGCGAGCGAGAACGTATGATTTTGAAAGCTAATCAGAGCGAGGATGTCAGGTTTAAAACGTGTTGAATAGAGGAGGAGTACGAGGTGGAGATAGAAAATTATAAATAGGACGGGTTTAATATTGGTGACCAGTATAGATATAGTTTTTGAAGATGGAGGTTCTCCGAAACGCGTCAACAAAAGTAGAATTGACGAAGCTAGGGAAGGCAGATCATTATACTCAACATAGTGACAATAATCCTAGCAGAAAAGAAGAAGAATATGAAATGAACGACAAACTAACATAGCTAGTTTTTTTTATTATATACATTACAACCTCATTTAGTAATTTACTTTTATTATGAAAAACACTTTAAGAGATATAACCCATTGGTTACTCTCAATTAACAATTAAGTACAGTGGCTTTGTTCTGCGCAGTCGTCTACCTCCCGTACCGGTGTCCAGCAAAGTGCACATCTCAGGATGTAAAAGGCAATGTCCTGACTGACTGACTGATCAACGTACAGCCCAAACTATAAAACATAGAGACTTGAAATTTTGAGGATACCTTCGTTTTAATATGTAAGCGCGTACTAAGAAAGAATTATGCAAACAATTGATTTTAACTCCATTAAACTACTTACCCAATCCAAATTTAATAAACAACGTAAAGCCAATACTATTATAGCTAGAGACTTGAAATTTTCAAGGTACATTCTTACAACAATGTCAAGATGATCCAATAAAGGATTTAAAAAAAATGTGATTTTAACGCCATTAAACTACTTACCCAGTCCAAAATTAATAAACAACGTATAGCCAATACTATTATAGCTAGAGACTTGAAATTTTCAAGGTACATTCTTACAACAATGTTAAGATGATCCAACAAAGGATTTTAAAAAAATTTGATTTTAACACCATTAAACTACTAACCCAGCCCAAATTTAATAATCAACGTACAGCCAATACTATTATAGCTAGAGACTTGAAATTTTCAGGGTACCTTCTTACAACATTGTCGAGATGCACTGAAAAACGATTTTCCAATATGCAACCCCTAAAGAGGTAAACATGGGGTATAACAATTTTTATTGGAGAAAATATCCTTTACATCTGACCTTCTTAAAACGTAACATAGTCACTCTTAAATACAAGTAATGAAATATATTTTTCACCTTTTCCCCAAAACGCATCCCCTAAAGAGATTGAAAGAAGGTATAAAATATAAAAAATGTGTATAATTCTGTATTGAAAAAATATTTCTTTTATCTTATATTCTAGAAATATGCTATAAAACACATATCTCAACATTTTTCTGAATTCATCCCCTAAAAGAATAAAAATGGAAAAATAGTTATCATGGGAAAAAGAGTGTTTGCATTGGAGAAAAATATTTTTATCAAATTTGCAAAATTTGCAAATTAAACAAAATATTTTAAATCACAAATTACGATACACGAAATTCAGTATTTTTCCCCGAATTCATCCCCTAAAAGGACAAAAATATAGAATAGGTATAAATGTTTGTATTGGACAAAAATATTCTTGAACAGATTTTCTTAAATTCGAATGGAACACGTTTGCAAACAATAAAACAACATATTTAGGTTATAATATTTGTTCATATTCACTGTAAAATAATCACGATTTTAGATGATCACGCTTTTATTAATATATTTTTTTATGTTTCTAAATTATTACATTACTGAAACAGCTTAAGTTTAAGTTTAAGTTTCGTGGGCGAAGCCGCGACGGGTAATGCTAGTTTAAACTATATTTCTTATGCTGTCAGTGATTTTTTTTTTTTTGAGACTGTATTGTATTTATGTTTTCCGGTTAACATGATTTTATTTAAGGCAGTGAAACACACTGCGTAAAGATAAAACAAAGGAAACATGCAGCATGCACTGTACTGAATAAAATGATAAGTAAATATCTAAGGTTACCATGAAAATGTTTATCTTTCATTACACCTTTTCCAGGAGCAATATTCACGCAGGATCAGAAGGATAGCAGCACTGAGCTCGCCTTCAAGTACGCAGTGTATAAAATTAACAAGGATAAGCATCTTCTTCCTAAAACCACTTTAGTGTATGACATCCAATACGTCCCCAAGGATGACAGCTTCCACGCTTCCAAGAAAGGTATCTTTGTGAGGCAACATTTCTGTGTAGATTTACAAATAGAAAAAGTGTCTTTGAGACAAAGGTTTTGCTTTACAGAACCAAAGTAGTTGTTTGAGAATTTCCATTGTAAAGTGAGCCATTGATATCGTTGTGAAACAAATGTCTGTGACTATATATATACGAAATACTTTAAACAAATATTAAACATTTTATTTAAAATCAAAAAAAATATCTCCTCTCTCTCTCTCTCTCTCTCTCTCTCTCTCTCTCTCTCTCTCTCTCTGTGTCTCTCTGTGTCTGTGTGTGTCTGTGTGTGTGTGTGTGTGTGTGTGTGTGTGTGCGCGCGTGTGTGCGCGTTTATTATTATTCAGAGAGAGAGAGAGAGAGAGAGAAGAGACAGACAGCACAGAGAGACAGAGAGAGAGAGAGAGAGAGATATTTGTTTTGATTTTAAATAAAATGTTTAATATTTTTTAAAGTAATTCGTATATATATATATATATATATATATATATATATATGTGTGTGTGTGAAGAATAACACACACACGCATAGAGAAATAGAGAGAGAGAGAGAGTAGAGAGAGAGAGAGAAAGAGAAAGAGAGTGTGATATTCATATACATTCAATTACATATTCATATACATATATGACACACACACTGTGTGTGAAGAACACACACACACACACACACACACACACACACACACACACACACACACACACACACACACACACACACACACAGAGAGAGAGAGAGAGAGAGAGAGAGAGAGATTTCTTTTGATTTTAAACAAAATCTTTAGTATTTTAAAAATATTTAAGCAAATAACCAACATTATTTTCAGTTGACGTAAGCAAAGTTTTATACTTTGTTTTACAGTGTAATTTACTTAAACCTCCCTTACAACAATAACTTAACGAAGAAATTATTATTTTACCCTTTCTCCCAAATAACCGCCCCTAAACAAAACTTAAAACGTTTTCTATTGTTGCAATTACAAAACAAAAGTATAAATTTTTTAACCACGATAACGCATTGCCCGTACACACTATACAAATGAACGTGTAGACAAACATTGGAAAAAATAAAATATAACACATTTTATTTCCAAAGTCAAACTCTTTCGCTAAAGTAAAAAGTGTTTTAACGCTTATAATTACAAAAAACGTATTTATTTTTAAATGTTTTAAAATTTATTATTATAAACTGTAATCGTCTTTATTCAAATTTTTTATAAAAAATTATTTTGAACTAACTGTTATAACTGAACTAGAAAGTTCACAAAACAGCGAAACACAATCCGTCCCAAACTTGGAACAGTTTAGAATGTGAAAATTGTTAATATTTATATATTAAACTTACTTTTATTAACCGTAATAAAAGTAACCTTAACACTTCGTAATATTTTATTTCAAATTCCCAACTTTCAAAAATAAGAACATGAACCTCAAGGTTCATTTTTTTATTAATAATAAAACAAGTGATTTTTTTAATTAAAAAAAGTTAAATTATTATTATATCGTTATACGCGTTAAGCGTTATTTTAAATAACTATTTTTAATTATTATAAAAATAATAGTTGGTTTTGTGTGATACAAATAAAATATTTTATAATTATTTAAATGTTAATAACGTGAAGGTATTATATAAAGTAATGGTATGTTTGCGTTTATTATAGTGCATAGTATAGCTCATAAAATAATGTTGCTTTTATTACTTGTTATTGTTGTAATAAAAAACATTATTATTTTGACTAACAAAGTGTCGTAATAACAATGCAGGAAATATCAAGACAATGAAGCGAAATTTTCATTGTAGCGTAGAAAATTAAAATGTTAATTATACAATGTAATTATGTTCCTATTTAATTATTTTTTTTTAACGTCCGACTATTGTGCACACTTGGTTTAATGCAGACGATGGGATAATTTATAGCGTATAAAAAATGCCAAGCCCTGGCCGGGAATCGAACCCGGATCCTCGGGGTGAAAGCCTAGTACGCTATCAACTAGGCTACCGAGGCGGCAATTTTATTTTAATTAAAATTTTTCGGTTGTATATGAACAAGTAAAAATTAATAACCTGTAAAGTATGCAAACTATTCCCAGTTGATAATTTTATTACGTTAAACTGTAACGATGATTATCGGCTTTAAGTAAGTTGCAACGATTTTCTCAGTTTTTCACAAGTTACTTACGTAATGTTTTTTAATAACAGTGTTAGAAACGCTCCGACTAGTCTCGGATCGAATATTTTATTCTAAAAATCTTCTTCCGAAATTAAGCAAGTAAATTTAGTCTCCGAGAATAAACCAGTAACTGTTCTTAAAACATTTTAGCATTTAACAAATATACGTGACCATCGCTTTGTTCGAATTTCGTATCTAAAACTAGAACCTACAAAATGACTGAATCCTAACAATGTATTTTATCGAAATATTTATTTACAAATGAAATCTACTATAATCGGATTCTACATACCAAAATTATGCTACAGTATTATACTGTTTACAAAAGCAGTAATTTTAATAACATTTACATATTAGAACTGAACTAGATTATCCTAATGTTTCGGACTTTCAAAACTGATCGGTTACAGTAATAATGTAAATATACTTTTAACTATGCTTTGGTTAGCAATCAGCTGTTTTGTGTACACATTGTGCTGCACTCTTACTGGGACATTTTATACTACTCCTGGAATTTTGTTTACAACAAGTTTATCGGTTTTAAGTCGGTTTTACTTTACTAGATTACCCTAATGTTTCGGACTTTCAAAACTGGTCGGTTACAGTAATAATGTAAATATACTTTTAACTATGCTTTGGTTAGCAATCAGCTGTTTTGGTACACACATTGTGCTGCACTCTTACGGGGACATTTTATACTACTCCTGAAATTTTATTTACAAAACGTTTATCGGTTTTAAGTCGGTTTTATTTTACTAGATTATCCTAATGTTTCGGACTTTCAAAACTGGTCGGTTACAGTAATAATGTAAATATACTTTTAACTATGCTTTGGTGAGCAATCAGCTGTTTTGGTACACACATTGTGCTGCACTCTTACGGGGACATTTTATAGGCCCTACTACTCCTGGAATTTTATTTACAAAACGATTATCGGTTTTAAGTCGGTTTTATTTTACTAGATTACCCTAATGTTTCGGACTTTCAAAACTGGTCGGTTACAGTAATAATGTAAAAATACTTTTAACTATGCTTTGGTTAGCAATCAGCTGTTTTGGTACACACATTGTGCTGCACTCTTACGGGGACATTTTATACTACTCCTGAAATTTTATTTACAAAACGTTTATCGGTTTTAAGTCGGTTTTATTTTACTAGATTATTCTAATGTTTCGGACTTTCAAATAATGTAAATATACTTTTAACTATGCTTTGGTTAGCAATCAGCTGTTTTGGTACACACATTGTGCTGCACTCTTACGGAGACACTTTATACTACTCCTGGAATTTTGTTTACAAAACGTTTATCGGTTTTAAGTCGGTTTTATTTTACTAGATTACCCTAATGTTTCGGACTTTCAAAACTGATCGGTTACAGTAATAATGTAAATATACTTTTAACTATGCTTTGGTTAGCAATCAGCTGTTATGGATACACATTGTGTCTTACGGGGACACTTTATACTACTCCTGGAAATATTTTTCAAAACTTTTATCAGTTTTAAGTCGGTTTTACTTTACTGTAAAGCCTTAAAATGGAAATGTATAAAGCGTGCGAGTTCCCTAGTGTTCTTGACAAACCTGTAGGTATCCCATTTACGGAATGCTTTGCGTAATAATAGTAGTTCCCTTTTTCTTTGTTTAAATAAATTTCTTTGCGTATTTATAGTGATTTATTAGAGTCAGTAACTGTCTCTTTTTATTTTATGTTATTTTATTGTTGTAGTTATTCGTATTGCTTTATTATAATTTCTTGTATACAATGAATATCATGGTTATAAACGTGTAACTTCGTTTCTGTTCTCGTTATTCAATTGTCGTCCTATAAATAAGTGCTTAACATATTCATTTCTCCTATGTTAATTTACTATGGTAAGCAAAATCAAGCTGTCTTCTATATAAAGCACTAATTGGAAGTATATTTTCATTTCAGCTTGCCAACAAATGCATTTTGGCGTACAAGCTGTATTCGGACCGACAGATCCCTTGCTGGGTGCACACATACATTCAATCTGTGACGCATTGGACATCCCCCACCTGGAGGCCAGGCTGGATCTGGACACGGAGTACAAAGAATTCTCTATCAACCTCCATCCCGCACAAACCCTGCTTAACACTGCCTTCCATGACGTCATGGCTTTCTTGAATTGGACTAGAGTAGCGGTTATTTACGAGGAAGACTACGGTAAGTTTTTAGTAATGTTATAGTTAGATATGGTATAAAGATTATACTGCGGTAAGAATATTTAAGTTTTTATTAATGTTACAGTTAGATATGGTATAAAGATTATACTGCGGTAAGAATATTTAAGTTTTTAGTAATGTTATAGTTAGATATGGTATAAAGATTATACTGCGGTAAGAATATTTAAGTTTTTAGTAATGTTATAGTTAGATATTGTATAAAGATTATACTGCGGTAAGAATATTTAAGTTTTTAGTAATGTTATAGTTAGATATTGTATAAAGATTATACTGCGGTAAGAATATTTAAGTTTTTATTAATGTTACAGTTAGATATTGTATAAAGATTATACTGCGGTAAGAATATTTAAGTTTTTAGTAATGTTACAGTTAGATATTGTATAAAGATTATACTGCGGTAAGAATATTTAAGTTTTTATTAATGTTACAGTTAGATATGGTATAAAGATTATACTGCGGTAAGAATATTTAAGTTTTTAGTAATGTTATAGTTAGATATGGTATAAAGATTATACTGCGGTAAGAATATTTAAGTTTTTATTAATGTTACAGTTAGATATGGTATAAAGATTATACTGCGGTAAGAATATTTAAGTTTTTAGTAATGTTATAGTTAGATATTGTATAAAGATTATACTGCGGTAAGAATATTTAAGTTTTTAGTAATGTTATAGTTAGATATTGTATAAAGATTATACTGCGGTAAGAATATTTAAGTTTTTAGTAACGTTATAGTTAAATATGGTGTAAAAATTATACTGCGGTAAAAATATGTAAGTTTTTAGTAATGTTATAGTTAGATATTGTATAAAGATTATACTGCGGTAAGAATATTTAAGTTTTTAGTAACGTTATAGTTAGATATTGTATAAAGATTATACTGATGTAAGAATATTTAAGTTTTTAGTAATGTTATAGTTATACATGGTATAAATATTATACTGCGGTAAGAATATTTAAGTTTTTAGTAATGTTATAGTTATGCATGGTATAAAGATTATAACTGCGGTAAGAATATTTAAGTTTTTAGTAATGTTATAGTTAGATATTGTATAAAGATTATACTGCGGTAAGAATATTTAAGTTTTTAGTAATGTTATAGTTATACATGGTATAAAGATTATAACTGCGGTAAGAATATTTAAGTTTTTAGTAATGTTATAGTTAGATATTGTATAAAGATTATACTGCGGTAAGAATATTTAAGTTTTTAGTAATGTTATAGTTAGATATGGTGTAAAAATTATACTGTGGTAAAAATATTTAAGTTTTTAGTAATGTTACAGTTAGATATGGTGTAAAGATTATAACTAATATTACCATATCTTATAAGGTAGTTGATATGGAGGATAAAGGAGTTGAAGGTAATGAGGAGGCAGACCGACAGGCTGGACTGGGATCTGCATATGAGTTCATTGGACCTGAACCGGCTTTAAGGATCTCTGTGTCGTTGGCCAGGTCTTCTATTAGTAGGTGGATTAATAAGCAACACCAGGCACGATGGGATAACCTTCATGACCATTCCCATAGTAAGCGCCTCTTAAGCATGGTTCCATATGGAGGGCTTAAAACAGCAGCAGACATTTTGGGCAGAGCACGACTCAGGAAAATCATGGGGCTCGTTACAGGGCATTGATGTCAAAAGGTGCGCGTGCACTATGTACCATAATGAAAACGTGTGTAGGTTGTGCAGGAAAGAAGAGAAGACTGCAGGACACATAATCCTTGCTTGTAAAGCTCTTACTGACAGGAGGCTAGGGGTTTTTGGTTTCCAGGTCCCTATGGATCTTCAGCAGAATGAGCTAGTCAGTTGATTACTGGAACTTGCTAAACTAGTATTGAAGAGGTTTAGTTACACAACAGGTCTGTTGATCGCAGTGCCTGGGGTTGTATTATCCCTTCATTTAATAATTTAAGAAATATTAATTAAGTCCTACACTGGCATAATACAATTCCACCGATTCAATTAATTACTGAAGATAATTATCTTGTTCTCAATACCTGCATGATTAATGGTTGTAACTCTATAATATTGTATTGAAAGCCGCGGGCTGTTTCCAAAAATAACGTCGAATCGCTTTGCGATGGTATTAATTGAAGCATCCTCCTTCCCGGCGGGCAACACAATTAAGATTTAAGGATTTATTTTACCAATGATATAAAGATGGTTTATTAAATCTGTACAGTTTAGTAAAATTTGGAAAGTAGTTAATACAGTTTGCCTTTTGTTTGAGTATATTTGCTTGAAGCGTTTTACGGAATACTTATAGGAAAAACAACAGACCCTCTCATTATATTTGTTCCTTATTTAAATGACCATCAACATTTAATTCGGTACTGTAAATTCAAAATAGTACAATTGTACTGTGAGTGAAAACACAAAAAACAGTCTACTTCTTTCTGTTAGAAGTACCTGTAAGATAAAACTGTATATTTATATTTTATACTTTCAAGTGAGTTACGAATCTTTAAAAATTGGAAAAAATTAATAAAACCAATCCAATCGAATTATAAAAAACAATTATTTTTTGATTAGGATTATGACCTATTCTTCCCGTCAGTGGTCTATCGACTCACCTCATAAAGGCTACCGCGGTTTCGAAACTCTATAGTTTCAGCTTCAGGCCGTTATACAAAATGTTAAATCCCTCGGAGTCCGGAATGTAACGACGTACGAGTCGCGAGTGTAGCTTGGCCAAGCCGAATTTCATTATGAATATTTTAAACGTGTAATTGTACTCAGTGTTTGTGATGTATGTTTTAATGTTTTGTTTGACTTTGTGACGACCTCGACAGAGGGATGTAACATTTTGTATAACGGCCTGAAGATGAAACGCTGGAGTTTCGAAACCGCGGTAGCCTTTATGAGGTGAGTTGATAGACCACTGACGGGAAGAATAGGTCATAATCCTAATCATTTGAATATGTGTTCCGGTGGCAATGTTACATAATGAAATTATTTTTTGTTTTAAATTAACTGAAATCAGTTATTAGATTTGTAAATAGTAATGAAAAACAACAGTACTGAAAATAAATAACAACGAAAATAATTATTTTATTTTTACTGTTTTTAACGACAAATAAAACGAACATCCGGAAAATTCCTCTCTAAATATACATCGTAGGAATACTTACATTAACTCTCTATGAAAATATGAATATAATATTTCGAATATAATATTTTTTCCGTATTGCCAGCAACAAACATTGTCTTAACTGTAATCAGTTTTGCGATAAAATCTTTGTTTCCGTTTGTCCAAGGCTTAATTAAACTTCGCGAGCTAGTTCGCTCGCCTTCACAGCGGGAGATAGAGATACACCTGAGGCAAGCGGACCCGGAGTCCTACAGGTCTGTGCTGAAGGAGATCAAGAGCAAGGAGATACACAACCTGGTGGTGGACACAAGGCCGCAGAACATGCACCATTTCCTCAGAGGAGTAAGTATTCAGCTTTACAGAATTTATAATTTAATATAAATATTTTGTTCACATGGACTCTCAGGATCTCATTCGTAAATTTTACACAGTTAATCATTAACTCAAGTCTAACGCCAATAGTCCATTCACGAGTTTTTAAGTATAAATGTATTTGGTAAGTGAGGTTTTGTAAGGGCAATACTAAAAACTATTCAAAATTAGTTGAATCACTATGATATGATGATTAAAAATATCAAAAAATGAAATCGTCAAAATCATTACAAATATCAAAAAATCCCTTTATGTTAAAAATATCAAAAAATTGATTAGTATAATATGTGAAAATATTTTATTACTATGTTTTTAAATAAAATTTTAATGTTTTTTCTTAGCATTGTATAAATTACACACACACACACGCACACACACACACACACACACACACACACACACACACACACACACACACACACACACACACACACACACACACACACACACACACACACACACACACACACACACACACACACACACACACACACACACACACACACACACACACACACACACACACACACACACACACACACACACACACACACACACACACACACACACACACATATATATATATATATACATATATATATACACACACACACATATACACACACACACACACACACACACACACACACACACACACACACACACACACACACACACACACACAGACAGACAGACAGTTCAGACAGACAGTTCAGCATGAGGGTGCACACTAGCTGCACCTATTGAGAGGATTTAGACGTCCCTCTCGCGGTACCGGAGTCTTAACACACACTTACACTAACAACACTACACTTACTAATTTAACACTTTACACTCACACTTACATTTAGGGAGGTGTGTGCTTGTGCTTTAAAATAAAAAGATATATATATATATATATATATATATATATCACAGATGTTGTGTATATGTATGTTCTGTGCTCATTGATTATTACAACGAACTTTATTTATGTTCTACGCTCAACTACATCAATGAGTTATTCAAAAAAAGTTTATAAAATGAATGTTTACAAAAATAGTGTCTTGTTTTGTCTGTTGTGTTTAGTTCTAGTTAATTTTTATTTTTTTAATTTATAAAATATAAATGTCAGAAAAATAGACAAACCTAAACAAAAGGGAAATAATTGTCCCGTATTTCAAATCGAAATATAATTAATTTTTATGTTAATTTCACGCGACGTCAGTGAAATCAACTCGCGTATTACATTAGAACAGGAAAAACTGTATTTCCGATGTGCTACAAAACTATATGCCTTGAATATATGATAGTAAAAATTTAAATAAAATAAATTTATGAATGCTGGATAAAAATTTATCGTTTAATAAGAAAAAAAGAAATAGATGATGATAAAAGTAACTTGCTTAACTTCCATAGTTGATGTCAGTTAGACTATAAAGGAAGAGGGAACAGCGTTACGGTTAGGGTAAAGCAACAAGAGTAACTGCGGCTCCAAGTAAGAACCTTGAAATGCGAAGTTGAGTAACGCAGTACACTGACCGGTGCTATATCCACATCGACAACCAAGCCTTTATATAATACCTATAAATAAGATTAGTATGTCACAAAATAAATAAAACACTAAAATATGCCATATAAAATATGAAATATGTTACTGATTTTATGTGCCCTTTCCCCTGTTCCATACTAATGAAACAAATAATTATTTATATTTTAAAAACAAAAATTCCAACTTAACTGAAACATTTTTTAATTAAAATTTATATCTTGTTAAAATAATTTAATAATGTTTTGGTAAAACAACTCTAATGTCATTGATTACTGTATATATATATATATATATATATATATATATATATATATATATATATATATATATATATATATATATTTGGTGTTTAACGTCCGACTATTGTGCACACTTTGGCTAATGCAGACGATGGGATGATTTATAGCGTATGAAAATGCCAAGCCCTGACCGGGAATCAAACCCGAGTCCTCGGGGTGAAAGCCTAGTACGCTATCAACTAGGCCACCGAGGCGGCTGATTTCTGTATAATTTTAGTAATAATAATTACATTTCTTAAATTGAACTTAACAATGTCCTTGAATGAATCCGCAACGATTTCCTTTAACAACGTCGTCATATTGTACACGATTTTATGTGAATGACAGTTTTATTATGATTTCAACGATCTTCGAAAGTTATACAATATAATTTATAGACTTTATTGGATACGTTATATATGTAATTGTATAAATACTTGCGTGCGATTGTTCCAAATTATTTGTGATTGTTTCATTCATGCAAGGGAAAATGAATGTTGTATTTAAATAAAGTTACGTTATCATTGACAACAATTGTGTTTATCCACAATCACCTCCAATAACTTAACCTATTCTTTTTATACACATAATTACAATGAAAATCCAATGTTTATAAGTGTTATTAAATAATGTGTTATTAGTTACTGTATTTTATTAATAATACGTAATTTAAGAAACCCATTTTCTTTATTAAATAACTGAGGTTATGTGTTTGTTCCAGATTCTTCAGTTACAAATGAACGACTACAAATATCATTATCTATTTACAACTTTTGTAAGTGCCATAATTTTATTATTACCTTCGATTTTTATTACAAATACTAGTTTATTTAAAACAATAATAAATTTAGTATTTTGAATGTTTTTATGAAATAATGATCTCATTTCTGAATTGTGTTTTTTTTTAATTTCAACACTCTTAATTAAACAAACAATGTTTGAATTTACAGAACTTTTAATCTATAAAATAGAAATATCGTAATTGTGGTTTCACGATGTTATCCAAACAATTTGTAGGTATACTTTTTCAGACTATATATACGTGAGCACATTTAATCAATTTTAGTTCTTTTGGGCTTTCAACTTTGGTTCTTTTAGGTTTTTGAGATTCTCCCAATACTTTTTCAGTCTTATAGATCTCTGTAGTCTAACTTCCTCAGAGTAAAAGGCAACTCTTTTTGTTCCTTCTTTAAATATTAATCTAGTGTTTTTATCCCTAAGGATTGGTTTTTTTTCCTTCTTTCAGACGTTCCTCCGTTATCCCTAATTCTTTTAGGTCCTGTTCCACTTCCTTAAGCCACTCATTCTTTACTTTCATCTTGAGTTGGTAATTTAGGAGTTCCTTCGTCAGTCTTTCTTCTGGGAGCCTTATTAGGTGTCCATAGAAAGCCAGTCTCCTCTTTCTAATATTATCTAACAGATGTTCATTATCCTGATAGATGGCTGAACTTGGCAGCAGTCTGTATGTTCCTTCTACCATGTGTTTTTTGTTGATAATGGTTCTCAATATTTTTCATTCCACTTTTTGAAGCTCCTCTGTTCTGTTTCGACTTCTTAGATTAAATAAAGTTTCCACGGCATAAGTCACTTCCGGTCTTGTGACCGTATTATAATGTCTGATTTTCGACTTTATGGAAAGCGACTTTTTCTTATACGTTCCCAAGTTCACTTTAGGGCCTTCTTTAATTTGTTCGTTCTATTCTTTATTTCCAGTTTTTTTGCTATGTTTCTAGTGATATTATACGTCCTTTTACTACAGCCATGAATAAAAACTTACTGAAAATACTATGTTCAGTATCTGCCTTCCCTAGCTTCGTCAATTCTTCTTCCGTTGACGCGTTTCGGAGAACCTCCATCTTTAAAAACTATTTCTATACTCAACTATTTGAGAATAGAAATAGTTTTTGAAGATGGAGGCTCTCCGAAACGCGTCGACGAAAGACGAATTGACGAAGCTAGGGAAGGCAGATTATTGTACTGAACATAGTTACAATAATCCTAGCAGAAAAGAAGAAGAATTTAAAAGGAATTTTTACTGAAAATAATTTTATTACTTGTTTTTAAATAGGTTGTCATAAAGGTTATTACATTAATCGCCAGTTACAAATAGAATATCGGTAGTCAATCTAATTACAAGTTTTTAATATTTAATAGCATATTGTTTATTGATATTTTTAAAAATAAACTAACCGTCTAAGTGCGATTATCGGCTGTCCAATTCTCGGAATGCAAATCGAAGGAAAAAAAAAGTTTTTATTTAATTTGTGTGTGTGTGTGTGTGTGTGTGTGTGTGTGTGTGTGTGTGTGTGTGTGTGTGTGTGTGTTTAAAGTCCGACTATTGTGCACACTTGGGCTAATGCAGACGATGGGATGATTTACAGCGTATGAAAATACCAAGACCTGGCCGGGAATCGAACCCGGGTCCTCGGGTACACTATCAACTAGGCCATCGAGGCGGCCTGTTTTTTATTTAATGCTTTTTATAAAGACACAATTTTACTCACTATGCTGATGCACGTTTTTTATGTAACATTTGATTTTCTATTCATAAAACACATGTATTTATTGCATTTAAAGTAGCTGCAATTATTTTAGATAAGATCCATTATTTAATTTTGTATAATGATAAATCGAAACGTAAACAATAAACAATGCTGCCTCCGTTGGCGGCTCGTAATAGAAACAAATCTATTTGTCACTAAATGTGCTTACATAAACGTCCTCACAATGAATGTATATCATATAACATATATCAAAATACCCGCTTCAGAAGTAAACAACAAAACCATATATTGGTTTAATTTCTTAAAATCAGTTTTTCCGATTTTCGTGAAATCTCGCCAATATCATATAAACACTAAAATATTATATGAAAATATTATTTTAATATAACTTAACATAGTGAAATACATACTTTGAAATTAACGTATGTAACCATTTTTTACGGACTTTTAAAAACGATACTGTTCGAGAGACGATTCGAAAGATGGAAAACAAAAACGCGAATATACATTTCTTGTGCTTAAAGTTCTTTAACAACCTTTAGTTAGGTATGCATTTTCTATCTGTAATTTAGGGTTATTTTTCTGCTTTTCTGGTAGTAAACATGAAATGACAGCGACTAATGTATAAATATATACGAGGTTTGTTCAAAAAGTAACGAGAATTTTTAAATTTCGCGATCTTGGAGAGTCCGATTGTCGAACATTTTTTTTATTATGTTGGTATACATGCCCTTGAAGTATTATAAAAATTTCAGCTATTTTCATTGTTGACTTTGTCTGTGACAGCAATTTTCGTTTGAAAAAGTAAACGAAATGGTTATGAACAATCGCCGAATCACAATTAGAGAGGTCGCTGATGATGTTGGCATATCGATTGGATAATGTCATGACATTGTTTCCAATGTTTTGTGTATGAAACGCGTGGCAGCAAAATTCGTTCCAAAATTGTTGAATTTTGAACAAACACAGCGGGGAATGAAAGTTGCTCAGGAGTCACTAAATGAAGTCAACGACGATGCAGAATTACTGAAACGTATTATAACAGGTGACGAAACATGGGTTTACGGATATGACGTCGAAACTAAGACTCAATCAACCCAGTGGAGGCATTCTGGCTCGCCAAGACCAAAAAAGCCTCGACAAGTGCGGTCGAACGTGAAGGTTATACTCACTGTGTTCTTCCTTATTAATGGCACAGTGCATCATGAGTTCCTGTCACCAGGTGAAACGGTCAATAAGGAATACCTACAAGTTCAACGCTGTTTGCGTGAAGCAAAAACGCCCGGATCTGTGGAAAAACAATTCATGGCTTTTGCACCACGATAATGCACCAGCTCACAATCGCTTGTTCGTGAATTTTTGGCCAAAAACAGTACTGTAACGATGCCTCAGCCTCCATATTCGCCACACATGGTTCCGTGTGACTTTTTCCTATTTCCAAAAATAAAGAGAACCTTAAAGAGCTGTCGTTTTACATCCATAGATGACATTAAAAGCGCATCGCTGAAAGAACTAAAAGCTATCTCAAAGATCGAGTTTGAAAAGTGTTTCGAGGATTGGACGAAGCGTTGGCACAAGTGCATAATCTCCAATTGGAACTATTGTGAAGACGACAACATCAATGTAGAAGAATAAATATTTTGTTCAAAAAATTAAAATTATCGTTACTTTCTAAACTCACCTCGTATAGGCATATATGTCCTTAACGTCCATACTCTATGCCAGTTAGATTAATGAGGACGAGGGATCAGCGTTAATGGTAAAAAAAAGCAACGGGAGTAACTGCAGATAGAACTAGGAACCTTAACGTGCGCAGTTCAGAGACGCAGTAGATTGACCGGTTCTTTAGCCACATCGACCATCATGTCCCCTTACAGTGACTAATATATTTTGCTTCACTACGTGTGTGCTACATTTTAGCAAAATGTAACAAAAATAGTTATGACAAAATATAACAAAATTAAATAATCTTGAACTGAAAAGACTGATTTCTTTTAAATCTACTGTGTTTTTAATTGTGTAAAATCAAAAGCTATAAAATCGCATTTATTCGAAAACGGTGAATTCCTTTTGTTCTGGGAGGTGTGTTGAGGTAACGAACGGTTAGATATCTGGTGAAAATCATGTTTTATCCACCTCAAGACAACAACGTTCATAAAAAAATTCAAAATCGATTTTGCTTCCGATCAAATTACTTTCGTGTAGTGAAAGATTAAAAATGATTACGTTTTTGATGAATCTCGGCAAATGTATCCGACGACAAAGAAAGTTTCCAATCAGTTTACTGCTTGAATGTTGTCTTAATGAAGGACGAAATTAATGACACAGAAGATATCCTTTGAAGTGACGCGGCTTCTGATCCTGACAGTTTTTCAAAGATTAAACATCTTACTTCCGGCACTATGCTTTGTGCTGCTTGTTTGTGTTTCTCGGACTGACAATGTCCATCGAAATCAAAAAGCATTTAGCGACTTCAAAATTTGTTATAAGTGAGTGTATTAAAAAACCATAAATGTAATTTATAGTTATGATGGTATAATTACCGCCGTGAGTATACGGGGTCAAACATTTAGGATTAAAGATTAAAGGAAAAACAATATTTTTTGTTACTTTTAGATATATGTTAAGCTGAATGAAAATATGTTATTAAAGTCATGTCTTCAAGTGGGCATAAACAGTATACAGGAAGAGAAAATTAATAGAACCCTTAGTAAGATATTCAACTCACAAAGAATTAACCTGTCAGGTTCTACTAGAAAAAAATATTATTTTACTGTTATTATACGTTAAGTTAAATGTGGACATTTATTTAGTAAAACAAAATTGCAAACCTTTTGGTTAGTTTTTAAATTCACGTAGAATTTACCTGTTCGTCAGCTTCTACCTGGAAAAAAGATTAATATTTTTTTACTCTTCCATATATATTAACCTAAACGAACATGTTTTATTAAAATAATATTTTCAAGTGAACACATACTTAGTAAAACGAAATTGCAAACCTTTTGGTTAGTTTTTAAATTCACATAGAATTTACCTGTTCGTCAGCTTCTACCTGGAAAAAAGATTAATATTTTTTTACTCTTCCATATATATTAACCTAAAGGAACATATTTTATTAAAATAATATTTTCAAGTGAACACATATTTAGTAAAACAAAATTGCAAACCTTTTGGTTAGTTTTTAAATTCATATAGAATTTACCTGTTCGTCAGCTTCTACCTGGAAAAAAGATTAATATTTTTTTACTTTTCCATATATATTAACCTAAACGAACATATTTTATTAAAATTATATTTTCAAGTGAACACATATTTAGTAAAACGAAATTGCAAACCTTTTGGTTAGTTTTTAAATTCACGTAGAATTCGCCTGTTCCGGTTAGCTTATACCCGAAAAAAATATGTTTTTACTTTTGCATATATGTTAACCTAAACATATACAGAGCCGCCTCGGTGGCCTAGTTGATAGCGTACTAGGCTTTCACCCAGAGGACCCAGTTTTGATTCCCGGCCAGGGCTTGGCATTTTCATACGCTATAAAATCATCCAATCGTCTGTATTAGTCCAAGCGTGCACAATTATTTACAAAAAAAAAAAAAAAAAAAATGTTTACCTAAACGAACATAATTTATTAAAATTATATTTTAAAGTAGA
This sequence comes from Callitettix versicolor, assembly GCA_022606455.1. Taxonomy (NCBI): domain Eukaryota; kingdom Metazoa; phylum Arthropoda; class Insecta; order Hemiptera; family Cercopidae; genus Callitettix; species Callitettix versicolor. Next base: position 4,366,228 of record CM040183.1, read on the forward strand.
CATACACAGTACATAGCACGAAAAAAGGAGCAGAACTCTTGGTCAGCTGTGCAAAAACTCGCAAAGAATTCATCTGTGCCTGTCAGATTCCTTTTATTTACTGTGGGCCTCGCCTCTCCTACAACAGACAGTCTCCAAGTTAGTTGCACAGAAACACCAACGGCCGATACGGGGGTTCGAACCCGCTCGCACACACTGCACTGGCCAAATATAGCGCCTTAGACCGCTCAGCCGTTTAAATATGAAAAACAAGTCTCATAAATCGTTGGTATTTATTTCTTAAAAACACTGTCAGATCTAAAGAGTACTGGGATTAGATTTATATGAAACAGACGTCCGATAAAACCGGAAGTTGGCACTGAAAGTGTTAAAACATCTATGTTTCTTTCAATGTCTCCTAAAGGTGGTTTTTGCTTGTCTCTATCTCTGTGCACATCGCTGGAGATTATACAAGTTATTGATAGATTTATCCCTCCCGTATCTTAACGTGAAAATATTTTCATTTATTTATTTTTATTTTTATCCGAAGTAGGGTTTTTTCATTTTTATTTTACCTCAAAAACAATTTCTTTGACTTGACATATCTATTTGTATAAACTAGGAATCCCCCCGGGACAAATGGGGCGAAGCAATGATTTATTATGATTATGAATAATAAAAAGTATAAGAATAATTTTTTTACACAAATGAATAATTAAACATTCGGTAATGTGCATCAATTATTTTCTGTCGCCTGACGCGAAAATCCGTATGTTGATCCACACCATCTCTTCTTACAATAAGCACATCCAAATTCGATGCAGTTCGGGGCAATAATCGTACTACTTCATCGATATTAATTATATTGCCTTTATATGCAAACTGTCCTGGCATTCCGCGCGTTTTGACTCTGTATAGGCTCACTCACATCACAGGCTGCACTCTCGCAATTAGTAACTGCTCAATAAAAGTTAAATTTTCGAGTTCACTTGGAATAACTCCAGGATTCATATTATTGGCCGATGTGTATTTGCTTCGATTTTTTTTACACTGTGAGCACACATCAAATACTTTGTTTTTAATCAAAACTCTAGAACAATTATTGCACTCAAATAACTGTAGGTTTTGCAAAGCATTCTCGAAATCAATTTTCAAATGTCTGAACTGCGTGTTATTTTGAAAATTAACACTTCCAGGTTGATTATCATCATTGTTTATATTTGCGAATCGATTACGATAGTTTCGCTGATCTATCGTCAAGCGACCGATTGAAGTTCTACCTCTGCCTCTTGGACGTGGCATGTTCACGACCCGCAACCGGAAAACTACTGACTTATCACTTCGCCAAACCCAAACCTGAGCCCGAACCCCTCCTACCTGACTCATTGTTTCAGGTAATTTTGATGAATTTGCTCGCGTACGTAAGTAGTGACGTATACCGCAGCGGCCATGGAAGTTATCTTCGTCTAGCAAACAGTTACTGTCTCTGTCTTATACACACAAAACAAATGGGAGGCTTTTTCATCAATAACTCGGTTGTTTTTCAAAATTGTTTGACAAAATTCGAAGTATGAACCTAGAAGAATATATATTTCAAATTTCATTGAGATCGGCTTAAAACTGTGGGAGGAGTAGCATGTAATGGAATGCATTAAGTCGGGGATAGAGGGGGCTTCGCCCCAATCATAAAGTATTTTGCGCGCGCGCTTATGTGTGTATTTGTGTGTGTGTGTGTGTGTGTGTGTGTTTTGCGATGCCAAAAAAAGGTGGAAAAAATCTTTTATAGACTACCTGGGATAGGGTACGCACTACCCCAGAGTGTGAGACTCAAATTAAGTTCAAACTCAAGCTCAAACTCAACTTAAGATATATTGTTACCCACTAAAAAAACACCAGAAGCATTCCTCTTCTTTAAACCCCCTTACCACGAAACCTCCGCCAGGCATTAATTCGTGGGAAGGTGGACTGGCTGACCGCCTACTCTTCTACAGCGTTGGCTCTCCTTTCTCGATCTTCAGCCCATAACTTCTTCATGACCACTGCAGCGAATCCCGCAATGGCTCTCCAGTTGGCCTATGAAGCCATCATTGTCGCAACCAGACTTTCCGGTGTAATGCTGCCTCGCACTACACAAAAATATTCTTATTTCCAATTAAGAATATTAATCTTGTCCGAGTAAAATTCAATTTTTTAACCAAACGGATTTGAAAATTTAAAATTACAATTTAATGGAAATTTTTAACACGATAAAACTAGATTTTCAGAGACATTTTCAGAAGAAAAAAAGTTATGTATTTTTAATAATTCTTTTTATATTCTTCTTCTTTTCTGCTAGGATTATTGTCACTATATTCATTATAATAATCTGCCTTCCCTAGCTTCATCAATTGTTCTTTCGTTGACGCGTTTCGGAGAACCTCCATCTTCAAAAAACTATCTATACTGGTCACCAATATTAAGGCTCGTCCTATTTCTAATTTTCTATCTGCACCTTGTACCCCTTCCTCTATTAAACACGTGTACATTAAACCTAAGAAAGAATTTTGCAAAAATTTGATTTTAACGCTTACCATATTAGACATCATAGTGTTTTACAAAATCCTACGTACTTGTGTTTAATTGTTGTACGCTGAATAGCCGCGTAACTTTTTATTTGTAAATTAATTTGCAGGCTGTAAATGCAGTCTATATTTTGTCTTTTATTAATTATTTTGTTACAATTTTCTGTCAATAGGATATTGAAACATTCGACTTGGAAGATTTCAAATATAACTTTGTAAATATGACGGCGTTCAGGATCGTGGACGCAGAGGATGTTGGTGTAATGGAGGTGTTGAAGGACATGGAAAAATTTCAGCCGGTTGGACAAAATCTGCTAAATAAATCAAGGATAATTCAAGTAAGTTAATACAGGTACACAAAATTATACAAAATAACTGTGAAAAAAATAACTAGCTGCTACTTGGATAAGAAATATTTGCATTTTTTCTAAATTTTTGGTCGTGTTTTGCAGGCCGAACCAGCGTTAATGTACGACTCGGTTCATGTGTTTGCCATTGGTCTTCAGACATTGGAGCACAGTCATCCTTTGGTCCTGGCCAATGTATCCTGCGAGGCGGAATTACCGTGGGATGGCGGGCTGAGCCTTATAAACTATATAAATTCTGTAAGTATAACTGCAAATACTACAACCATATTGCATAGTATGGTAGCTGGGCAAAAATATTCGACTAAAAATATCTGTTCTGGTGAATTTCGAGTATTTTGTAACAGTCGAAAAAAACAGTCTCCAATCTGACGTAAGTGTTGTCTATAATCAAAATAAAAAGAAAAAGAGAAATTAGTAAGCATAGTTAAACTGGGCTTAAGTGTTAGAGAAAGCAAAGAAGAGCACATACAAAGTATTACAAAATGGTATAATAGAGTATACGAGGTGTGTTCAGAAAGTAACGAGAATTTTAACTTTCTGAACAAAATATTTATTTATTCTTCTACATTGATGTTGTAGCCTTCACAATAGTCCCCATTGGAGATTATCCACTTGTGCCAGCGCTTCTTCCAATCCTCGAAACACTTCTCAAACTCGATCTTTCAGATAGCTTTTAGTTCTTTCAGCGATGCGCTTTTAATGTCATCTACGGCTGTAAAACGACGGCCCTTTAAGGTTCTCTTTATTTTTGGAAATAGGAAAAAGTCATACGGAGCCATGTCTGGCGAATATGGAGGCTGGGGCATCGTTACAGTACTGTTTTTGGCCCAAAATTCACGAACAAGCAATGAAGTGTGATCTGGTGCATTATCGTGATGCAAAAGCCATGAATTGTTTTTCCACAGATCCGGGCGTTTTTTTTTTTTTTTTTGATTGCTTCACGGAAACGGCGTTGAACTTGTAGGTAGTACTCCTTATTGACCGTTTCACCTGGTGGCAGGAATTAATGATGCACTATGCCATTAATTTCTAAGAGAATCATCACGTTTGACCGCACTTGTCGAGCCTTTTTCGGTCTTGGCGAGCCAGAATGCGTCCACTGGGATGATCGAGCCTTAGTTTCGACGTCATATCCATAAACCCATGTTTCGTTACCAGTTATAATATGTTTCAGTAATTCTGCATCGTCGTTGACTTCATTTAGTGACTCCTGAGCAATTTCCATTCACCGCTGTTTTTGTTCAAAATTCAACAATTGTGGAACGAATTTTGCTGCCACGCGTTTCATACATAACACACTGGAAACAATGTCATGACATGATCCGATCGTTATGCCAACATCATCAGCGACCTCTCTAATTGTAATTCGGTGATTGTTCATAACCATTTCTTTCACTTTTTCCACGTTTTCATCGGTTGTTGATGTGCTGGGGCGTCCAGGGCGTTCGTCATCTTCAACGTCTTCACGGCCTTCTTGGAAACGCTTATACCACTCATAAACTCTTGCTTTACTCATAGCAGACACACTATAGGCCTTTGATAACATTTTACACACTTTGTTACACTTTATTCTATTTTTTACGCAAAATTTGATACAAATTCTTCGATCCATTTCTTTTAACAAACGAAAATCGCCGAGCTCATAAAAACACGTCTAACCTTAGTGGTTGTCACAGACAAATTCAAAAATGAAAACAGCTGAAAGTTTTATCATACTTCATGGATATGTAAAAACATAGTAAAAAAAATGTTTATCAATCGGACTCTCCAAGCCCGGGCAATTTAAATATTCTCGTTACTTTCTAAACACTCCTCGTATGCAAAAATAAACGAGTATGAAATTTATTTATTATATTCAAAGAAATTGTAAAATGTAAGTTACAATGTATGTAAAATTTAACGCTAATTACGATATTTGAATCAATTAAACTGTAATAATTACGTTTTTAAACTCATTTTTAAACTTTCGACTTATGGGATTTTGAAGCGGATGAACAGGGGACGACTTTTTCAAGCTAAAGGCGTTCGGGGTGAATTGTGAATCAAAACGAGTTCTAACGTCACGAGGTTTAGGTTTGACTCCTAACAAAGTGATCGCTGTTTACTTTTTTTATGTGTGCGTGTGTGTGTGTGTGTGTGTGTGTGTGTTTGTATGTATGTGTGTGTGTGTGTGTGTATGTTTGTATGTATGTGTGTGTGTGTGTGTGTGTGTGTGTGTGTGTGTGTGTGTGTGTGTGTGTGTGTGTGTGTGTGTGTGTGTGTGTGTGTGTGTGTGTGTGTGTGTGTGTGTGTGTGTGTGTGTGTGCGTGTGTGTGTGTGTGTGTGTGTGTGTGTGTGTGTGTGTGTGTGTGTGTGCGTGTGGGTGCGTGTATGTGTGTGTGTGTGTGTGTGTGTGTGTGTGTGTGTGTGTGTGTGTGTGTGTGTGTGTGTGTGTTGTGTGTGTAAGTTGAGTAAATGAGTGAGGCAGTGTGAGCTAGAGGTACGGTGGGATCGCTAAACCCATCAGCTGCTCACTTCAGCTGCCTCCGCCGGGAACATTGACAGTTTTTATTGTAAAAATTCAACAACAGATTCAATAACAGTTCATATAATTTATGTTTTTACCCTGAATTATTTACTCTGAAACATTATTTTAAAAAAGTCGGTAAAATTTAACAAAGATGATAGTTTTAATTATCTATTTGAAAAAGCGACTGTGAGATGAACTATTTTAGTTAAATCAGCTTAATAAATCCTAGTTAATTTAACTATCAATGTAATAAACATCGAGAGAATTTAGAAATATTTTCACTACGAAAACCTACATAATGTTTTACAGATAATAAATATAAATAGCTGATAAGATAATTATCATTACAATTACATCTTATTAATAATTTTACAGATTGTTTCCTAAGAAACGTTTTCACAGCTGTATAAATATTAAAACTAAAACTTCTGATTGTATTAGCCATCTTGGAGAGTTAAGCAAACACTCGCAAGCAATTCCCGAAGAAGAAGAAAAACCCTCGAGCTTGACAGATTAAATGTTAGGTTTTCTCTTGGATCTGTCTAAGAGAAACGTGAAATTTAAACGTTACTTGGAAAATTGCAATTTATGAAAAATCGTGTTTTTTGTGTTTTCGGACTGTAATTTACAAAATTTAATTAAAAATTTTATATTTTTTCCACATTAAATAGTGAACAATAAAAAATTTTATGTAAACAATTTGCGTTCAGAACGTCAAGCGTAACAACCCGGAAGGCCCAATCCGTGAAAACATGGCTACAAATATAAAACCTTCCATGAGTTTTGTTTGATTTGATCCCAATGGAAATTCTCTAATTAACAAATATCAAGATGCAGTGTAATAATGAATAATATGAGGTGTGGCTATTAAATAACGAGACTGACGTTGTACAAAAATTGTATTTTCATTTTATACATAATTACTTATTATCACCATTAATATACACCCCTTCTCTATCCCTACAACGCTCCATGCGAATTTTCCATTGTTGGAAACAGTGCTGGAAGTCATCTTCTGTCAACTCCTTGCCGCTTTCACTTTTACAGCTTTCACAGACTCAAATCTCGTCCATTTTAATGCAGATTTCACCTTAGGGAACAGATAGAAGTCACATGGTGCAAGGTCTGGTGAGTAATGTGGATGTTCTAACACTGGGATGCTGTACGTGGCCAGGAACATCTTGACAGATAACGCGGAATGAGCTGGCGCATTGTCTTGGTGGAAAACCCGTGATTTGTCCTTCCACATTTCGGTCGTTTTTCCTTCCTCTTTCACGTAGTTTACCAAGTACCTCAAGGCAGTAATATTGATTAATTGTTTGACCTTCAGGAACCCAGTTAAGGTACACAATCCCATAAATATCGAAAAAACAATCCATTGCTTTAAATTTTGACTTCCTGATTCTTGCTTTTTTGGCTCTCGGTGAAGTGGGGGTCTTCCAATGCATGGACTGACGCTTTGTTTCCGTATCATACGAAAAAAACCACGATTCATCACATGCTATTAGCCTTTCTAATAAATTTGGGTCATTTTCAATGGCATCCAAAGTGTCAGTACAAACATTTTTGCGAGCTGTTTGTTGTTCAAGCGTGAGAATTTTTGGCACCATTTTGGCACACACTTTTCACATGTTCAAATTGTCACGTACAATTTGCCGTACACATTCTTTATCAATGCTTACAGTTTTACCAATTGCACGAATACTTAATCGACGGTCAGACCGAATCAAATTAGCAACTTTTTCGACATTGTCATCCGTTTTTGACGTTGAAGGTCGACCTGGCCGCGAATCATCTTCAACGTCTTGTCGGCCATCTTGAAAACGCTTAAACCATTCAAAAACGCATGCTCGCGACAAAAATTCACTGCCATTCACTTCTTTCAGTAAATTATAAGTTTCAGAAGCGGTTTTTCCAAGTTTGAAGTGAAATTTAACACCAATTCGTTGCTCTATTATTACACTAACCATTTTCCCCCCGGCAAAACAAAATAACAATACTAACGGAAATGAAGGTTATGACTAAACGGTGTTGGTTACACAAGCGAGACTAACTGCATTCTGAAGAGAAAGCTTCACACTAAACAGCTGTCGGTCAATGGCGGTTGGCGCATGCGCACTTGTTCCGCCGCAGCGTCAGTTTCGTTATTTAATAGCTACACCTCGTATTAATTAAAACATTTCTATTTGGTAAATATTGCTTGTGGTTTTTGTTTAATATTAAGTTCCTATTAAATACACGTAGCTTTAAAAAAATGTATTTCAAAAAATTCTTAGCAGTAACACCTTTGTTTAAGAATAAAATTATCTAACATTAATTTTCAGGTGGAACTGAAAGGTTTAAGCGGACCAATCGAGTTCAAGGAAGGCCGCAGGATACAGTTCAAACTTGACTTACTGAAACTGAAACAGCATTCACTGGTCAAAGTGGGCGAGTGGAGTCCTGCGGCGGGCGTTAACATCTCAGACCAAGCTGCTTTCTTTGATTCGGGAACAATGAACGTGACCTTGGTCGTAATAACAATACTGGTAGGAGCATTACATTAACTTTCAAATTGATACACAAATCTGGTTTTCTCTGATAATATCTCAAGACTTTACACATAACTTAAAACAAATATAGAAACCTGAAATTAAAATAATCTAAGAAGATCAATAAAATTTATTTGCAAAAATTTAGTTACATTAGCGGATTAACTCAAACATAGATTTGTATGAAATTTCTATTTGTTGTTTTTATAGCTAGTACAAGAAAATACGGACATTTTTTTTCTAAGACATTCAGATTTTAACGTTGATGAAATCAGCTTTTCGAAAATATGTATCATGTTTTAAAGCTGGCTGTGGTGGATTTTGCGCTTCGCGTGATGCCAGTGCACAAATTTATATTGGTAGTTATAGTAAAAGATCAGCTGTTTTACATTAATTCGTAACGATCAGCTGATGTCACTGCACAGCTGATAGGGTATAATAGATTTAAGGTTATGTTCATAAAAACCAGCTGTTATATATAGTAAAAAATCAGTTTTTTATATTAATTCGCAACGATCAGCTGATAGGCTATAATAGGTTTAAGGTTATGTTGTTAATGGTTAAAGGTTATGTTAGGATACAGGTTGTTAAAGGTTATGTTGTACAAGATCAGTTGTTTTATATTAATTCGTAACGATCAGCTGATGTCACTGCACAGCTGATAGGGTATAATAGATTTAAGGTTATGTTCATAAAAACCAGCTGTTATATATAGTAAAAAATCAGTTTTTTATATTAATTCGCAACGATCAGCTGATAGGCTATAATAGGTTTAAGGTTATGTTGTTAAAGGTTAAAGGTTATGTTAGGATACAGGTTGTTAAAGGTTATGTTGTACAAGATCAGTTGTTTTATATTAATTCGTAACGATCAGCTGATGTCACTGCACAGCTGATAGGGTATAATAGATTTAAGGTTATGTTCATAAAAACCAGCTGTTGTAGTAAAAAATCAGATTTTTATATTAATTCGTAACGATCAGCTGATGTCACTTGAACAGCTGATAGGCTACAATAGGTTTAAGGTTATGTTGTTAAAAACCAGTTATGTTATAGTAGAAGAACAGTTGTTTTATATTAATTCGTAACGATCAGCTGATGTCACTGAACAGCTGATAGGCTATAATAGGTTTAACGTTATGTTGTTAAAAACCAGTTATGTTACAGTAAAAGATCAGTTTGTTTATATTAATTCGTAACAATCAGCTGCTTTCATTGAACAGCTCATAGGCTATAATATATTTTAGGTTATGTTGTTAAAAACCATCTATGTTATAGTAAAAGATCTGTTTTTTTACATTAATTCGTAACGAACAGCTGATGTCACTGAGCAGCTGATAGGGTATAATGGGTTTAAGGTTATGTTGTTAAAAACCATCTATGTTATAGAAAAATATCAGTTGTTTTATATTAATTCGTAACAATCAGCTGCTTTCATTGAACAGATAATAGGCTACAATATGTTTTAGGTTACGTTGTTAAAAACTGTCTGTGTTAATTTATCGTGTTTTCGAACAAATGATCGTAATTAAAAATTAAAAGGAAGATAAAACGTTACATGATTTTTATTTTTTTTTAAATAATAAAAGTTTTATAATGTTTTAATGCTTAATTGCTGTTTATTTGTTTAATTTTGTCTGCTTGTTATTTCTTTCGTTATGTTCAATATTATTTTCAAGTGTTGTATTTCTCAACATGTTTCATAAGGAATTCCCCTACGTAATGATGCACTACGGCAAGAATTACACGGGCAATGCCAGGTTTTACGGATTTTGCGTTGACCTACTCGAGAAGGTTTCCAAAGAGGTCGGGTTCGATTATATTCTAGATTTAGTTCCGGACCGGAAGTACGGAGCTCAGGACCCGGGAACAGGAGAATGGAACGGAATGGTCTTGCAACTTATGAGACATGTACGTTTGTTCCCACTCTGTACGTGGTGTTCGAATCCTTTATTTTGTAGGTTATTTCTGTAACCCATTAGGTTGTGGATTTTGTAGTAGACCACTGAAAAAATTTATGTTCAAGTTAATATATAGCCTACTTTCTTAGCATATGGTTGTTTGTTTTCTGTATTAATATTTAGTATTTATAAATATACCAAAATGGTAGAATCGTATAGGTTATTCTTTTATGTTATAACGAACAAATATATCAAGTTGGCCTTCCAAAGTTATCTTGTTATTTCGTTATTTTTTATATACGTCGATGTTCGAAATGTTTTAGTTATTGAAACAGTCTCGTGTTTAGGTGTTGCACATAGTTTAAAAATGTGTACTAGAAAAGCACTGAAAAAACACAAAATATAATCACAGTTTATAAATTATAAATAATACAGTGCTACATATATTATTATAACGTAAATGTTAGAAAATAAAATAAAATAAAATAATGCTGTACATATACTTCTTCCTACCTATTTTTTGGTGCTATATATTTATGTGTTTTATATATATATATATATGTATATAATTCTTCTATTTTTGTATATCGTATTTCGTTTTCTGATTACAATTATATGTGTTTATATATATATATATATATATATATATATATATATATATATATATATATATATATATATAAACTGTAGTATTAATGTACGAACTAAATTTATTTATAACAGCAATAATTTAACTATTTAAAATCGCGTCAGGTTTTCCTAGTTTAATAAATAATTTAAACGTTAAAATATATGTTATAATAATTTTAAATAAAATTAATTTAAATAAACGCTTAAAGAACATAACATTCACATGATACCTAATCCTCCCACAACGAAAACCGTAAGCCAGCCTAATTTTTCAAAATCGTGTTATATAATTTTGTTAAAATTTTATATAATGAGTTTTAACTTGTTAGTTTAACAAAATTATTAAATTTAATAAGCAAATTTAACCGTATATATTTTAAATTTAAAATTTACGTCAATTTATTAGGTGATACAATTTTGAAAATTACCAATATTACAATACTAGTTTTTATAAAAAGAAGTAAAATTCTATTCTAAGAAAAAAAAATTTTTAATTTTTAATTTTTTTCAAACAATTGTACGATCATAATAAATAAACAAACTTTGTTTCGCTGACGTGATAGTAGCGAATTTTCAAAATAAATAAACATTAATAAAATTAATGTTTGTATATTTATTTTTTTCATTTTAATATAATAATCAGCATATTAATATGCGTACACTAGCGTTTTAAGTTTTTGAATTATTTTGAAATTAAGAAAATGAATCTTGTCCGAGTAAAATTCAATTTTTTAACCAAACGGATTTTGAAAATTTAAAATTACAATTTACTGGAAATTTTTAACACGATGAAGCTAGATTTTCAGAGACATTTTCAGAAGAAAAAAACGTTATGTATTTTTAATGAAATTCTTTTCATATTCTTCGTCTTTTCTGCTAGGATTATTGTCACTATGTTCAGTATAATAATATGCCTTCCCTAGCTTCGTCAATTCTTCTTTCATGATGCAGTATATATCTATACTGGTCACCAATATTATGGCTCGTCTTATTTATAATATTCTATCTCCTCCTCGCATCTCTTACTCTATTCAACACATGTACATTAATCCTAACGTGCTCGCTTCTGATTGGCTCTTCAAAATCATACGTTTTCGCTCGCTTCTGATCGGCTCCTTTCAAACTTTCTCTTCAACGGTCGTCCTTCCTGGTAATTTTTGAAAAATTTTATATTTTATACGTAATATCTGCTTGCGAGGATATCTGTTCATTTATTATGTTTTATTTATTTATTATGTTTAATAAAACATAATAAATGAACAGATATTACGTTTAAAAATCTAAACATTTTCAAAAATTAACAGGAGGGACGATCGTTGAAGAGAAAGTTTAAAAGGAGCCAATTAGAAGCGAGCGAATACGTATGATTTTTAAGAGCCAATCAGAAGCGAGCACGTTAGGTTTAATGTACACGTGTTGAATAGAGGAAGTAGTACAAGGTGGAGCTAGAAAATTATAAATAGGACGAGCCATAATATTGGTGACCAGTATAGAAATAGTTTTTGAAGATGTAGGTTCTCTGAAACGCGTCAACGAAAGAAGAATTGAAGCTAGGGAAGGCAGATTATAATTATTATACTGAACATAGTGTTTTCAATGATTTTAACAGGTCGTATATTTTCTGGGTAACGAAATAAATTTGTTTTCCAATTTGGAAGCAAATCTATTGCCTTCGCCTAGCTTAGCAAAATGTGCACAGTGACATACGCGAAACGATCACCTTCAAAACTACTGACCATCAACGTCCCAAATTCGAGTTTTTCAAGATCGTCAAATTCACTGAATACTTTCTATATAGACATATAAAACAACAAAACTTCTAATCATATTCACAGTTTTTTTAAAATATTCTAGTTTGTGTTTATACCCATAACTGTGTTAAAGTTCCAAACTAAAACATCTCCATTTATTAAAGTTCCAAACTAAAACATCTCCATTTATTAAAGTTCCAAACTAAAATATCTCCATTTATTAAAGTTCCAAACTAAAACATCTCCATTTATTAAAGTTCCAAACTAAAACATCTCCATTTATTAAAGTTCCAAACTAAAACATCTCCATTTATTAAAGTTCCAAACTAAAATATCTCCATTTATTAAAGTTCCAAACTAAAACGTCTCCATTTATTAAAGTTCCAAACTAAAACATCTCGATTTATTAATGTTCCAAACTAAAACATCTCCATTTATTAAAGTTCCAAACTAAAACATCTCCATTTATTAAAGTTCCAAACTAAAACATCTCCATTTATTAAAGTTCCAAACTAAAACATCTCGATTTATTAATGTTCCAAACTAAAACATCTCCATTTATTAAAGTTCCAAACTAAAACATCTCCATTTATTAAAGTTCCAAACTAAAACATCTCCATTTATTAAAGTTCCAAACTAAAACGTCTCCATTTATTAAAGTTCCAAACTAAAACATCTCCATTTATTAAAGTTCCAAACTAAAACATCTCCATTTATTAAAGTTCCAAACTAAAACATCTCCATTTATTAAAGTTCCAAACTAAAACATCTCCATTTAAACGTTTGTTTGTAAAGAAAACCTGTTGCCGAGCACTTGGCACTTTATTCTAACTGATATCGAAACTTCGCCCAGACTCAAAAAAAACTTTTAATAACTTGTTAACGCGTTTACGGCGGAATTTAATTGACGTTTTCGTTACGCGCGGCGATGCAATTTTACGTCGAAATTACTTTAAGTCGGCAGATTACCTCCTTGGAGCTTTTTCTACTCGAGAAGTTATTAAAACTTTAAGAAATCCTGTAATTGCCTCAACTTAGTCCTTCCAAAAATAAGGACGCGCTATTATCTTGTACCGCCACTATGGGGATGCATACGCTCAGATGAGATTGCTCTACGTAATGTTAGTTAGCAGTTACAATGGTGCGTTTTACCAAGTTATTTTGAAAACAGAACGAGTTTAATAACTTCAAGTTTACACTATATTCATGGTTTGTCGTTTTAATTAAAAATGTATTCATAATCTTTATAACGCGGAAAATTAAACCTATTTTTTAAAAATTTTTATCCACATTTAAATTATGACCTATTTTTCCTTCTAGTGATCCATGCTCTCACCTCGTAAAGGCTACCGCAGTTTTAACTCTCATTTAAATCAAATTTAATATGACATGGCTTCTAAGGATAAGTGATTTTAATAAATAATGCCGCCTCGGTGGCCTAGTGGATAGCGTACTGGGCTTTTACCCCGAGGACCCGGGTTCGATTCCCGGCCAGGGCTTGGCATTTTCATACGCTATAAATCATCCCATTGTCTGCATTAACCCAAGTGTGCACTACAGTCGGACGTTAAAAAAAAATTAATTAATAATATAAACCAACTGCACCGTAAATGATAACTGCTGATGAAGACTCCGCAGTCCGGAATGTAACGACATGTGAGTTACACGTATCTTTTAGCCAAACCAAATTTTATCGTGTAATATTGTGTGTTTTCAATGTTTTGTTTAACTTTATGACGACCTCGACAGAGGGATTTGACATTTTGTATTACGGCCTGAAGATGAAATAGTAAAGTTTCGAAACCCCGTTAGCCTTTACGAGGTGAGTAAATAGACCATTTGACGGAAAAATAGGTCAATCCTAATTATTTAAATATGTGATCCGGTAGCTACGTTGCAAAAATAAAATACATAGTCTATAAATATAAATACGCCTAAATAAATATTATTAATTTTCTAAATTTTTCGCTATTATTGTATTAAAAATGTTTTATTTCAATTTATCGTCCATATTTCAAGATTTTCTTTGAATTTTCTGATTAGTCCCTTATTAAGTCTCATAGTTTGTATTTATTTTCATATTCTACACTTTGTTGTTTTCAAATTTTCTTACATTCACCACCGTGTTTTTTCTTGTTGTTTTTTTAGTGTTTTTGATCGACAATTTTAATTTGCTTTATTACCTTTTTGGTGTTTTCAATAGTACATTTTGCTTTCCTTTTACGTAATACTTTTCCTTGTTTTCGTATGCACTTTTCCGGTTTAGAAATTTCAAGTAATTTGTCTATAAAAGAACTCATACCTTCAAATATATTACCTGTGAAATTTATAAATCTTTATATAAATTTTAATGTTTTTTCTTGTACAGTTATCCTTCAATTCCTGTATAAACATTTTTCTATTACTTATAAAATATTCTAAAGTTAGTATTTTGTTTTACATATTTTTTTTTTGACTTTTGTTTTACTTATTGTGTCTATTTTTTGTTTCCAATACACTACAGCTTTCTCTGTTCATTCGTTCTCTTTACTGTGTTATTTATCTTGTCTTTTAATTTGTCCATTTTCCACACGTTCATATTTTCCGTTATGTTTTTCTGAGCCTTTACATTCTTAGAATAGTTGTGTTTTAAGTGTGTGTTATCTTTTTTTTGTCTTTTATTCCTTTTCTAAGTATTTTCCATAGTGAGTTAGTAAATGTACGAATATTACACATTTATTTTTAAATATTTTTAAAACTTACAGTGAGCACTAAATTAGCTAGATCAGTGCACACCTGTAGCTGTTTGTCCCCTGTAATTATTGCTTGCATTAGGAAACACCCTACGTCATGGTAAAGACGTCAGAAAACGGAACTCAGACACGCTACGAAGGTTTCTGCATCGACCTGTTGAGAGAGATTGCCTCCATGGTCGGCTTTGAGTACCGTATCCAGCTTGTCCCTGACGGGAAGTACGGGGTGTACGACCCGGACACCGGGGAGTGGAATGGTATAGTGCGCCAGCTCATGGATAAGGTCAGTGGGATACGTAATAATAAGTTCATCATCGTAGCAAAGAGAAGTGCAAAAAACAAAATCGACAATTCATGAATATTTATTCTGTGATAACTGGTTTAGTTATTGCAAAATATCTACTAATTTGCATACGTTCTACTAATACAGAATTAAATGATTGTATACATTTTTGGAAGATATTGAACAAATGACAATACAATGAAGTTATTTATCCTTCAAACACAATATTCCTATATTTCTGAGCATTTTGAAAAAATAAACATTCATATTTGTACTGAGCATAGTGCTTTAAGCATGTTATTGATAACGTATAGATAAGAAACAAAATTCATGCGAAGACAGTTTATAGAGCTCCCAACAATGCTTATTAATCATTGTAAATTAAATTGTATGTTTCCAAACACTGTTATGTATTGTTATAAGTATGTAGTTAAAGTAATAGGTTAAAAAACATTTTATCAATTTGTCGTCGTAGACCTATCTGCTAACTTGCTGGTGGTTAAGTATTTACTAAAACTTAAATTAATTAACATTTCTATTTTCTCTCTTTATTTGTTTCACCCAACTTTGGGGTACACCAAATCAATCACTTTTCAATGTTCTGTGCCTTCCTCGTAGCCCAGTATTGCTTCATTCGTTGTGATCTTGCTTTTCTTTCTTCGTCAGAGATTTGGATCGTTCGCTTGGATTTGACTTTGCCTTGGAACTGTTGCTTCTTATCCTTGGTTATTGTTTTGGCTGTTCTGTCCATGAGCATAGTGTCAGTGATTTGTAGTTCTGTTATGTCTTTCTCTGTTTCTCTAAACCAAAGTGGTTTGGCTCTTCTATTGTGAAAGTAGTCAAATATTTTTTTGGTTAGTCTATCTTTGTCCATTCATAGGATGTGCCCCATAAAAATCAATTCTCCTTTTTCTTATTGTGTCTGATAGTGTTTCAGTTTTTTGGTGAAGAGTTTCATTCCTGATGTGAAGTAATTAGTTGTTACGGAATTTGGGGCCTAAGATTTTTCGTAATATCTTTCTTTCTTTGATCTCCAGCCTTTCAAGTGGGCCCTGGGTTGTGAGAGATAATGTTTCAGCTGCATATAAGACTTCTGGTTTAATTATCGTATGATAATGCCTTATCTTTGTATTCCAGGAGATGGACTTCTTGTTCTATGTGTCCTTGGTAAGTTGGAAGGCTAATTCAACTTTATGTCTCCTAGATTCCATAGATTTTTCTCTAGGGAGTTCCAGCTGATCCATTCCCCAAGATATTTGATTTCTTTGACTATCTCAATGTATTGTTCTCCCACTTGAAGCTTTTTTGGTGGTTTTTGTATGTTTGTCAATATTTTAGGCTTTTCAAATGAAACTTTGAGACCCATTTTTAACGCATGCTTCTGGAGTTCAAGAGTCTGTTCCTTAGCTTCTTCCAATGTCTCAGCTAGTAAGGCCATGTCATCAGCAAAAGCAAAACAATTTACCTTAATGCCCATTTTCTTAGTTCCTAGTCTGATTCCACTATGCGTATTCACGTTCCACTCTCTAACTACTTTTTCTAGAGCACAATTAAATGACAATGGAGAGAGTCCATCTCCTTGTCGGACTCCTGTTTTAATCTCAAAAGGGGTGGAAAGTTTTCCCATGAATTGAACTTCGGATAATGTATTAGTTAATGTTTCCCTGATAAGATTTGTGGTTTTGTTATCAAGGTCTAGTTCCTTCAGAACCGAGAATGAGGATGCCCTATCTATAGAGTCGTATGCTTTTTGAAAGTCAATAAAAGTGATAACATACGATTTAGCCCTTGACTTTTGGTAGTTCATGATGTGTTTGAGGTTAAGGATTTGTTCCGGACAGGATCTCCTTTTCCAGAAACCCGCCTGGTATTCTCCAAGTTGATTGTCTAATTGAGGTTCTGCCCTATGTAGTAGGACTGTTGAGAATATCTTGTATGTTAAGTCAAGGAGAGATATCCCTCTGTAGTTGTTAGGGTCAGATTTATTTATATTTTATTAATTACTAAATAATTCTTACAAGTGATATCATAAAGGCCACAATAACCTCAAACTGTCCTTCACAAAGTCCGTATTAACAATAAATAAATTTACGATGGAAGGAGAAATCACAAATAAATTTCTGTATAAACAGTACTGAAAACATGTGTTTGCTATTCGAAATGTTTGTCCCGGCTTGTACGACGGGCAGGGATAGGGGACTGTCAGTAGGGCCACATAACCTATAAGTTTAATGACTTTTAAGTTAATATTTAAATTGTCCTAAGCACGTTATGCAAACAAGTGGCATTTGTAACGAGATAGTCTATTCATGATTAATAAGTTAGCTTTGTAAAATATACAAAATATTGTCTGATTTGTGATGCCGCGCATGCGCACGTTAAAAGTTAACATGCGCAGTTAAAAGTGACTTTTATGACAGTTAAAAGTGTCTTTTATGACAGTTAAAAGTGTCTTTTATGACAGTTAAAAGTGTCTTTTATGACAGTTAAAAGTGTCTTTTATGACAGTTAAAAGTGTCTTTTATGACAGTTAAAAGTGTCTTTTATGGCAGTTAAAAGTGTCTTTTATGACAGTTAAAAATGACTTTTATGACAGTTAAAAGTGTCTTTTATGACAGTTAAAAGTGACTTTTATGACAGTTAAAAGTGACTTTTATGACAGTTAAAAGTGACTTTTATGACAGTTAAAAGTGACTTTTATGACAGTTAAAAGTGTCTTTTATGTTGAAATTTTCAACAAACAGTACGTTTCAGCGCAAAATCGTTTTGAAATATCAGAAGCCGGTTAAAAACGTCTTTCTATAGATACCTTGTTTATGTCTGTACCAGTAGTTTGTGCTGAGAAAAAGGGATGTTGACTCGAGAAATAATAGGCCTATGATTTCCTAACAAGGTTTTTGTTTGTTTTATATTTGTTTAAAAATGTTTTCACGATGACAAGCAGTGGAATAATTAACGTAATTTATGGAAAGTAAATGTAATAACGCCAAATTGTTGTCTAAACCATTATAGTTTATATTTTCGAATATTTTTTCCACACGAAATATAGTTCAACGATTCTTTTTACAAATAAATGGAAAACTACATACTACTTTTTACTTCCTCGAATTCTGTACCGCTGAACAATGGTCAAATTTCACCAACTATTTTCCACCTACAAAACTATAAAAATGAATTTCTTAATTTTTATTCTTGTTATTTTTTTATTTTGTACTCCCTTATTTTGATAATAATAAATCAATTTTCATTGCCTGTCACTGCCTTTTTTTTTTTTTTTTAACGTCCGACTATTGTGCACACTTGGGCTAATGCAGACGATTAGATGATTTATGGTGTATGAAAATGCCAAGCCCTGGCCGGGAATCGAACCCGGGTCCTCAAGGTGAAAGGCCATTACGCTATCAACTAGGCCACCGAGCCTACTTACTTAAAGTACTTACTTACTTAAACTTGTACACTAAAGACGGCTACAAAATTTCACAAATTTCTAAAGTAAAATCAAACGCTAGACAGAAAGTTTGTTATAGGAAAGTTTCTTGTTGTACATTTAAGTTTTTAAAAAGTATTTCCCGTTACGAAATATTTCTGGCGTTTTAATCAGAAGTTTGCGTTATGTGAACTGCAGCAAGAACGATAGTTGGGATCAAATCCTCTGACGAGCCTGTTAACGATGTCGTTTCCGTTATAGAACGTTTCATCTTTGTACTTCCGGCATCTGAGCGAAATTATAATCTACTCCCCCCCCAAAGTGTTCTGGAATAGTTAAACGGGCGTTCACTAATAAACTGGGTCGGATACTATGCTCGTGTTGCATTTAGAAAGTTTTTGAATCCAAGTGACGTTTTTATTAAATCAGCTGTTTAATAAAGTAACAAAATTAATCGATCTGCATCGCAAAGATTCTAATATACTTTATGCCGGTTAGACTAATGAAGTAAAGATAAAGCGGAAGTAACTGTATCTCGAACCAACAACCTTGAGGTTCGCATTTTAGAGACGCAGTAGACTGACCGGTACTTTAGCTCCTAGTCCCTTTCTGAATTTAAATATGAAAGAACTTTTAAATATATATATATATATATATATATATATATATATATATTTACGAGTTGAGACAGCTGTAATATGACAGCATATTACACAGGAAATAAATATTTTTAAGTAATATACACTTGTGGTACTTAGTGTTGCATCCGTCCAATTAATGGCATTATGAAATCAACATTTAATTGTTCTTCTTTAGTACTTAGTTTTTTTATTTATTTATTTAATACCCATAACCAATCTTTACAAGATCGACTGATGGTTTACATCTACAACAAAATCACATTTGTAGGATAGCTATTACATTAATAACTTCCTTCACATCAGTGGAGCAGTTCATGAGGTTTAGTCCTCTTGAGGCGGCGAACGTTGCCGGCCACTTCACGTACTGCCTCCATCTCACAATTTGCATGCGTAAGAAGCCGTAGATTATGACTAGTTGCACATTTTTTAACTTGATCTGTGCCAAGTCTGATGTTCAAGTCCCGATGTAAATCATTGTTACGAATATACCAAGGGCATTGACTATTCCTCGCAAGACTTTGTTTTGGAAATTTTTGATTATTTTTATATTCGACGGTTTTGTACAACCCCACAATTGCAAGCAATATGTCCATACTGGTTTCAATATTTGTTTATATATTAACATTTTATTCTGCACTGAAATCTCAGAGTTACGTCCGAGCAACCAGTAAAGTTTTCTATATTTTATTTTAAGCTCTTCAATCTTTTTATTTACATAGACTTTCCACTTGAGCTTTGTATCCAGGGTCATCCCCAAGTATTTGGCATTGTTGGAGTAAGGAACAGCTTGAGCATTGATAAACAATGGATGTGTGCAATCTTCCTATTGGTAAAGTTTATATGCACTGATTTTGTCTCATACAGTTTAACTCGCCAGAACTTTGTCCAGGTACTTATCCTATCCATTGCACTTTGTAGTTTATTCGTGGCCTTTTCAACACAATCATCAACAGCAAGGATAGCGGTGTCATCAGCAAATAAGTACTTGGTGATGAAATATTTTAAAATTTAAAAACAACGTTAGTATACAATGAACTTAAATGTATTTATAACATTCTTCATTATGTGTATAAATTTGTCAACATTTCATTAAACATTTACATGCATTGTTTAATTAAACAATGCATATAATTTTACTGTAATAGCCTATTAAAGAATTCTAATCAATAATAAACACTTATTAATTAACAGTGTTTTAAAAACTTAAATTTGGAAAGTAATGCTTAACTTTAAATTTGAAATATATTTTACTTGATTCATTAAGAATAAATCGAAATTACAGTAATTGAAATTGTCCAACAATACATTCACTTTGGTTAGTATTTAATTAGTTTTTACAAACTGTGTTTACAGAAAGCCGATCTTGCTGTAGGCTCAATGACCATCAACTACGCCAGGGAGAGCGTCATAGACTTTACTAAACCTTTCATGAACCTCGGAATCAGTATACTGTTCAAGGTAAACTCTCCTAGCTATGAACAATTATAAATTAATTTAAAATCAATTAATATTAATAGTAATTTAGTTAATTAATTATTTCCGTAGCATATTGTACTTATTCTAATAAAATTACAAATCCAAATTTACTTTTGAAGATGCCACTAATGTTTTTTATTTTATTAATTTTTTATCCTGAGTTTATGTTGAGTTTGCTCAAACCGGTATTTAATTGAATAATTAAATACATATTGGAAGAATTATAGACAAACTGATAAGCTTTGCAAATCATTTTCTTCGTTTGTGTTTAAAAAAATTAATTTTTACAGTAAATAAAACAATAATTCTATTTTTTATTCTTGTAAAAAATCGTTTTTGAATAAACAATATTTTAGATTTATCTGTATAAACATAATTGTGTTGTTACTGGATGAGAGTTAGTAGTTGATAAATGTAATATTTAAAGTAATGTCTCACGTTTTGAGTTAGAAGTATTTTTATGATATTTTTAGCACGGCTCTTTTGTTCACATGCAAAAGAATATTTATACGAAACACGTTTTACCCAGTAAGTATATTTACTTACTACTAAGCAATTGAAATTTCCTGAAACTTATAATTGTCATTTCTTTAAAAGTCAGTTTGGTTGGACAATGAAAAAATATAATTTGAAAAAAGATAACGTACATAAAAACAAGTTTTTTTAATAAACAGATTGTAAGTACAAAATTAGATATTAGCTGAACATTTACTTAATTAATTCATTAACATTTAATTAATTATTTGGCTGCACAGATTGTTCCTTTGTAATTGTTGAAAATGTCTTTTAAACGTTTACCTTCGTTAAAATATTCAACTCTTCGTTACGTTTGCAAACAATATAATTAACTGTCATTAAAAAATATAATTTCAGCAAATATTTACACAGACCTGTTCTAGAGAGTAATTTATTATTTAATAGTTGAACTGTGCCTAAGTACATACGAAAATGCGTATTGCAGCCCTGTAAATCTTAATTTTTAAACACAATTTTACTGTGCACTTGCTTCTTCAAACCATTTAACAATTATTGTACATCAAAATTTAATTTTTTATTTATCACAATTTTACTTATAGTTTATTTTATTTAAACTTGTAAAATGTTCACTAGCGAAAATACCAAGGTAATTGCCAAATTAAATTAAATATATTTTAATGATTTACGAATGGCATAATTCGTTAAAATGTTTACACTGTTTAGGCTATGTCCAACTTGGGAAACAATAGTAAGTACAAGAAATTATTGTAACATAGCCACCGGACCACATATTCAAATGATTAGGATTATAATCTATTCTTCCCGTCAGTGGTCTATCAACTCACCTCATAAAGGCTACCGCGGTTTCGAAACTCTATAGTTTCATCTTCAGGCCATACAAAATGTTAAATCCCTCTGTCGAGGTCGTCACAAAGTCAAACAAAACATTAAAACATACATAGTATGTATCAACTGTAGAAGATGAAACTAGAGAGTTTCGAAACCGCGGTAGCCTTTATGAGATGAGTTGAAAGACCACTGAGGGGAAGAATAGGTATATAATCCTAATCACAGGAAATTAACTGAAGGAAAAAGACCTGGCAGTCAGGGTAGTAGCCGACAGAACTGCTACTAATTGTTACAGAAAGTAACATATATGCTCATAATATTGTAGAATTATTGGTATATAAATATAATTCGTTTTTAGCACCTAATTACGAGTTTACAGACATTAAGAGTTCAATCTGTGAGAGAAAATCAAAATAAAGTCCTTCTTATTAATATTAAAATGTTAAATTTAGAAAATATGAGCTTGTAAACATTAACTCTGCAACAAACAGAATGTGAATTTAGTTTTTATATTTGACTGTCAAATTAATTGTTGTATCAAAAATTAAAATTTGATAATTTGTAAATTAAAATCAATAACAATAAGCCTAGTTTTAATATCTATCGGCACTCGTAACTTCCCCCACAAAAATGATCATTAAAGTTTAATTGTCATATGCAAGATTTTTCTCTTATAATGTTATAATCTCTACATCAATTAATACACATATTTTTATTTATATGCATTTTTATAAACGATAATTCACCGTATACAGTTCGAGCGTGACGCGAAACCAATGCTTTTTACTCATAAAAAAGTGCTATAAATCGCCTAAAGAATCAAAGCTCCAAATTTTTTGAAAAATACTAAAGAATAGCACAAATTTTAATTTTATTTATATTTTCAATTTTCAAAATATTTTAAAACTAGAATGTGGTTTTCTATAAAAATATTTTAAAACTAGAATGTGGTTTTCTATAAAAATATTTTAAAACTAGAATGTGGTTTTCTATAAAAATATTTTAAAACTAGAATGTTGTTTTCTATAAAAATATTTTAAAACTAGAATGTGGTTTTCCATAAAAATACGAGTATTAAAGTCGACACTATACTGGATATCAGTGGCATTATTTTAAGTTCTAAAAGCATTTAACATGAAAAAATTACGACACGGCCTATTAAATTATTTTCACAAATATTTTAAAAGATATCAAAAGTGCCAAAGATAAAATAATAGTCCATGATAAACAAACAAACTAATTAACAATTTAAAATTTTTAATATAACAGAATTAAAAACAAAACATTATCCACCAGGTGCCAACTGATAAGGAGTCCACATTCTTCACATTCCTGGATCCTTTGGCTCTGGAGATATGGTTGTTATCCTTAGCCGCCTTTCTGTTGGTATGTACCGCCCTCTTCACCGTCTCCAAGTTCACGCCGTACGAGTGGTACAACCCGAGACCTTGGAAACCAGCCTTGTCTTTGGTCAATACGTTCTCTTTTTCAAACAGCGTTTGGTTTGTCACCGGCACGCTGCTTCGGCAAGGCTCTGGAGTTTGTCCAAAGGTCTTTCAAATTTATTAATTACGTATACTTTACTGTAATAACAATCATAAATATTTATCTTACTGTGTCCGTGGTTATAAATAACCTTTGAGTGGTGTAGAATTGAAGATCATACGTAGTGGGAATATTAATATTGACCAACTAAACAGGAATAATTTTGTTTACAATTTTTTTTAGCAATTACAGTAATTTGAATCCAACTGCAGTCGTATTAAACTGTTTTCAGCGTTAATTTGTGTTCATAAACAAACTGACAAAATAAAACAAGGCATAAAACCGAGATAAAAGAATCTTATTTATTTGTTACGTTTGGCAATCTCTTTTTATTTACATTAAGTTTTATTTTTCAGACTTTAAATAAATAAAACCAGGATCTTCTTAATTTCGTGAAGTAGTTTTGCTTTCCTTCACTTAAAAGATGTTCATTAAATTATGTCTGTTCTTCTCGTACTACTCTTATCTCGAGCTATTCTATGTATTTTCAGTGATTATGTTTAGCTGTCTTAATTCGTTGTCAATTTTGTCTTCATGTTTGTATTTCTGCTTGATCGTTCAACGTTTTGTCTATTCTTTGTTCTTTCTTCTGCTCTGTCAATCATTCCAATTTGTACAGTCTTTTTGTTCTTCCGAATTTCGTTCTCTTGCTTCTGGTCTGTGTTCAGTGGTTTTACATTTATTGCACGTTCCACTCGAGTTCTACAGTGAGACATTGTCTTGACTTTGCGCAGATGTTCAAGGTATGCAAATTGAATTTCAACAGAGATTCTATTCATATTTCAGCTTATCACTGGAACATGTCACTCTTTTGTTTTCCAGGTTCCTACTTCCCAACCGACAAGACTGTTTTCCTTCATGAACCCTCTCGCTTTTGACATCTGGATATACGTACTCGCCGCGTACGTGTTGGTGTCCATCACTATGTTCATAGTGGCAAGGTTCTCGCCGTACGAATGGCACAACCCTCATCCGTGTGACCTTGAAAACGACCTTATCGAGAATCAGTTCTCGCTGGCCAACAGTTTCTGGTTTACTATTGGGACTTTGATGCAACAAGGATCCGATCTTAACCCGAAGGTAATATTACAAGTGAAACCCTGCTTCAACTCTTAAATCGTCAGTACTGCTGATAGTTATTATTGACATTTTTCATACTAAAAAAAATACTAATAATAGCTAAGTGTATGTTGAATAAAGTAATAAAATCATAACGAAAATTATTCTTGGAATTTACATTATCGTAAATATAAAAAACGTGATTTTTGTGGAATTGCCTTTGGAAACTTTTAGTTTATTAATAAATTATACATAAATTTGAAAAAATTATTCTTTCGTTTACCTACACTTTGATGATTTTTCTATTACCTAAACATTATAGAATTTTCGTGGGAAAATTTGGGTGGATAATAACTACTTTTAATTTATTATAATCTTACGTAAATGTTGGTGAATGGTACCCCTACACTCTTACAAGAGGATATAGAATATTCTAAATTTTTAGGTAAAATAATTTATTCGAAACTACTTCATTTGCAGACGAAATCACAGTTATTTAAAAACACAATTACAAATTGAAATATATCATAATAAATTTAGAATAAAACTAGTATTTAAAAATTCTGTTATTGAACCAAAAATAAAAATAATGTATCATGTTTTCTCTTCCTTTTTATTTTAATTACGATAATTTGTTCGAAAACACGACAAATTAACATATCTAATTTTTAACAACATAACCTAAAACTTATTATAGCCTATCAGCTGTTCATTGAAATCAGCTGATCTTCTACTATAACACAGCTAGATTTTAACAACATAAGTAAAACGTCTTATAGCCTATCAGCTGTTCGATGAAATCAGTTCATCGTTATGAATTAATATAAAACAACTGATATTTTATTATAACTACAAATATAAATTTGTTCTGTCGCATCACGCGACGCGCAAAATCCAACATCGCAACAAGCCCTGAAAAACAATAGATGTTCTAAAACACGGTGACATTTTTTAACACTTTATAAGTGTGTTAAGAGGAGCGGCACAGTATCGGGGCGTCCGTTTTATCTGACCTCTCATCTTTTGTAACTGAAGTGCCAGCCTCTCGATGCATCACTAAAATAACAACTATCTTATATACTGCACAACAAGCAAGATTATAACCTAGAATCCTTTACTGAATAATAATTTATTACTTTAATACAGTATTATATGTTATAATTGAATAACTTTTAATAATTCAAATCACAATTATAACGTCAATAATTATTACTTTTTTTCAGTTATAAAGTAATCACACAAAATTGTCTCGCCGACGTGATTGAAGCTATTTTAGTAATATAATCTAGTACAACCATTATATTATGTGAATATGTATTTTTAAAGAATAGACTATGACCAAAGGAAAATTCCTAACATTTTTTTATCTAATATTTTTTTTAGAGAAATCCGCAATAATTTTCCAGTTTCAAAAAAAAATCATTGTCTGCAATTTCGGATAATAATATGTG
The DNA here is from genome assembly GCA_022606455.1 of Callitettix versicolor. Taxonomy (NCBI): domain Eukaryota; kingdom Metazoa; phylum Arthropoda; class Insecta; order Hemiptera; family Cercopidae; genus Callitettix; species Callitettix versicolor. Next base: position 4,392,397 of record CM040183.1, read on the forward strand.
CTGTTGAATTATATCAAATTTATTCCCATAATACAGCTTCTGTCTGTAATTAAGTAGTCTATAATTAAGATTTTCATTGTAGGTTGACAAATAAAGTTCAATATTATTTAGTTGATTTCAAAACATGCGCTAAAATTTAGCCAAATTTAAAATGTATCAGCAGTACTCGATTATGTATAAAAAATTATGTACAAAAGTAAGCACAGTTGTATTTCAGAAATCTGTGTGTAAGAGTGCATGCCATTTTTTAACATTTAACTTAATATTGCAATTATTTCAGTCTTAGAATGGATCACTTTGTAACGCATGCGTAGTAAAATATTTTGGAAGTATTACTGAACACCTTTTATTTTCTTTATGTTTATGTTCCTTCATTTACTGAAACTTATTTTTTACAATTTTAAAGTTATTGATCTTGCAAGTTAAATTTAATTTTATTATTCAGTGTTATGTCGCATATTTTGTAATTACTAACATGTACATTTTGTTGTTACTAACAGGCATATTTTGTCATTACTAACAGGCATATTTTTACTATTACTAACAGGCACATTTTGTCATTACTAACAGGCACATTTTGACATTACTAACAGGCAAATTTTGTCATTACTAACAGGTACATTTTACTATTCCTAACAGGCACATTATGTCATTACTGAAAAGCACATTTTGTCATTACTAACAGACATATTTTACCACTACTAAAAGACACATTCTGCCATTATTGACAGACATTTTTTTCAATACTAATAATCACATATTGTCATTACTAATAGGCACATTTTGTTGTTACTAACAGGCACATTTTGCCACTATTAACAGGCAAATTTTTTTCATTAATAATAGGAAATTTTGTCAATACTAACAGGCACATTTTGTCATTACTAACAGGCATATTTTGACATTACTAACAGGTCCATTTTGTTGTTACTAACAGGAAAATTTTGTCATTACTAACAGGCATATTTTGACATTACTAACAGGTACATTTTGTTGTTACTAACAGGCATATTTTGACATTACTAACAGGAAAATTTTGTCATTAATGATGGGCAATTTTGCCAATACTAACAGGTCCATTTTGTTGTTACTAACAGGAAAATTTTGTCATTAATGATGGGCAATTTTGCCAATACTAACAGGTCCATTTTGTTGTTACTAACAGGAAAATTTTGTCATTACTAACAGGCATATTTTGACATTACTAACAGGTACATTTTGTTGTTACTAACAGGCATATTTTGACATTACTAACAGGTACATTTTGTCATTACTAATAGGCACATTTTGTCATTACTAACAGGTCCATTTTGTTGTTACTAAGAGGCACATTTTGTCATTACTAACAGGCACATTTTGCCATTACTAACAGGCACATTTTGTCATTACTAATAGGCATATTTCGACATTACTAACAGGCACATTTTGTTGTTACTAACAGGCATATTTTGACATTACTAACAGGAAAATTTTGTCATTAATGATGGGCAATTTTGCCAATACTAACAGGAACATTTTGTCATTACTGAAAAGCACATTTTGTCATTATTAACATACATATTTTGCCACTACTAAAAGGCACATTCTGGCATTACTGACAGACAATTTTGTCAATGCTAACAGGCACATTTTTTCATTACTAACAGGAAAATTTTGTCATTATTAACGGGCATATTTTGTCATTACTGATAGGAATTTTTTTGTCAATACTAACAGGCACATTTTGTCATTACTGAAAATCACATTTTGTCATTAGTAACAGACATATTTTGCCACTACTAAGAGGTACATTCTGCCATTACTGATAGACAATTTTGTCAGTACTAACAGGCACATTATGTCATTACTGAAAAGCACATTTTGTCATTACTGAAAAACACATTTTGTCATTATTAGTAGACATATTTTGCCACTACTAAGAGGCACATTCTGCCATTACTGACAGATAATTTTGTCAATACTAACAGGCACATTATGTCATTACTGAAAAGCACATTTTGTCATTACTGAAAAACACATTTTGTCATTATTAGTAGACATATTTTGCCACTACTAAGAGGTACATTCTGCCATTACTGACTGACAATTTTGTCAGTACTAACAGGCACATTATGTCATTACTGAAAAGCACATTTTGTCGTTACTGAAAAACACATTTTGTCATTATTAGTAGACATATTTTGCCACTACTAAGAGGCACATTCTGCCATTACTGACAGATAATTTTGTCAATGCTAACAGGTATATTTTGCCATTATTAACAGGCACATTTTGTCCTTAATGACAGGCAATTTTGTCAATACTAACAGATACATTTTGTCATTAATGACAAGCACATTTTGTCATTACTAACAGACATATTTTGCCACTACTAAGAGGCACATTCTGCCATTACTGACAGACAATTTTGTCAATACTAATAGGCACATTTTGTCATTACTAACAGGTACATTTTGCCATTATTAACAGGCACATTTTGTCCTTAATGGTAGGAAATTTTGTCAATACTAACAGATACATTTTGTCATTATTGAAAGGCACATTTTGTCATTACTAACAGGCACATTTTACCACTATTAACAGGCACATTTTTTCATTAATAATAGTTAATTTTGTCAATACTAACAGGCACATTTTTTCATTAATAATAGTTAATTTTGTCAATACTAACAGGCACATTTTTTCATTACTAACAGATACATTTTGCCATTATTAACAGGCACATTTTGTCATTACTGATAGGAAATTGTGTCAATACTAACAGGCACATTTTGTCCATACTGACAAGCACATTTTGTCATAACTAACAGACACGTTTTGCACTAACATCATATTACTAACACACACATTTTGAAAGCACCGATTACATACTGACCAGATCTCACAAAATGTTTTTACGTATTAAACCCACTTCGCTGTTATTGTATCTCTTCCTACGTTAACACGTAAAGTACACACAGTTAGGTATGATAATTTTATGGCACCGGAAACTTTTATAGGTTGGTAATTGGTATTGTTAATACAAATTATATTGTTACTTCTTTTAGTATTATAATGTGTCGTCCTTTAGGATGTTTTGCAAATCGCTTACCTTCACATGCTTGTCCCAATTCACAATTCACTTTTCACTTATCTGTTATACCATGCATGTTACAACTCACCATGTACGAACCCTATGTTAATCAATGAATTTTCAAGAAATAAGCACAGGAATTCACAAGTCTAGCTTTAAATATAATTTTTACAACAGATTGATTTCAATTTTATTTTCAAAATAATTGAAATCAAAAAACCGTAATATGCACAACATTTTATCAGATTCTTAAACCATATAAATGTATTTTTGAAAGAAAAAATATAGCAAAATAAAGTGTGAGTTTTTCATTGATTAATAAAATTTCGAAAAATGATTCTATCACTTATTTTATCCACTCTATGGTTCATTGTGTAGACTCTTGTGTGCCCTTTGCCTTTAGCATGATGCACTTGTAGTTCTCTCTTGTTTATGTTCTATTTCCAAGTGCTTATTTTTGTACGATTTTCATTTGACATAGGGTGTTGCAGGGTATTGTAATACTGCCTTTGGTCTTACGTAATACAACTTGAAATTTTATTGAATTATTCTAAAATACAGTTTTTATTTTTCTGTTTAGGTTTTCAGTTGATTGGCAAAGTTCATTTGTTACAGAAAGCAAAATGATTCTATTAAAAGAATTGTTTACAACAATGTAGCCTTATTGTTTCATTGTTTAAGCAATTTTCTAGATCTACGGATTGGTTTAGTGGACATGATTTTGTATAGAAATACGAGTTCACAAGTTTTACTCCTTCTTAATATTTTTTTCTCAAATCTTTTCGTTAAATCTTTTAGTTTTTAAAAGTTCATATTCTACGTTTTCATGATGTTAAACATACTGAATCGAAATATATATATTTTTTCAAGTTCAATGTAAAACTCATGAATAAATTACTAAATATTTGTTTTATTCAATAAGTTTAAATTTTAAAATTAGTATGTTTATTGTCAGTTGGTACATGAAAACGTTATAACTCTATAACTAAGTTTAAAAAAAATATTCTCCTATATTATTTATGAATTTTGATAATTATTTAGGTATAATGATTGATATAAAAGGACCACATAAATTTTAATGTCTCGCTCTCTGTTCCCTACCCAAATTAATTTTGTTTAATCCCAAACACACAATACTCGTAATTAGAAAAAAAACAAAATTAATTTTAATTAGCTGTTTTCACCCTTTATCCGATAACAAACACACATTTTTAATTTATATTCATTTCCCTCCAAATTCAGTCTCCATTTTGAAAACAAATTATTTAGTTTGTGACCGTTTTATATTTCCTTTTTTTTTAAGTTTTAGTCTTTAAAATACAAAATTAAATCATTCACCAAACAAATTGAAGAGAAAAAAATGAGAATTTCTTACAAATAAATCAATTTTACAACTTTTACTGACTGCCATAATAACATAAATTGTAAACTTAATTTAATTTGTATACTTAAAAACAGAAAACTCGGTCAATATCTATAAAACAAATCCTTATGTCTTATGAACTTTCAAGAGGCTAATCTCGACCTTCGGGAGAAATTCTCTTGTTTACATTATTTTTACACTAAAATTACGGCTGGATAATCTCTGCACTAACTACGTGTGCCCCCCCCCATTAACAGTCGCCTAACAGACTCACGTTTTCAATGGGCTTTAACACCATACATTTGTTTGGGGTCTATTGTGCTATGCCCCACGCCATATCCATTGTGCATAGTTTTGTGTCACGGCATATCCCACCAAACATCCATTGTTGGGGATGAACTCTATCAATATTAAATTTTGTTCTTGAAAAGCTTGACGTCAAAACTTTTGAAATCGTATTAGAACCTGCAATCTGAATGGGAGGATTTTGAACTGTTTCCGCACAGATATCAACTAGTTTTTCCAGTCTGCAGTCGAGTACGTTCCCGAGTTCAATTTTTCTGCACAAAACTGTATTGTTTTTTAAGTAAATGTTTCAATGTTACCTTTGGCGAGAGGTGTGAATAGAAAAATCGTCTGCCGAACGGAACAATGTAACGGAAATATGAAACAAACGTACGGCGCACTATATCAAAAAGTGGCACAATTGCGTTAATACATTAAGAGAACTGAAAAGGGTTAATCACAAAAAGCTAGGATTTCAGAGACACAGCCACAGTGATAACGCTTATCTTTCGCTGTCGTGTTAAGGGAATCCATGATATGTATACAGCAGGCTGTAAATCTTTGCCTGATTACACCAAAAAGAGACCTATTTTAAATTACAAGATTAAATAAGTCAATGGGAAAAAATTACTGAATATGGAAACAAAGCGCAAGAGGGTCTAATATAAAGTCTTTTATAAGAGCTTAGAATATTCAACGAGCCTTACGAATGAAAAAGAAGCAAAAGCTTTAATTCTGAAAATCTTAAGTACACCCTTCAATTGATATGAATTAAAATCAATCAAAACCTTTTGCTTTAGAGTAAATGCAAATGCTTTTTTTGTTGATCCGTTTGTTTTGTCAGTAATAAAAGTTATCATTTACTCTAGAAAAGAAGCAGATCCTTTGACAGGATGTAAAAGCCTAGATCATAGCGTACTGAACTTTCACCCCGAGGACTCGGGTTCGATTCCCGGCCAGGGCTTGGCATTTTCATACGCTATAAATCATCCCAGCGTCTGCATTAGCCCAAGTGTGCACAATAGACGGACATTAAAGAGTAAAAAAAAAAAAAATTGACAGTGATGATTTTAGTCAGTAGGATAATAATCTGTAAAGTAAATATTTATGTTTTTATATTCCTTGCTGCTATGGCACACGTACTGCCATGTACAAAGTGTTAGACATTGTAAATCACCTTCTTGTCAATTACTATAGATTTTAAAAGCTAATCTTGATTCAAATAATACAATACGGAGTGGTTAACAAATAGGTATCCAGCCAGAAAAGATGAGACTCTAGGTGAAGATCTCTCTTCATTATCAGTGATGAGAATATGTTTGCATTATTTCTGATCCTGGATATCAAGAAATCATTCCTTAGGAACTTGGTGTGGCTCAGTCTACAGTGTGAAAAACATTTAAAAGTATTGTTAGTTAACGAACAAGGGGATTGGTTTACATTTCCTACACACCAAGTGCGGTGTTAGAGGCTTTAGTAATCACGTTATTCTGTTCACCACCTCAATAAGACATAACTTTCCTACAGTAAATAAACGTTTAAAATACAAATACAATTAACACGAAACCAACAGACAACCGTTTAGAAAATTAACCTCAAACAAGAAACCTACATACTACAAAAATTAATAATATATTACTTAAATGAAAGTTGACCACATGAAAGATTTTTCAGTTGATCCTTTTTCTTATAGATTGAATGGTTTACTCCTGAGAAAAAGGTAATCGTTATTCATAGAGAAAGAAGGAAATGCATTTGTTTTTACATTTTACTTAAAACAAAACCTTTTACTTCTAACATTTCCTTCCAGTATTTCCTTCTGTTTTATTCATATTCATTATTATGGTATCACTAAAAAAAAAACTTGTTATAAATAAAAAATATTTTTTTGTACAAAGAACCTTGATTTTGTGTCAAACTAATACCAGTGCATTTCTCGTAACCAATTTACTCAGGCGACCTCCACCAGGATAGTGGGCGGCATCTGGTGGTTCTTCACCCTTATCATTATTTCCTCGTACACGGCCAACCTCGCAGCGTTTCTGACAGTTGAGAGGATGATAACGCCGATTGAGAACGCAGAGGATCTGGCAGGACAGACAGAGATTACTTACGGCACGCTTGACAGCGGTTCTACCATGACCTTCTTCAGGGTAAGCAGGATGCGATGGTGTTAGAATAAGTTGATCTAGATCCAACTCGCAGGAGAGATTCTAGCGGTGAAGTTTCTATAGTATGTTTTGCGTAGGAATATTTTTACTGCTAAAAATATGGCGGCCGGTGCAGTAAAACTGGACGATAAAATTTAATTATCTTTAATGAAATTAAACAGTGTTCATTATCGGTTGGTATTGGTTGTTATATTACCGTTGGTATTGCTAAATTGAAACTTTAACAACTGATATTAAAGAAAATGGACACTTCTCACACTATAAGATTAAGATTATTTACTAGAGGAAGCGATAGTTCAACCCCAGGCACTGCGATCGACTGACCTATTGTGCAACCTCTTAAAATACCTAGTTCAGCAGATTGGTGCCCCTAATAAGTTCCAACAACCCACTGACTAGCTCACTCTGCTCAAAATCCCTAGGGTCTTGGAAACCAAAAACCTCTAGCCTCCTACTAGCAAGAGCCTTAAAATCATAAATTATGTGACCTGAAGTTTCCTCCTCCTTCCTGCACAATCTACACACGGTTTCTCCGTGGTATATCTATCATGTGCACCCTCAGACCACAGTGCCCTGTTATGAGCCCTATGATCGTCCTGAGTTGTGCTCTGCCCAGAACATCTACTGCCCCTTTGATTCCTCCAGAAGGAACTTTGCTTAAGAGACGTTTACTATGGAAATGCCCATGAAGGTTGTCCCATCTTACCTGGTGTTGACATGTAATCCACCCATTAATAGCGGACCCAGCCAACGATAGAGAAATCCCTAAAGCCGGCTCAGGTCCGATAAACTCAAATTCAGTTTCAAGTCCAGCCAGTCGGTCTGCCTCCTCATTACTCTCAACTCCCCTATGCCCCGGAACCCGGTTATCCTGGGACAGAACGTCAAGGTTCTTCCAACACTCCCAGACCAGATTGGACTGTATTATAGGACCCGCAATTGATTTTATTGCTGCCTGACTATCAGTATGAATATGAATACGTGCCTTCTTGAAGCCCCGATCCAAGTTCTCCCGAACGCAGTCATTGACGGTCATCACTTCAGCCTGAAATGATACTGTTCACTTCAGCAGGAAACATACTGTTGTATGTCGTCCTAGTGTAATTACTTTCTTTAACCCCGGTCTCAGACCGTACACCCCAGCACCAGTGCCTTCTTTATCTTGGAGCCATCTCATACCATAAACAAATATAAAACGTCAATCTTGTACAACTTATTGAACTATTAATGATTAATAATTGTGATGGCTGGACTGGGCATGTAGTATAACGACGTTCAATAACATTTTAAATATTTATAAATGGACTAGTTATGTATAAGTTGCAGTACCCGGCTAAGCGTTGCTGTGGCTCAATATGGTTAAATAAACATTGAAAAGGAATCTTAAAGTATTCAGTACAGAGTGTGTTGCTTTTATATCCCAACAGATGGCGCTGTTTTCAAAAAAATATTTTTACCAGTCACAGGTGTGACATCTACATAATTGTTTGTAATATATATAAAAATATGCGTGTATTTGAATGCAAATTTTTGTCAGAATGTCAAAGCAATCGTTGAAGAATTTTCGAGGTTTAAGATTTTGAACAAACGTGCTTTTATTATTTATGTAGATAAAATCATGCACATATTCGAATGCATCACTGTATCAAAATTTCATTGCAATCGGTGAAGTAGTTTTGAAGTTTTAAGATTTTGAACAAAACTAACAATTACGTTTTCATTTATATAAATGCAAGATATATTTAAGTGTAAACGTTCTACACAATTTTGTGTTAAATGGGTTGTGTTAAATATACACAGTATACTTGTGTTAAATATAATTATTTTTTATTATTTAACTTGAAAAATAGGCCTGATATTAAATGAAAAAAAAAATCATTAGCGCTGTTTCGAATCGATTATCGTAGTTTTATAAGCAGAAATTTATAAGCATTGAGCCACAAATTCACTAGAAACAGTCGGCTCACTGGTAGACTTAATAATGTGTATACGCAAGCATGATTTTTTTACATAGGCCTATTATTCACGCTGTTGCTAATATATCTTTTTTTTCTTTAAGAAAGTATAAAGCTTGCCTAAAGAAGTAAACAATAAAATATATAGTCAAATCGATCCCATCAAACAACACCATAAATATATTGTACCGTATTTATTTCTAGGTTTTTTCTAATAATCATTTGTACTGCTTGTAGAAGAATTTTATTTTATGTGACGTTATTGGTCTCCTTGATCACAAAAAATGTTTTTATATAACTAAATATATTACACAGCGATCTCTCGAATGGTTATTGAGTAATTAACTGCCAAAATTATATATTTTATAAAATAAAAACAAACAAATAATAGTAACCTTTACACAATAGATTTTTAAATAACTCTTTGAATGCTGCATTTAATCAAACATGTGTTTATTGTTTCTTTAAGGCCTTTATATGTTATATTATACAACTATGTTAACATTTTCACCATATGTATTTCGACATCCTGTCTTGTTACAGGACTCAATGATTGAGACGTACAAGAAGATGTGGAGGTTCATGGAAAACAAGAAGCCTTCTGTGTTCGTCTCGACGTACGAAGAAGGTATCAGACGAGTGCTGGAAGGCAACTACGCCTTCTTGATGGAATCCACAATGCTGGACTACATTGTCCAGAGGGACTGCAACCTGACACAGATCGGCGGCTTACTGGACTCCAAAGGATACGGCATCGCCACTCCAATGGGTCAGTAAATTCCTTTAGAAATCTCGCATCTGTGATTAGTGTACGTGACAATGTACTTAACGGTTTCGAAAACAAAACATCACAGTATATAAGTGAAATTTAAAACATTTTGTGTTTGAATTTAATTATATTATACTATTGTGCTAGTGTGAACTTCCGCAGTTAATGAGAATTTTTTTGCGTTTAACGTCCGACTATTGTGCACACTTGGGCTAATGCAGACGATGGGATGATTTATAGCGTATGAAAATGCCAAGCCCTTTCCGGGAATCGAACCCGGGTCCTCGGGGTGAAAGCCCAGTACGCTATCAACTGGGCCACCGAGGCGGTTTTAATGAGAAAAAGAAACGAACAATACACAACGTACAGCAAAACGTTGAACAGTATTATAATAATGTAATTTATTGAACTCAAAGAGAAAAGAAAAGAAAAAGAAAATAGAAAGAACTGTAAATAAAATTTAGACTTAAACTTCCGGTTTGTTTCTCCTCAACACCGCCGGCCTGGAATGTCTTTCGGGAGCACCGGTCACTTCCTGACGTACAGTTGGCCTCCGAACACCCTTCGGAATCGAATTTGGCATCTCTCCCTAAAGCGGGTCTTTTAAAGAATCATCCCAATTCGCTTAATTCAAGAAAAAAAGGGGAAGAAGTGGATGCAAAAACTGTCTACTTAGACTGCCTAATCGGGTCCACTCAGCACTGCCTGTCTGGAATGTCCTCTTGGATCACTTCCCTACGTACCCTTGACCTTCCAACGGCACTACGGTCTCTTACAGAATCGACTGACCGCGATCTACTTCTTCCCCAAGCTTTTATCTAAACAGCTGTTCTACATACCTTGTTGTTTATAACAACAGACAGTACGTCAGCCAGTTCCATATTTCTTCTAAGTCTTTATCAATAGCGTTCATTCTTTGGCTGTACCTTTTTTACAATCTTTAAAAGTAATAATTATTATTAAAATTATAACTTTAATTCCTAACACTAACAATGTACAAAACAAATTTTGTGAAATAATATTATTGTTCTATTTGTTTCACGTATTATAAAAAATGTTTTTTTTTCTTTTTAGCCCTCAATGGAGCACATTTAGTCAATTTTGGTTCTTTTCAACTTTGGTTCTTTTAGGTTTTAGAGATTATCCCAATACTTTTTCAGTCTTATAGATCTCTGTAGTCTAACTTCCTCCGAGTAAAAGGCAACTCTTTTTGTTCCTTCTTTAAATTTTAATCTAGTGTTTTTATCCCTAAGGATTGGTTTTTCCCTTCCTTCTTTCTTACGTTTTCCAGTCATCCCTAATTCTTTCAGGTCCTGTTCCACTTCCTTAAGCCACTCATTCTTTACTTTCATCTTGAGTTGGTAATGTAGGAGTTTCTTCGTCAGTCTTTCTTCTGGTAGCCTTATTAGGTGTCCATAAAAAGCCAGTCTCCTCTTTCTAATATTATCTAACAGATGTTCATTATCCTGATAGATGGCTGAACTTGGCAGCAGTCTGTATGTTCCTTCTACCATGTGTTTTTTTGTTGATAATGGTTCTCAATATTTTTCTTTCCACTTTTTGAAGCTTCTCTTTTCTGTTTCGACTTCTTAGATTAAATAAAGTTTCCGCGGCATAAGTCACTTCCGGTCTTGTGACCGTATTATAATGTCTGATTTTCGACTTTACGGAAAGCGACGTTTTCTTATACTTTCCCCAAGTTAACTTTAGGGCCTTCTTTAATGTGTTCGTTCTATTTTTTATTGCCAGTTTTTCGGCTATGTTCCTAGTTATATTTTCTCCCAAATACTTAAAATTATCCACTATCTTTATTCGTTCTCCTTCTATTTTTATATACTTTTCTTCCGATTTTTTAGTCGGCATTATTTCCGTTTTTTCAAAGGATATCTGTAAGCCGACCTTTCCTGCTATGTTTGATTTGCTGTTCCGTTTCTTCCCAACTATTTGAGAGGAGTGCTAGATCGTCTGCAAAGGCCAGGCAGTTAAGTCTGATTCTTGTCCCTATTTTTATCTGTCCATTATTCTTGCTCATTTCTCTGATGATTTTCTCCATATGGAGAATAAAAAATAAAGTATGTTTACTATAATGTTTTTCTCTTATTTTGGGCTGTGAATTTCAAAAAAAATGTACGTTTGCTGTCATTTATGTCAGCATTTAGAAATCAAACGTTACTTGGATTTACGTACAACGTCTAAGTATAGAATACTATTTTGAAATTTGAGGTTTTTATTACGTGTAGGTCAAATATAATTGGATTTACAAAAAGCACCATATTTGTATTAACGTAGGTCATTTGGAACGCCGCACCCGTAGTACAATTAGTGTGTGACCATGTTGTATTGCCAATCAAGGAATGCGGTAACGTTCCTACCCACCAAGTCACCCAAGCTGCCGCAATGCGAATACTGACTGTTTACAGGTAACCATTACTAAAAAATGAAAACTTTCATAGAGTGGACATGACGAAGTGGTAACAATACAAAAAGAATGAAAAGTTTTATAGAATGGGTATGACGTTACCTTAGGGGACATGACGAAGTGGTAACAATACAAAAAATATGAAAAGTTTCATAGTGTGGACATGACGTTACCTTAAGGGGACATGACGAAGTGGTAACCATAAAAAAAATATGAAAAGTTTTATAGAGTGGGCATGACGTTACCTTAAGGGGACATGACGAAGTGGTAACAATACAAAAAATATGAAAAGTTTTATAGGGTGGGCATGACGTTACCTTAAGGGACATGACGAAGTGGTAACAATACAAAAAATATCAAAAGTTTTATAGAGTGGGCATGACGTTACCTTAAGGGGACATGACGAAGTGGTAACAATACAAAAAATATGAAAAGTTTTATAGAGTGGGCATGACGTTACCTTAAGGGGACATGACGAAGTGGTAACAATACAAAAAAATGAAAAGTTTTATAGAGTGGGCATGACGTTACCTTAAGGGAACATGACGAAGTGGTAACAATACAACAAAAATGTAAAGTTTTATAGAGTGGACATGACGTTACCTTAAGGGGACATGACGAAGTGGTAACCATTACTAAAAAATGAAAAGTTTTATAGAGTGGGCATGACGTTACCTTAAGGGGACATAACGAAGTAGTAACAATACAAAAAAAATGAAAAGTTTTATAGTGGGCATAACGTTACCTTAAGGGGACATGACAAAGTGGTAACAATACAAAAAATATGAAAAGTTTTATAGAGTGGACATGACGTTACCTTAAGGGGACATGACGAAGTGGTAACAATACACAAAAATTGAAAATTGAGTAATAACGTTTTGAAAAAGTATTTTAACCATTTTTTTCTTCAACATTTACGTGTCTATAGCATCAACTACCAAACCGATTTTGATCAATGATTGTACGTTTTATCCGTTATATTTGCAGAGTGCGTCTTTTGCATTATAAATCCAAAAGTAATTAGGTTTACACTTTTAAAATTCAAAAACATAAACATCCAGTAAATATAAACATTTTTGTTCCCGCAAACTACCCTATTTAACCAAGTTTGATCAATGCTTTTTGTATAAAAGTAATGATATTGCAAAAGCAGTCAGACAATTTTTAAAAAATATTCAACGGGAAACATTAACGCTTGTACAGCCTAAATTAATTAAGCACTTCATCAATGATAACTCATTTTATTCGTCATGGCTGCAGTATTTATCTTTGTCTAAAAATTAGAAAAAAATATTTGTGACAGTTTTGCAATAAATGATATTGCATTAATATATTGTAACATTGCAATAATAATAATATTGAAATATTGATATTTCAACTGATTATTGTTATTATTATTGATATAAATAGTAATAATAAATATTGAAATAATATTGCAAGCCGAAACATGTGTACCTTTACGTATTTTGAACAGGTAAGGAACAGGAATTACAGTTGTTGTAATGGGAAATATAAAACGTATTTTTGTAATTTCTTTACAGCCTACAAAATTCACCTCTAACATACTTGGGTTTTTGTAATCGAATTCAGCAATTTTTTCAATCATATTATTTCCTTCATCAACGTAATTTATCGTGATCATCGTCCACAATATTTGTTACCAGTGACACTCATAAAAATTATCCCAATCTAAGCAAAAATAGCTTTTAAATCATCTTTGAATTCCTCACTTGCTTACGCAATTTGCAGAACATATCTTCACATTTGTCAGCTGCTTGCCTCCATTACTCACTGTACTGACAATGTTGAGACGTTTCCTATGCCCAACGTCTCGGTAAAAATATTACTGTTGATGTAAAATTATCGAAATATTAATTTTGAAATACGCTTTAGAGTTCAATCAATACAATTCAATTCGAAACGCAAACCGTATCTTTTAAGGAGGCCACTTACACTGCGAAGACCTATTCGTTCTTGGTAGCTCACAAGCTCACAAACAGGAGGTGGGTTCAGAAAATAAAGAGAATTTTTAAATTTCGCAAGCTTGGAGAGTCCGATTGTCAAACATTTTTTTTATTATGTTGGTATACATGCCCTTGAAGTATGATAAAACTTTCAGCTGTTTTCATTGTTGACTTTGTCTGTGACAGCCACTAAGGTTAGACGTGTTTTTATGATCTCGGCGATTTTCGTTTGTTAAAAGAAATGGATCAAAGAATTTGTATCAAATTTTGCGTAAAAAATGGAATGAAGTGCAACAAAGTGTGTGAAATGTTAACAAAGGCCTATGGCGAGTCTGCTATGAGTAGAAGAAGAGTTTACGACTAATATAAGCGTTTCCAAGAAGGTCGTGAAGACGTAGAAGATGACGAACGCCCTGAACGCCCCAGCACATCAACAACCGATGAAAACGCGGAAAAAGTGAAAGAAATGGTTATGCACAATCACCGAATCACAATTAGAGAGGTCGCTGATGATGTTGGCATATCGATTGGATCATGTCATGACATTGTTTCTAATGTTTTGTTTATGAAACGCGTGGCAGCAAAATTCGTTAAAAAATTATTGAATTTTGAAAAAAAACAGCGGAGTCACTAAATGAAGTCAACGACGATGCAGAATTACTAAAACGTTTTATAACAGGTGACGAAACATGGGTTTACGGATATGACGTCGAAACTAAAGCTTAATCATTTCAGTCGAGGTATTCTGGCTCGCCAAGACCGAAAAAGGCTCGACAAGTGTGGTCGAACGTGAAGGTTATGCTCACTGTGTTCTTCGATATTAATGATCGATATTCATTAATATATTCATAGTGCATGATATTCATAGTTCATGATATTCATAGTGCATCATGAATTCCTGCCACCAGGTGAAACGGTCAATAAGGAGTACTACCTACAAGTTCAACGCCGTTTGCATGAAGCGATCCGAAAAAAACGCCCGGATCTGTGGAAAAACAATTCATGGCTTTTGCACCACGATAATGCACCAGCTCACACTTCATCGCTTGTTCGTGAATTTTTGGCCAAAAACAGTACTGTAACGATGCCCCAGCCTCCATATTCGCCAAACATGGCTCCGTGTGACTTTTTCCTATTTCCAAAAATAAAGAGAACCTTAAAGGGCCGTCGTTTTACAGCCGTAGATGACATTAAAAGCGCATCGCTGAAAGAACTAAAGGCTATCTCAAAGATCGAGTTTGAAAAGTGTTTCGAGGATTGGAAAAAGCGCTGGCACAAGTGCATAATCTCAAATGGGGACTATTTTTGAAGGCGACAGCGAAAATGTAGAAGAATAAATAAATATTTTGTTCAAAAAATAAAAATTCTCGTTACTTTCTGAACACACCTCGTATATATACAAATTTTAAAGTTAGAGATGTCTTGGTCCAAGCACATTTCAGTATTTTACATAACTATTTATCAAATGTATCCGTGTCTGAAATGAAATGGCTGTTTTGGCCTCGGATTGGCGGAATTAAAAAATGATTTTACAACGTTTTAAATTTAGACTTGACTGGGAACTTTTAATAACCATATTAGTATAAAACAAGTATATAACCAGTACACTTGTAAACGACCTGTAAAAATCATTTTTTTCAATCCATACTTTATGCCAGTTAAACTAATGAGGTTAAGTGATCAGCGTTAATGGTAACGAAAAGGCAACGACAGTAACTAAGTCTCGAACTCACAGCCTTGATGTGCACAGTTAAGAATCGCAGTAGACCTTAACCACATTGTCCACCGAACCATACGTAGTCAAAAATGACTATATTTGATTCAGTTTTTGTTTTGTTTAACAAATGGAACGGGTCAATTTCTGTTTAGAAACATAACAAAGGGATAATAGCGTTACTTGTCGAGTAATGTCACTGTTTGTTGAAGTAACACCCACTGATGGACTCTGATGAACACACACTCTGTTCATGTGTGATTAGTTATACACTCTCACTGCAAAGTTCCAAAGGCTTCGTCCTTTTCAAGCGACGGATCTCGCCAGAGTTGTCTAATAAGCAAGCTATTTCCTTGTTATCGTGATGTATAAGTCTTTGCTTGTGTTTCTCTGCAAATCTTTTGATTTCTTCTGAGACAGTTTTCATCCTAAGGTCCCTATGAAGACTGTCATTGCAGAACGAACCACGGAGCCCTTACAATACTTCGCAGGACTTTATTCTGGAAAGTTTGAATTACTTTTACATTTGTATTTTTGTGCAGCCCCACAGCTGGATTCCATAGGTCCACACCGGCTTCAGTATTTGCTTGTATAGAAGCAGTTTATTTTGTAGGTCTAAATCTGAGTTTCTCTCCTATCAACCAGTTAATTTTCCTAAATTGCATGTTTAATTCAACCTTTTCTTTTGACATGTTCTTTCCAGTGGAGCTTTGCATCCAGTGTCATCCCCAAGTATTTAGCAGAATTTTCTGGAGTTACTACATGGTTATTAATTATAAGTGGAATTTCTCTGACAGGTAAGATTCCAGAATCGTACAGTTGAAGTTTGAAGAAATCAGACCTTGTCAAATGCTTTTTGAAATATTTATAACAGGACTTTTCGCCGTGGAGAGACAAAATATCAAACTGATGATGGCGATCCTTCCACAATGAGCTGCAGGTTTCTCAAAAAAGGAGAGATCCAGATGTTGTACGACAAATGGTGGAAAAACCCGGGGGATACTTGTACAAGAAATGAGAAAGGTAAAGAGTCAAAGGCGAACGCTCTGGGAGTAGACAACATAGGTAAGTGGTATTATTGGTGGAGCTGATATTTTTAGAAGTTAATGTTTTGTACATGTAGGTCATTAATCTTGTTTTTGGCTTAAAACTTTCTTCGACGTCGTCCGATTCTTAGCTTCCATTTCCACCCCTCATTCAATCGCTCTTGATCCAATCAATCTCTCTCGCTTCCTTATCCATTTCGTCCCTCCAACTAAGTATCGGTCTTCCTCTTTGTCTACGATCACGTGGTTTTTACTTAAAAATCTGTTTGGGAAGTCGATTTTCGTCCATTCTTTGGACATGACTAAACCATCGAAGTTGATGTCGTCTACAAGGAAATGCTTTACATCCTTTATTTCAAGGATTCTAAATTTTGTATCTTTTCGCG
Organism: Callitettix versicolor; assembly: GCA_022606455.1. Classification (NCBI taxonomy): domain Eukaryota; kingdom Metazoa; phylum Arthropoda; class Insecta; order Hemiptera; family Cercopidae; genus Callitettix; species Callitettix versicolor. Next base: position 4,409,542 of record CM040183.1, read on the forward strand.
TTTGAACCGACCTGCGGCTCTTCGACAACAGTCCATTTCTGTTGCTTCAAGACGTTTTTCTGTTTTATTTTTCTTGTTTTTTTTAGTAGTTATACTTTGCTTCCCATATGACATTATACTTTTTAAAATTGTATTATATATTCTATGTTTATCTTTATACCCAGCAGGGGGTGCAGACTAGCTGCACCTATTGAGAGGATTTAGACGTCCCTCGCGGTACCCGAGTCTAACACACACTTACACTTAGAATACTAAACTTACGACTTTAACACTTTACACTCACACTTACATTTAGGGAGGCAATAATAGGCTCAATGTGCTTTTCGCTCTTAAATTTTTTTTTTTTTTTATATTTGCTGTTCAGTATCCTTATTGCTCTTCATCCCAAGGTGTTCCTTCCTTTTATCGCTGTGTCCAACAGTCCATCGCTAGTAATTGTCATTCCCAGATACTTGCAAGTTGACAATCCCTTGATTTGTGTGTTGTATTCCAATAGACGATTCCTGCTCTGTTCTTCAATACACATATGCTCCGTTTCGTTTAGGTTTACCTCAAGTCCTCAAACATCATATTCCTCTATTAATTTTCTACTCATGTATTCTAGATCCTCATAATCCTGCGCTTTACTATTTAAAGTCATTAATAATAAATGGCGGAAAAATATACAAATTTCCTCACAACCAATTATGTATCCAAAGTTTTCACACGTACCGACAAAAAAGCTACTGGTTCACTTAGTTTTACTCAAATTTTTGCAATATCTAAACAAATATAAGTTAGGTTTGAGAGTAAATAAAAAGCCGATTGCTATCAGAGTATATTTTTAATTTATTTTCAATATAATTTCAAATCGTATTTCAAATTCGCTACACTGACTTAAGTTCTTTTCAATTATCTTCGTTTACGAACAAAACTTGATAAACCGATTTTGATAAATTACCTATATATATTTAATATTTAAAATATATATTTAATTAAAATAAATAAAGTTATTTTTTTAAAAACGATTTTTTTAAGTGTTTCGATAAAGCGGCTTGAAAGCCTTTCTTTCAATAAAAATTGGTCTTGAGATTTACATAAACGTCCGGTTGCGGATTACAAAGTCCGTTGCGTGCAAAATTTCATCGAATTGGTAAATTCGTTTTAATCTCCAGTAATATGATACACAAGCGTGCGCGCGCACACACACACACACACACACACACACGCTCGCACGCACACACACAAACATGTCAAACCAATTTTCTATTCAAAAAGACCTAAAAAAATCTATATAAATTGCAAAATCTATTTTTATCCCCAGTCCTTGTTTTCTACATTACAGTCAGACAGTGTAGCAGAAAACAGAAAACAATGATTAGTTTTCACTTAAATTTTTTTTTTTTGTTTAACGTCCGACTATTGTGCACACTTGGGCTAATGCAGACGATGGGATGATTTATAGCGTATGAAAATGCCAAACTTTTGCGGGGAATCGAACCCGGGTCCTCGGGGGGAAAGCCCAGTACGCTATCAACTAGGTCACCGAGGCGGCAACAATATTTTTATTGATGCACATCAAGAAATATAATATTAAAAACATATTTATATTATATCAAAACCAAAAGAAAATTTTATACATGGTGCAATCATATTAAAACACTATTAGCCTACTCATATTATAAGTCTAATTGTTGTCGATTTTATGTTTTCTATTTCTACAGGTGGCGTTTTTGTTGTTTTACTCTGCGGCCTAGCTTTGGCTGTTGTGGTAGCCATTTTCGAGTTCTGTTACAATTCCAAAAAAACGACCGAACTGGAAAGAGTAAGTTGACAACAAATACATTAACTTGTATAACTAAGGTTATTTTTTTCATACAATCGGACCAGTCGTTTGTTATGTAAAGTCTGGCACAGAAAACATTACAAGAGCGATTGATATTAAAACAATAAGTCTTGTGTATTTATTAATAAGTTTATAATTAAAGTAATAAACACTATTCTACAAAACGTAGTATTTGGTAATTAAAGTAATTATTTTGAAGCAAAATAACATGTTTTACAACTTCAATTAACCACTGTTACAGGAGGTCTGTCTAAAGATGAGAATTATTGTGTGTGTGTGTGTGTGCGCGCGCGCGCGCGCCTGTGTGTGTGTGTGTGTGTGTATGTGTGCGCGTGTGTGTGTGTGTGTATGTGCGCGTGTGTGTGTGTGTGCGCGCGCGCCCGCGCGTGTGTGTGTGTGTGTGTGTGTGCGCGCGCGTGCGTGCGCGCGTGTATGTATGTGTTTGAGCGTGTGCGCGTGCGCGTGCGTGCGTGTGTGAGAGACAGAGCGCTTGCGTGTGTGTGCGTGCGCGCGCGTGTGTTTGTCTGTGTGTGCGCGCGCGTGTGTGTGTGTGTGTGTGTGCGCGCGTGTGTGTGTGCGCGCGCGCGCGTGTGTATGTATGTATGTATGCATGTGTGTGTGTGTGTGCGCGCGCGCGCGCGCGTGTGTGTGTGTGTGTGTGTGTTTGTTCTAGTATCCGGGAGAAATAGCAGTCCGGGCGTTTACCAGGTTGGCCACGGGTTGGTGAAGCACTTTTCAGTTCGGAATGATGAAGGAAATTCGCTTCTTGTTTAGAAATGCCAGGATTTCTTCTAATCTCTCCCGAGAAAGTTGTGCTGTCCTTGTATAGTTGTTCTGGGAGTTGATAGGCTGCAGTGGGTGGTCCTGGTCGATGTCCTGCCGAAAAACGATTTCCGACCTGTTTTTAAATTCGAAATTATGGCGGCATAATTTCTCAGAATTCCATTGTTAAAAATAGAGAAAGAACGCACCAATCGGAATGAAGCTATGATTCGCCGGCCGTAACGCCTGGACAGGAATGTATTAATCTAGCTCATTATAGACTCGAGATACGCGTGTATTGCGAACTAATCAGAAGTGAGTATTAGACGGCAGAGAACTAGGTTTCGCAGGCTTAGGCTGTTTCAAAGCCGGGAGAGAAGTTCGGGTGTTTTTGGTATGGTTGTTTAAGTTTTTGTAAGCGGAACTAAGTTGTTTTACTCAATTCTTGTTCTTTAGTCTAAAAAAAAGTTAAACTTGTTCAGACTCAATCAAGATTTATTGCGACTGTTAGAAACACTCCAAATCAATCATTCTCTATACAAACATCAAGAAAGAAGATACTTTGCGCAATGCTACAGATTTGACGTATTTTTCCAGAAAGCGGCGCCCACCCCGCACCAGTCCCTGTGTGCAGAGATGGCGGAGGAGTTGTGCTTCGCCCTGCGGTGTCGAGGTTCCCGGCAACGCCCTGCTCTGAAGCGTCAGTGCTCCAAGTGTGTGCCCGGTACCACGTACGTGCCAGCCACCTTCGACTTCCCTCACCCACCGGCTAACAACGGCATCAGATCTCAGGTAGAGTATAATCTAGCATCTGTCTACTGATAATTTTTAGCCGGTCAGATTGTTGAAAGTTGAACTGTTCGACTTAAGTCGCATTATTTTATCAATACCGATTGTTCAAAATGAAATATTTTTTTCAAGTTCAGTTTTCTTCTCCATTCTATTCAACTTGATCCGTAAGTATTTCATCAATAGTGATTGTTCAAAAGGACATATTTTCTTAAAAATTTAGTTTTCTTCTTCATCCTGTTTAACTTAAGTATTTTAACAATACTGATTGTTCAAAATGAAATATTTTCTTCCAAATACAGTTTTCTTCTTCATCCTGTTTACGTAGTAAGTATTTTATTTATATTGATTGTTCAAAATGACACATTTTTTCAAATACAGTTTTTTCCTTCATCCTGTTTAAGTCGTAAGTATTTTATTTGTATTGATTGTTCAAAATGAAACATTTTATTCCAAATACACTTTTTCCTTCTTCCTGTTTAACTTAAGTCGTAAGTATTTTATTTATATTGATTGTTCAAAATGAAACATTTTATTCGAAATACAATTTTTTCCTTAATCTGCTTAAGTCGTACGTATTTTATTTACATTGATTGTTTAAAATGAAACATTTTATTCCAAATACACTTTTTCCTTCTTCCTGTTTAACTTAAGTCGTAAGTATTTTATTTATATTGATTGTTCAAAATGAAACATTTTATTCGAAATACAATTTTTTCCTTAATCTGCTTAAGTCGTACGTATTTTATTTACATTGATTGTTCAAAATGAAACATTTTATTCCAAATACACTTTTTCCTTCTTCCTGTTTAACTTAAGTCGTACGTATTTTATTTATATTGATTGTTCAAAATGAAACATTTTATTCGAAATACATTTTTTTCCTTAATCTGCTTAAGTCGTACGTATTTTATTTACATTGATTGTTCAAAATGAAACATTTTATTCCAAATACACTTTTTCCTTCTTCCTGTTTAACTTAAGTCGTAAGTATTTTATTTATATTGATTGTTCAAAATGAAACTTTTTATTCTAAATACACTTTTTTCCTTCATTCTGTTTAACTTAAGTCGTAAGTATTTTATTTATATTGATTGTTCAAATGGACATATTTTCTTCCAAATACACTTTTTCCTTCTCCACCTTTATTTCATTAATTGTTCATTTCAATCCATCAAACTTAATGAGCGACTATGTAGTTCTGAACAGCAATTCTGCTATGAATATTGTATAGCATACCGTATAATTACCACTAAGCTAATGTGTACTGTTAAGTAGTGTATTTATGATAAAAAGAAAACAATTTTATGATCTCTAATACACCTTGTTTTATACTTGTTTCAGTGTCATTTTGACGGGTGATATCTGTGCACAACAAACACAATAAAGGCAACAAACATTAGTTGTGTTACTAATAAACCTATATCTTCTTATCAGTACAATCAAATATAAATACCAGTTACGTGAAGTTGGACTTACACTACGCAATACTTTAAAGACAAAATACGTGACTAATTTGTCTTTTTTAGTTTAAAAAATGTACGATATTGATTTTATAACTCATTTTTAGTGTATTAAGATAAGCGGTTCAAACAAATTTTAAACGCGATACATCTTACAGTAGATACATTTCCGTGAAAATCTCAGTACAAGTTTTAATACCAATACAAAAGTAGTTGTTTAACCCTTATTCTGTCGCATTGAAAAAAGCGTTTTTTCTCAAAAGCTTATAAACAGTAAAAATATCTTTTTAAAGAAACTGTTTGTTGTTACTTTAGATATGACACTGTAGATGGAGTTGTGATAAAATCAAGTTATAGTTTTCAATTGTTAAAATAATCAAGAAAAGCAATTTGATGTCACCAACTTGCTTACTGGGTGTAGCACCTACTTAAGTAGTGATGCATTCACTGAATTATACGAGGGTAAGTCAGTAAGTAAAGCGAAATTGAAAACAAATCTGTCTATTTATTGTACTTACATACTAGAATTACTGTTCAACATAATACCCTCCTACTTATGTCCATCTTTTAACCAGTGCTTGAATTCCTTCCTGGAAGGTTTTCTGCCAAGGTATTCAGAACATTTTTCACCACTTGTATGGTATCTTCATCATGATTGAATATGCTGACATGCATGTGACATATATGTTGCTGTAAGTTACAGCAAAGCAATCAGTGCTGACATACATTTGATGAGGGAAATTTTAATTTCCCTTTACTTTTTTGACTTGCCCTCGTTTTAGCAAACTTTATATTGTACAGTATTTAGTATAATAAATATTTTATGATCGTACGCCAAAATGAATAATATTAGTAATGCGTTTCGGCACAGTATTATTCATAGTGTCAGGGTGAAAATCATGTACAGGCAGTGTAAAGGAAAGTTTGTTTTTGCTTTAAAGGTTTATCAAAAAACTGAAATCACCAAATACTACTTAAACGATTTTGTTTTTTAAATCGTATTATTTTTGGAATAATAAAGGTTACAGATACGTAAAAATTTCGTTGTAATATTGACTCTGTAGACAGTCCATTCTTTTATATCTTGTTTCTTTAAAGTGGCAACTAATTGGTACTATAATAAACAAATAACTACGTTTGTTTCAATGAATTCCATATTTGATTTTATTGCGTCACCAGCAGTAATAAATTGCAAGATTAATTTATGTAGCAATAACTATCTTGTTTCGTCATTTAACGTGTTTCTTCGATACAAATAGACGTTGTTGATAACGATATATTTCACAAGTCGTTAAAATATATTTATCGTTATTTTTAAAAATACATCTCAGCGTATTTCATAAAATATTTGTGATTTTAAAATTTAAATGTTTGAAACTAAGGTTTATTTAAATTCAAAATTTTTCAATTAAAAAGAAACCAGTTTTTACTTAAACCTAAGCTTATTAATTTTTGTCTACTTAATAAAAAAACAGTTTTGGTTTGGTATCAAACAAACTACGTTTGACAATGCGTAAATAGATTTCTCTAAAATCTTCATTATGTGTTAATATGTTTACATATATTTTTATTTTAAGTGTGAGAATACATTTCTAGATGTTTAGGTAGCCGAATGCGAAGAGGAAAACATACAGTATTGTTTAATTCGCTATTGTTTATAAAGGCAGTATTGTTTAAACTATAGCGTATTAAACAGTATTGTTTATTATACGCTATGTATGCAAGATTAAACAGTTGGCAATGTGCCAAAACGTACTACGTGATAGTTAAATTTACTTACAATAAAATTAACAATAGTGACTCGTTAATTATATATATTAGTTTTGCTTTATAACAATGAACCATTATCTGAAAATGTAATAAAGTTTTATACAATCACTAACATAATTGTTACTGTCATTGAAAACATTCAGTTATTGTTAGAGCTCATAACAAGAAGGTGAATTACCTATTTGATAAATAAAATTTATGTATTTGATAAACTTAAGTGCATTGAAGTACAATAGTGGCAGTATTTTGAAATAACAATTACGTATTTGTTCTTCTCTTTATTTGTTTCACCCAACTTTGGGGTACACTAAATCAATCACTTTTTAATGTTCTGTACCTTCCTCGTAGCCCAGTATTGCTTCTTTCGTTGTGATCTTGCTTTTCTTTCTTCGTCAGAGATTTGGTTCGTTCGCTTGGATTTGACTTTGCCTTGGAACCGTTGCTTCTTGTCCTTGGTTATTGTTTTGGCTGTTCTGTCCATGAGCATAGTGTCAGTGATCTGCAGTTCTGTTATGTCTTTCTCTGTTTCTCTAAACCGAAGTGGTTTGGCTCTTTTATTATGAAAGTAGTCAAATATTTTTTTGGTTAGACTATTTTTGTCCATTCGGAGAATATGCCCATAAAAATCAATTCTCCTTTTTCTTATTGTGTCTGATAGTGTTTCAGTTTTTTGGTAAAGCGTTTCATTACTGATGTGCCAAATTGGTTGTTACGGAATTTGGGGCCTAAGATTTTTTGTAATATCTTTCTTTCTTTGATTTCCAGCCTTTCAAGTGGGCCCTGAGTTGTGAGAGATAATGTTTCAGCTGCATATAAGGCTTCTGGTTTAATTACCGTATAATAATGCCTTATTTTTGTATTCCAGGAGAGGACTTCTTGTTGTAAGTGTCTTTGGTAAGTTGGAAGGCTAATTCAACTTTATTTCTCCTAGATTCCATAGCTTTTTTCTCTAGGGCGTTCCAGCTGATCCATTTCCCAAGATAATAAAATTCTTTGACTATCTCAATGTATTTTTCTCCCACTTGAAGTTTTTTTGGTGGTTTTTGTATGTTTGTCAATATTTTAGTCTTTTCAAATGAAACTTTAAGTCCCATTTTTAACGCTTGCTTCTGGAGTTCAAAAGTCTGTTCCTTAGCTTCTTCCAATGCCTCAGCTAGTAAGGCCATGTCATCAGCAATAGCCAAACAATTTATCTTAATGCCTTTGTTCTTAGTTCCTAGTCTGATTCTACTATGCGTATTCACGTTCCACTCTCTAACTACTTTTTCTAGAGCACAATTAAATAACAATGGAGAGAGTCCATCTCCTTGTCGGACTTCTGTTTTAATCTCAAAAGGGGTGGAGAGTTCTCCCCTGAATACGTATTTGTTAATGTATAATTACGTTATTTAGTTCCACAGTTTTTGTTATTTTAACAGACTAGTAATTATTTTTCAGCTCAAATGTTCTAATAATACCTGTTGCCAATGTTGCCACGTAAAAAACGTTTTAGATAAGTGAAATGCTTTAAATTTTGATTAAATTAAAGCTTAACATAATATTATACTGACGTGAAAACGTGTTTCTTCAATACATAAAAACATAAAACGAAATTGTTAACGGTATTTGTGATAGAATTGTAGTTTCTAATTGAATAGCAAATTAACAATTGTCGTTTAATTTAATAAGCACACTTCTCGCCTAATATTTTGGTACGTTTTTAATATCCACTATGTATTTATAGTAAATAACAACAGATTAAAATGGTGGACCAACACTTTATATTGCTTAGATGTTTAGGAAATCGGAAGCAATTTTAATGTAAAAACTAAATTTGTAAAACAAAATAATAGGGCCTACTATTACTTAATTAGTTATTGTAATAAAGTTGGATATAGGATCAGTAAACTGCTCTGGTAACAAACACTATTTTGTACTTTTCACTTTTATTGTCTCAGACCCTTGATTCGATTTAATTTTGTTAATGCAAAGCAATGCAGAATTTTTTTATATTTTTTCAACAATCGAAAAAAAGAAAATTTCTCAAAATCGGTTTTTCGGTTGTTGTTAAAATTTAATTAGCGTATATAAAAATTCAAAATTAAAATGAGTGTAACAAATTTGAAAGGAAGAAACTTTAATTTGAGGTGGAAACGAAAAAACAAACCCTATACTTTGTTTTTTGCTTTCTTAGATCATCCCCGAACCAGAGTTTTTTTACTTCAAATTTTATACGTACATTATTTTGAGCAATGGATCTTTATAAACGGTTAAAAAACTTAAGAGAAATTAATTTAATGAATAAAACCTCTATACCTATTTACGTTTTTTTTATGAAAAGTTGTAAACTAAATTTTTGTAGAATTATCAACTAACACTGTTTGACAGTAAACTGTTTTTGAGAAATTGCATTGCTTTTGAGATAATTTTAAGTAACTTTCCGTTAAAACAAAGATATTGAAACAAGATTTTTGGAGAAATTATTTTTCCTGGACGTGAGTAAGCAAAAATTTACGAAAATGGTCAATTAATTTAGGATATAGTGATTGTCACATATATTTATTTGTGTTTTTAGCATCATTTGGCAACATTAAACGGAAATGTTTAAAGCCAAGAGACCTTGAAAACGGAAACAATAATAAAAAATTTTCAACTCATGCAGAGCTTAAAACAATTTAAATAGTTTTATGAAAGTAAATTCAAACAAATAAAAAAACATAAGCAATGAGAGAAAAATGGAAAATTGAAAAAAATATTTTTTCTTTGTCGCTACAGCCCTTGATGAGCCAGATAGCTCTCATAACTCGTCCTGTCTAGACTGGACTTTCTCCTTTCATCTTCCTACTCACTTAAAACTCATGTCCACCTGCAAATCCTGCCTCCACCTCTTTCTCAGATTTTCGGGTACCCTTTTTCCGTTCATTATGTCATACAACTTCTGGGGTATTCTTTCTACTTTTGTACCCTCCACATGCACCAATCAGCCGCCTGGATTTTACAAACCGCACTATTTTTTCCCTGGATTATGTCTTGAATTTCCCTGTTCACCAGTATTTCCCATCCATCTACTTCCTTTAATGGTCTATATATCCTTATCGTAATTTTCAAGAAATCGAAAAGTATTTTAGTCTATAAGTTACAACTGGTCTTTTATAGTTTCATCGTCACTTTTATTTAAAGGAGGAGGATTAATTTAAACAGCTTAACTTTGGAAAAATAGGCTCTGTGTCCAAACATGAACCTTTTATTGATCTCAGCTTGTGATATTTTACTCAAAATTCAGAAAGCTAAGTAACTGAAGCATTTCATGTTCTCAAAGGTTCATGTTCTCCCTTTACCTACAACTTTATCATCCATCATCACATCTCAATTCCAGTGCTGACATCTTCATGTACTTAGTGTTGCCCTACTTATTTCAAGTCACATCGTTTGGTTCTTCGATGGCCTTAAACATTTCCTTCAAACAATACAGTTTTATTGTTAACAATACGATACACAGAGACGACCAGCATTTGTGCATTTCTCCCAGCATTTGTGCACTTCTCCCAGCATTTGTGCACTTCTCCCAGCATTTGTGCACTTCTCCCAGCATTTGTGCACTTCTCCCAGCATTTGTGCACTTCTCCCAGCATTTGTGCACTTCTCCCAGCATTTGTGCACTTCTCCCAGCATTTGCACTTCTCCCATCACTTGCACTTCTCCAGAATTTGTGCACTTCTCCCAGCATTTGTGCACTTCTCCCATCTGCACTTCTCCCAGCATTTGTGCACTTCTCCCAGCATTTGTGCACTTCTCCCATCACTTGCGCATTTGTGAATTTGTGCTTCTCCCAGCATTTGTGCACTTCTCCCAGCATTTGTGCATTTGTGCACTTCTCCCATCACTTGCGCACTTCTCCCATTTGTGCACTTCTCCCAGCATTTGTGCACTTCTCCCATCACTTGCGCACTTCTCCCAGAATTTGTGCACTTCTCCCAGCATTTGTGCACTTCTCCCATCACTTGCGCACTTCTCCCAGAATTTGTGCACTTCTCCCATCACTTGCGCACTTCTCCCAGCATTTGTGCACTTCTCCCAGCATTTGTGCACTTCTCCCAGCATTTGTGCACTTCTCCCAGCATTTGTGCACTTCTCCCAGCATTTGTGCACTTCTCCCAGCATTTGTGCACTTCTCCCAGCATTTGTGCACTTCTCCCAGCATTTGTGCACTTCTCCCAGCATTTGTGCACTATCGCACCTCTTAAGTTCAGTTATTTCATTGCCACGTGCAGAACCAAGTTAAATAACACTCCACACGGAGAATCCCAATGTCTCAGACCATAGTTGTCTGGTCTTACCTGCAATAAATGCTTTGGCCTGATACATGTTCATTGCCCATGGTGAATGGTGAAGTTCTACCAGCTTCACCAGTTTCTGTAGTACTCCAAATACTTTTAATGCTTTATTAATTTGTATTCGATCAA
>CM040183.1:4425592-4448092 GCA_022606455.1 Callitettix versicolor
AACAACATTAAATTTTGGAAATTATTAGAAACAATAAGTCAAACGTTTTTATGCATAACCTTTCTAAATTAAAGCCGATAAAGTTTATATGATTTAGTTAAATTTTCAGTGTACCAGGTGTGTTCAAAAATTAACGAGAATTTTTAAATTTCGCGGGCATGGAGAGTCCGATTGTCAAACATTTGTTTTTATTATGTTGGTAGCATGCCCTTGAAGTATGATAAAACTTTCAGCTGGTTTCATTGTTGACTTTGTCTGTGACAGCCATTAAGGTTAGACGTGTTTTTATGAGCTCGGCGATTTTCGTCTGTTAAAATAAATGGATCAAAGAATTTGTATCAAATTTTGCGTAAAAATGTAATAAAGTGTAACAAAGTGTATGTAATGTTAATAAAGGCCTATGGTATGAGTAAAGCACGAGTTTACGAGTGGTATAAGCGTTTCCAAGAAGGCCGTGAAGACGTTGAAGATGACGAACGCCCTGGACGCCCCAGCACATCAACAACCGAAAAAAACGTGGAAAAAGTGAAAGAAATTGTTACGAACAATCGCCGAATCACAATAAGAGAGGTCGCTGATGATGTTGGCATTTCGATTGGATCATGTCATGACATTGTTTCCAATGTTTTGTGTATGAAACGCGTGGCAGCAAAATTCGTTCCAAAATTGTGGAATTTTGAACAAAAACAGCGGCGAATGGAAGTTGCTTAGGAGTCACTAAATGAAGTCAACAACGATGCAGAATTACTAAAACGTATTATAACAGATGAAACATGGGTTTACAGATATGACGTCGAAACTAAGGCTCCGTCATCCCAGTGGAGGCATCCTGGCTCGCCAAGACCGAATAAGGCTCGACAAGTGCGGTCGAACGTGAAGGTTGTATGGTGCTCACTGTGTTCTTCAATATTAATGGCATAGTGCATCATGAATTCCTGCCACAAGGTGAAACGGTCAATAAGGAGTACTACCTACAAGTTCAACGCTGTTTGCGTGAAGCAATCCGAAAAGAACGCCCGGATCTGTGGAAAAACGATTCATGGCTTTTGCACCAATATAATGCACCAGCTCACACTTCATTGCTTGTTGGTGAATTTTTGGTGACGATGCCCCAGCCTCCATATTCGCCAGACATGGCTCCGTGTGACTTTTTCCTATTTCCAAAAATAAAGAGAACCATAAATGGCCTTCGTTTTACAGCCGTAGATGACATTAAAAGCGCATCGCTGAAAGAACTAAATTCTATCTCAAAGATCGAGATTGAGAAGTGTTTCGAGGATTGTGGGAAGTGCTGTTACAAGTGCATAATCTCCAATGAGGACTGCTTTGAAGGCGACAACATCAATGTAGAAGAATAAATAAATATTTTGTTCAAAAAATTAAAGTTCTCGTTACTTTTTGAACACCTTGTATATCTTGTTTCTCGTTTAGATTTTAATTACTCGTACAACAGCAAAATTAAAATTTTAAAAATGAAATACGGTTACTTTAATCGATATATTTGTTGTAAAATTCATCATCCATGTTTCAAAATTCCCAAAATGCATCTTTTAAAACTCTAAAAAACCGAAAGTCGTAACACATAAGTGATTTTTTTTAGTTATTACCTTGACAAAAGCTATGAAAATAAAACGTCACGATTTAAGCGAATATAATCCTACGTTTAGCATTGTTAAAGTGACTACAGTATTAACAACAAAAAAAAACATCCCCCATTTTTTTGCAAAAAAAGGTTTGAATGTGACTAAGCTTCTAAAGTGTTGAAATTCTGCCAAAAATTCGGCGCCTCCTTTCTACCCTCTCTACACTTCCGTATTACTACGTGTACATTTTTATTTACTACTTTGTGTTTTCACTTTTTCACAGTACAGAGAAAATCGTATCGTCAATAAATCGATATAATTTTAAATATGTCCATTTTCAAGATCCCCGAGGTCGAAAAAGTGTTTTAAACTGGCAGATATGATTGTCTGCGTGGTTGTGTTTAACTAAAAGAATTACAAATTTTACTTTATTTAGGCGTACTTATACGTAGTGTAAGTGAGATCTAATTAAATTTAAAATTAATTAACATCAATCTAATTATGAGATTTAATTTAAATTGCATTATATCTTTAAGAAAACCGATATTTTACGCAATCTTTTTTTGGTAAAAGAACTTTCAAAATTTGACAAAAATAGTTTTTCACAATTGTTTTGATCAAATTCGATTCAAATTTAGTTTTAAAGAATTTTTAAAAATCATTGCTTCAAAGTTCTACTGTTTTACAAAAAAAAACGGGTTTAATTTGCGAATGATTACACGATTTTAAGTGTGTATATTACTGGAACAAAATGTTCCAGTGGAACCACGGAGATTCAGTCAGTAAACGTAGGGAGCGGTTTTGGAAGGATTGCAGCCGTTTCCTTCGAGAGTTAGAGATGAGGGAGTACCAAGCCGGAGATGCATAAGTAAGAATGGGTCTGATGTACATTTTATACATAGTCAGCCTGATTCTTAGTGGTATTGGGCTTTTGTTCGCAAGAACAGGAAAAAGCTTGCCGCGAGCCGCAGAAGCTCTGCCTATAGTTTGCTTGACATGTGGGGCAAAAGTCAGTCGTTTGTCAAGCGTGACACCTAAGTATCTGACTTTGGGTTTCCATGCTATGGGAGTATCATTGATTTGAAGTACAGTTTTGGGAGGATGTAGTTTGTTCGTGAAGACGATGGTTTCTATTTTATCTGCATTCACTGCAATTCTCCACTTACGAAACCATGGCTCCAATATGTCCAACTGACGTTGAACGTTTTTGGCCCCAAACTCGAGGTTTTCTGAAGAATAATAGAACATGGAGTCGTCGGCGAAGAGCCGCAGTGACACAGGATCTTGGACAGGCATATCGTTGGTGTACAGATTGTACAACAACGGACCTAGGACTGATCCTTGTGGCACGCCAGCCGTAATAGGTCTGGGCGTAGAGAGTGTACCATCGACGGACACCTGGAACCATCTGTTGTCGAGGTAAGATCTAATTAAGTGGACATAGCATGGAGGAATAGGGCTGTGAGCTAGTTTGTACAGGAGGCCTTCGTGCCAAACCCTGTCAAAAGCTTTGCTGATATCCAGGAATACAGCTATTGTGTGGAGGCGTTTGTTGAAGCCATCTGATAAGCTGTTGATAACTCGGACTAGTTGGTGGGTAGTTGAGTGCTCTCGGCGGAAGCCAAACTGTTCATGCCTAACTGTGTCCTTTTCATGGAAATGAAAAGGATTATAATCCTTTTCAAAATCAATAAATTTTGTTTACGTAAATTTAATACAGTCAGCTGGTTATGTTTGGGTGAGGCAACATTATACTTCTTCATGTTTGCTTTTGAAATGAACAAATCCAATTATGTATTTGTGTGCAAAGCCATTTTAAACGGAAAACTAATAAATATTGTCATTTCATTTAATTTTATAACTCTGTCCACGTTTTTACCTCAAAGATTTACACGCTTTGGATTGCCTATTAATTGCTTACATATCGACAATGTTTTTGATGCGTTACATGTATTTTTCCTCTGGTAATATAAAAATAGAAAACATTTTTAATAAATTTACGAAAAATATTAAAATTCCATAACACCGTTGTTTATTGAAACAAAACAGCGGTTCTATAAACACAACATCTACGAGTCTGTATTTCTAAACCTATTACTCTTGCAGGTTGAAATATATTTAGATCAGTTGTTCGATTTAAATTAAAAACAACAATTCAATTAAAAGAAAAATGTATAAATTCTTTTTATATTATTCTTCTTTTCTGCTAGGATTATTATCACTGTGTTCAGTATAATGATCTGCCTTCCCTAGCTTCGTCAATTCTACTTTCGTTGACGCGTTTCGGAGAACCTCCATCTTCAAAAACTATATCTATACCGGTCACATGTGTTATCATGTTAGATCATTCAATTACGGCAAAAATGGTACAAAGTATGCGTCACATTTAATAAAAGAGGGACACGTACCTCGAGAAATAGAAAACTCAATGAAGGTACTGCATATGGCAGAAAAAGGAAGACGTATGAACATTTTAGAGAACTTGGAAATTTTTAAATCTAAATTAAAGGGAGAAAACATAATAAATGAACAGATATCGTCGCAAGCAGATATTACGTTTAAAAATCTAAAGTTTTCAAAAATTAACAGGAGGGACGACCGTTGACGAGAGAGTTTGAAAGGGGCCAATCAGAAACGAGCGAAAACGTATGATTTTGGAGAGCCAATCAGAAGCGACATGTTTAATGTACACGTGTTGAATAGAGGAGGGGTACGAGGTGGAGATAGAAAATAATAAATAGGACGGGTCTTGATATTGGTGACCAGTATAGATATAGTTTTTGATGATGGAGGTTCTCCGAAACGTGTCAACGAAAGTAGAATTGACGAAGGTAGGGATGGCAGATTTTTATACTAGACACAGTAAAAATGTATAACCTAATTCTTTTGAGTACAGTAATTTTATTGTCATTTATAGTTGCAAAATGATTTTCACAATTGATAAAAATATAAAGTATTGTGCGTGAGTGATTATGTTTGACAAAATTAAAGGCTGTTTAAGGAAACAAGTTTACACTTAGTTTCAAAAAACTATGAGGATTTGAAAAGCGTTATCAAAGATAGTTCTTGTGATCAGCCAAGTCCATTTTTAGGCTTTGCTATAAGTGCGGCGGTGTGGATGGGTTTCAGTTTGAATGTATTAACTTCAATTGTTTTTTAAAAGTTGAAAAACGTGTGTGCGCACGTTTTTAGTTTGTTTTAAAAAAAAATTGTGTTCGTACGTATCACGTTTTTTTGCAAATAAAAAGTTGTTTTTCAAAAAAAAAACATTATATCAACGGCTACATACGTGTCGAAACTTCTCAAACATTTCATAAGGCTTCAGAGAAGTTTGAGGAAAAGCAATTAATAGAAAAAGAAAAGCATGCACCTTTTTTTGGACACACCATTTCTAGTACAACTATAGGAGATTTTTTTTTTAAATATTCTCTTTTACAATTTCCATTTCATTAAAACTAAACGTGAAAACTGAAAATCTAATTTTCCTCAAAAAATAAATTTTTAAAAAAATAATGTATTGAATTATTTTTACTATACTTTTAAGCGATGCAAAGCATTGAACGTAATTTTTAAGAAATGATTAACTTTAACGGTTTCTGTGGTACTGATCAAAGAAAGTAGTTTTGCAAAATAACACGAATAAAGCAATTTAAAACAACCGTCTATTGAGGTTGTGAATGGAACATGCAAGAATCTTATTGCTTCCTATAATTTCGTTGAATAAAGAAATGAAATGAAAGAGACTATTCAGAAATGCGGATCCTTTAATAAAGCTATCGAAGAATGTGAATAGGGCTCGGAAGGCAGTGAAAGTTTTACGCTTATATAAGTTCAAATAAATTTAGTCTATGTGTATATTATTTCATACTTACAATTGTATATCAACATGTACGTGTTTTCTTTGAAAATATTTTATCTTTGTGTGTGTGTGTGTGTGTGTGTGTGTGTGTGTGTGTGTGTGTGTGTGTGTGTGTGTGTGTGTGTGTGTGTATTTGTGTATGTATATTTGTGTGTGTGTGTATTTGTGTGTGTATGTGTGTGTGTGTGTGTGTATTTGTGTATGTATTTGTGTGTGTGTGTGTGTGTATTTGTGTGTGTATTTGTGTATGTATTTGTGTGTGTGTGTGTATTTGTGTGTGTATTTGTGTGTGTGTATGTGTGTGTGTATGTGTGTATGTGTGTGTGTGTGTGTGTGTGTGTGTGTGTGTGTGTGTGTGTGTGTGTGTGTGTATGTGTGTGTGTGTGTGTGTGTGTGTATGTGTGTGTGTGTGTGTGTGTATTTGTGTGTGTATTTGTGTGTGTGTGTGTGTGTTCGTAATTTTAATATAATTTGATTCATTACTAAAGTAGATTTTGATAAATACCTTGAACTAAATCGTTAACCAACAAAATTCTAATTGTTTAACAGTTTGAAATTGGCGGCCACTAGAAATCCGCAACTCTTCTCACTTGAATATTTTTGAAAATCAATATTGACTATGGTCAGAGATAATTTTTGTATTTTCAACGTAATTTACAAGTTCAAAATTTAAACATGCAATCAGATCAGAATTTTAAAAAAAATTAAATAAAATATTAATTTTTAAAAAAATTCGCCGACATCACGTCAGCGAACGAAACAGCTGCGTGCGCAATTTATTTAATGCTGTTAAACACGAAACACTTTGTTTGCTTATTAATTCAGCCACGTGTCCAGTGAACCTAATTACAAAAATATTCCCTCCTTGCAGGCATCGCCAAATTCAATAACTCCGTAAAGAATATATTAATATTTTTTAAACAGCTTACAATGGCTTTCATAATTTATTGTTTGCTTAAAAAACACCCAACTTGCTGTATTTGTGTATGTATTTGTGTGTGTGTGTGTGTGTGTGTGTGTTTGTGTATGTATTTGTGTGTGTATTTGTGTGTGTGTGTGTGTGTTTGTGTGTGTGTGTGTATTTGTGTGTGTATTTGTGTGTGTGTGTGTGTGTGTTCGTAATTTTAATATAATTTGATTCATTACTAAAGTAGATTTTGATAAATACCTTGAACTAAATCGTTAACCAACAAAATTCTAATTGTTTAACAGTTTGAAATTGGCGGCCACTAGAAATCCGCAACTCTTCTCACTTGAATATTTTTGAAAATCAATATTGACTATGGTCAGAGATAATTTTTGTATTTTCAACGTAATTTACAAGTTCAAAATTTAAACATGCAATCAGATCAGAATTTTAAAAAAAATTAAATAAAATATTAATTTTTAAAAAAATTCGCCGACATCACGTCAGCGAACGAAACAGCTGCGTGCGCAATTTATTTAATGCTGTCAAACACGAAACACTTTGTTTGCTTATTAATTCAGCCACGTGTCCAGTGAACCTAATTACAAAAATATTCCCTCCTTGCAGGCATCGCCAAATTCAATAACTCCGTAAAGAATATATTAATATTTTTTAAACAGCTTACAATGGCTTTCATAATTTATTGTTTGCTTAAAAAACACCCAACTTGCTGCTTTCACTTAACTACGTATACGGCCAAGGTTTCTTCAAAATCTTATGAATACATTTTGATAACCTATTCCGACTCTCTAGTGCTTTTTCGATAATTCTTGAACCAGATTGTTTGGTGTTGTTTTATTTGAGTGCATTTAATAGAGCCGTAAACGTTTTTTGGTTTCTTTTACTGTTATTACGGTTTAAAATAAAATATCACACTATCCAATAATCACAACTACACAACAATGCAACAAATCAAATAATTAAAAACTTACAGGTGAAAAATAAATAGGGTGATTTTAATTTTGCAAATATTTAAAGAATAATAGTGAAAATAACCTTATTTTTTAAATTGAAATGGTTTTAATTAAAAAGGAAATATTTTTAAACGCATGAATAAATTACGCGAGTACAGGAAGACATTTAGATTTTACTCACACAGGTGTTCGCGCCGCGCCGTCGGATTTTCGATTTGAATTCAATTTATTTCAAAACAGAATTTACATTTCTATTTTAACTTGTTCCTTTTCTTAAAAATATTAATCTTATACTACTATATTGTAAAATATTCAAATTTCAAAGCTTGTTTTTCTTATGTATACCTTTTAAACGTTTAGGCATGTAAGTTCGCATTAAGCCTCATACTTAACAAAATAAAGATACATTCTCTCTTTATTTGTTTCACCCAACTTTGGGGTACACCAAATCAATCACTTTTTAATGTTCTGTGCCTTCCTCGTAGCCCAGTATTGCTTCATTCGTTGTGATCTTGCTTTTCTTTCTTCGTCAGAGATTTGGATCGTTCGCTTGGATTTGACTTTGCCTTGGAACCGTTGTTTCCTGTCCTTGGTTATTGTTTTGGCTGTTCTGTCCATGAGCATAGTGTCAGTGATTTGCAGTTCTGTTATGTCCTTCTCTGTTTCTCTAAACCAAAGTGGTTTGGCTCTTTTATTGTGTAGTCAAATATTTTATTGGTTAGTCTATTTTCGTCCATTCGGAGGATGTGCCCATAAAAATCAATTCTCCTTTTTCTTATTGTGTCTGATAGTGTTTCAGTTTTTTGGTAAAGAGTTTCATTCCTGATGTGGAGTACTTGGTTGTTACGGAATTTGGTGCTTAAGATTTTTCGTAATATCTTTCTTTCTTTGATCTCCAGCCTTTCAAGTGGGCCCTGGGTTGTGAGAGATAATGTTTCAGCTGCATATAAGGCTTCTGGTTTAATTACCGTATGATAATGCCTTATCTTTGTATTCCAGAAGAGGGACTTCTTGTTGTATGTGTCTTTGGTAAGTTGGAAGGCTAATTCAACTTTATTTCTCCAGATTCCATAGCTTTTTTCTCTAGGGCGTTCCAGCTGATCCATTCCTCAAGATATTTGAATTCTTTCACTATCTCAATGTATTGTTCTCCCACTTGAAGCTTTTTTGGTGGTTTTTATATGTTTGTCAATATGTTAGTCTTAAAGATACATTATTGTTCACAAAAATTTATTTTGAAATTTTTATAGATATTTGTCACGCCAAAAAACAACTATTACGACTTTTACCAAAATAGTATACATTTATACTCACCACTAATTCCAAATTGGATCAGAAATTAGTAACTGAAAAATAGACGCCTAATCAATTGTTCTCAAATTCTGATCAGGCGTACAAATTTGCAGCTCATATTAAAGTATTGAATTGAAAAGAAAAAAATATGGTTTGTGAATCAAATTATTGGCTTTTTTAAACGAAGCTTACCTTTGGCAAAAGGAGTGAATAGAAAAGAGTCGCCTCAATCTTTTTAATGTAACGGAAATATGAATTGAAACGAGCAAAAGAATTTCTTATTTCTATTTCTGTCCACTTTTTTCAGTATTTTACCTTAGTTAAAGAATACGTGCATGTTTTAACCGTTAATATATTGAAAATTAATATAAACGTTTGTAATAATTCTTGCTAATACTGCTAGATTTTAACAACATAACCTAAAACTAATTATAGTCTATCAGCTGTTCAATGAAATCAGCTGATCGTTACGAATTCGTATAAAACAATTGATCTTTTACTATAACTACAGTAAATAATATATAAGCTAAGTTCACGTATTTATTTATTATCTAAACAGAGCAAGATATTTGTTATTGCGATCAAACTAATTATATATTCAGCAAAAATATTATTAAAAAACTTCGTTTTTGTCGGTAACTCACCGAGTTCCTCACGTGTACTTTTTTGGGAGAAATAATATCCTTTTTTTTAATGCTTACCTACTTTATTTAGTCTATTAAATCTGAAATAATTCTTCAGATATATTTTGTTTGTAGTGTGTCATATCAAATAATACGTGAACATTAAGTAGAGCAATTTAATTTTTTAAATTTTGCTATTATTGATATAATGATAATGAAAATAACTTAAATTTTTCAATTTAAATGGTTTTTAATAAAAAAAATAAAATACGATAATAAGACAACAATAATTATATCAACTTGCTGTTGGTGTTTTATTTGACTAAAAAGACTTTATATGTAGTCAAAATTTGTTAAATGTAGAACTAAACTTAATTTGACCTAGCCTAACCTAACTGAATTTTAATTTAACCCATACGTTACTTACTAACTTAACCTAAAACCTATTCTAAAAACTAACTGAATTTTAATTTAACCCATACGTTACTTACTAACTTGACCTAAAACCTATTCTAACCAAACTGAATTTTAATTTAACCCATACGTTACTTACTAACTTGACCTAAAACCTATTCTAACCAAACTGAATTTTAATTTAACCCATACGTTACTTACTAACGTAACCTAAAACCTATTCTAACCTAACTGAATTTTAATTTAACCCATACGTTACTTACTAACGTAACCTAAAACCTATTCTAACCTAACTGAATTTTAATTTAACCCATACGTTACTTACTAACTTAACCTAAAACCTATTCTAACCTAGCATAAATGAACCTAACCTAACTTAACCTAAAACATAAATCTAATCTAACCTTACATAATAAAACTAAAGCTAACTCAATTTAATCTAACAGCTAATCCAATCTAACCAGATAATTTAACCAATAATTTAATCTAACCAATTTAATAATCTAACCAATAATTTAACCTAACCTAACTGTCCGTTCCATATAAATAGCGACTTAAATCACGTTTGTTTGTCTTTAGGGAACACACGTAAACAAATCTGTAAATACAAATTAAATGAGAAAAGTTTTAAAATCGTGGTTTTTCTTTTCCGACCTTTACCTTATCTGATGCAATCACTGCGCCCAGTTTAATCAATTTTTCTTGCCAACTACGTTTGAAACTTTCTCATCCTTGACTGCGTTCCAATTCGGTGACCACTTGACTACTCAGTGCCAGGAAAACAAAATGGCGAACAAATGAAATTAGCTGCATTAAGTAATTTAATTACTATCGACGTTTCTTAAAAAAAAGTTTATCACTCGGTGAGCTAATGATTTGTATTATAAAATGTTTGTTTCAAATTTAAATAGCTTGTATTAAACACCTGCATTTAAACATATGATCAAAACCAAATATGAAAGGTCAGTGGGCTTTGCAATTTATTAATAAACTTGTCTTGTTTAATAACCGTGCCTTCAGTTGTATACAGCTCTCTAAGATATGTATTTGAAAGGTAGTGGACAAAACCAGAACTATACTGACCCTGGAGATAGCCTGGTTAACAGGGTATCTCAAAAATACTCTGTCCTTAAACTTCAATATATATATATATATATATATATATATATATATATATATATATATATATATATATATATATATAATTATTATTATTATTATTTGCGCATAGACCCAGTTGGATCACGCAAAGCACTCCGACTCATGTCTTGTTCCTTCTAATCCTCCACACCTCCCTCATCCTGTCCCCATGGATCCTCCTCCGCTCCTCCGTCCATTTTACCCCTCTGCTCTCTTTGGGATTTCATTCTCTGGGACCTTCCAACCGAGCATCTTTCTCCTGTACGCGTTCCTGTCTTCAACATCTGTTGAGTCTATTCCTGCGTCATGTAGGTCTATTCTGACTTGTGCGATCCACGACGTTGTTGATTGGACACCTTGTATATACTTAAGGATTCTGTTGGCAAGTCTCGTTGTTGGGAGTCTACTGATGTGTCCATAGAACCGAAGCCTCCTTCTTCTATCTGCTGCCAGGTTCGATATCTTCTCTGTGGTCTTCCGGGAGTGCAACCTGTATCCATCTTCTGTTAATCTCGGGCCAAGGATCTTCCTCAAGATTTTGCGTTCTTCCTTCAAAATACCCTCCATGGTAGCTTTTGTGTGGAGTGTCTCGTTTGCATATAATACCTCCGGTTTTATGACTGTGTTGTAGTGTCTGATTTTTGTGTGCGTCGATATACTATATATATATATATATATATATATATATATATATATATATATATATATATATATATATATAATTACTAGCTGTTACCCGTCACGGCTTTGCCCGCGATCATAATATCATCGTGTTACGACCAACAACTGTGTTCAGTTAGATTATAGAGTATTTTTTTAAATAAAGGCTTTTTTAACGCATCACCGTGTTAGGCCTAACAACCGTGTCAGTTAAAGTTTGGATTACTCTTTAAAAAAAATAAAGGTTTTTTTTACACATCACCGTGATAGGCCCAACAACCGTGTCAGCTGGGATATGTAGTATTCTTTAAAAAAATATAAAGGTTTTTTTACGCATCACCGTGTTAGGCCTAACAACCATGTCAGTTAGGTTTGTAGTTTTCTTTAAAAAAATAAAGGTTTTTTTAAGTACCACCGTGTCAGGCCTAACAACCGTGTCAGTTAGGTTATGGAGTAATCTTTTAAAAAAATATGTTTCTTTTCACCCAAAACCCGTGTTAGACGTATTTGTATTGTTTTACCTATCTACAACACATTAACGATTTTCGCGCGGTAGCAATTTTGAGGTTATGTTGGTCACTTTTATTTTCGATTTTGATCGTACTTTTCGTGGTTTCCGCGCTTTTATATTTCGGATTCTTGCTTTTGGGCACGTAATAAAGCGTTTTAGTAACAAAAATATCGAAAAATCCAGGTCATGTTACACTAAATATTTATTATTTTTTCATATAATGTAATTACACAAATATGTATACTACCTTACAATTAAAGTATCCTAATAAAATTGTCTGTGTTATATATTCTGCACTTTGCGTCGAATACATTGAAAAGTCTTAAATGAGAAACACCAGATTGTGATTATTTGATCTAATGAAACTTAAAATATCAAAACTACAAACAATAAAGTAAACCAGACTTTCCCACAGAGAAAATACTTACAATTATAGTAATTTTTAACGTATCTTAATCTGCACTCTGCACAGGAATTTTTTTTACATTTAATATTGAAAATTCAACACAAAGTAACAAAATTAGTCAGTTTTGAAAAAATGTCAACTAAAATAATTGAAAACGTAACATTAAAAGCAATAATTTTGCAATAAATAAAACACAGATTAAAATTCTTAAAATGGGGTTAGATCTATGTCCATCTCAGGTCCAGTAAACAGTAATTAAATATAGCTACAGTTAACACATGCTACAAAACTAAATACTACATAATTATGTTGGGCTGGGTAAGTAGTTTAATGACGTTTTTTAAAACGGGAATAGGCCTATGTTAATAACAAAAACACAAACTTTCAGAAATTTAATATGATTAAGATTTCGTTTCTGTATTTGGCGAAGTAATCACATTAGCTGATAAAGTTTATAACTAAAAACTATCATTAAATGGCATATTATATGAATTTAAAATTTAACAGTGTTTTGTAATAAAATTAAGGATAGTATTTTAAACATTTATTAATAAATGTATAACAACATATTTAAACATATTTTTAAATTGTGCAAAGGTTCCAGTGCGAAGCATTTAATAATTAAGATATACCAACAATTTTAAATAAAACACAGTCGGTACTGAAGTTCTAATTGCTATAAGAAAACACTGCAAAGCTTTTCAGGTAAAATTAATGGATGTTTACAATTTCTTTAAAAACATTAGAGACGATGTAATCCATCTTTAGACTTTTACAAAGATGCTGCATAACAACCATCGCCTCTGTATAGTTTTCGGATAATTTTTCTTAGAAAGGAAATGAACAAACATGGATTTTAACCAATTATTTAAAAAAATATTTAGTAAATAATTATTGTTCACTTATATTTCATTCATTTTACAACCTTTTGATCATTTTTTTTATATTCTTCTTCTTTTCTGCTAGGATTATTGTCACTATGTTCAGTATAATGATCATATTTCGAAGAAATCTTTAGAAAATGATCAAAACTATGTTGAGTATAATAATCTGCCTTGCCTAGCTTCGTCAAATCTTCTTTAACTGACGCGTTTCGGAGAACCTCCATCTTCAAAAACTATTTCTATACCCTACTACTTTGAAGATGGAGATTCTCCGAAACGCGTCAACGAAAGAAGAATTGACGAAGCTACGGAAGGCAGATTATTATACTGAACATAGTTTTGATCATTTTCTAAAGATTTCTTCGAAATAACCATAATCTCCGCAATAAAAATGTAGTTAAATTTACAATAAATTTGGTTTCAGTCAACCATTTGCAAACGAAACAAAATTAGTGCTCTCAAAAGTTATGAACATAAAAGAAGACTCTCAATAAAAACTTAATTACATTACTTTGTAAATATAACAGGTAAATAATTGTCTTGTTTATATCTTGTAAGAGTTTCTTTCCTTGTTTGGAAAATTAATTTAGAATTTTGGAACTGGACCTAACATTATTTCGGTGTAAAAAGCAAGTATCTAATTGACGTTTTCTTGAAGCGCAGCAAAACGTACCCAATTGTATTTATATAAAGTGCAGCTTATTAATTTTCTATTAATTATTAAATATTATTTAAGATTAGACAATTTGTTTTTCTCATTATAGCACCGAAGCTTGTGTTATGAGTCACAGACGCGCTTGTGACGCATAAGCTGTTAACGACGGAACGTGAGTTGTACTAAATTTTTACACTTTGCAAATATATACATGGCTCCCTGTTATAAAGTGACAGCTCGTTTATTGCATAAAGTAGGCCTCTGAACCAGCTAATAGGAAACATTTCTTTATTTAGCCTTCCGAAAAATCGTTTATTTAGTGCTAAAAGAGTTTTTTTCACTTTTCGTTTCTGCTTTAAACGATACTACTACGTTATTGCAAAACGTTTGTCGAACAAAGATAAAAATCATTCGAGTTAGTTGTCAGCTTTTCTCTGACTGAAGCTGGATTGTAACTTTATTTGTAAAGGATTGTTTATTTTAATCCAGTAACAAGTGTGTTACTGAAAGCAATTAAATACTGCATTTGTACGAGTACGTCACTATTGTTTCTATTTTCTGAAGGGAAAATTCAAAAAAAACTCCTAAATTCAGTTATAACTATATTTTTATTATACGAGGTGTGTTCAGAAAGTAACGAGAATTTTAATTTTTTGAACAAAATATTTATTTATTCTTCTATATTTATGTTGTAGCCTTCAAAATAGTACCCATTGGAGATTATGCACTTGTGCCAGCGCTTCTTCCAATCCCCGAAACACTACTCAAACTCGATCTTTGAGATAGCCATTTTAATGTCATCTACTGCTGTAAAACGACGGCCCTTTAAGGTTCTCTTTATTTTTGGAAAAATAAAAAAGTCACACGGAGCCAAAAAGTCACACAGAGCCATATCTGGTGAATATGGAGGCTGGGGCATCGTTACAGTACTGTTTTTGGCCAAAAATTCACAAACAAGCAATGAAGTGTGAGCTGGTGCATTATCGTGATGCAAAAACCATGAATTGTTTTTCCACAGATCCGGGCGTTTTTTTCGGATTGCTTCACGCAAACGACGTTGAACTTGTAGGTAGTACTCCTTATTGACCGTTTCACCTGGTGGCAGGAATTCATGATGCACTATGCCATTAATATCGAAGAACACAGAGAGCATAACCTTCACGTTCGACCGCACTTGTCGAGCCTTTTTCGGTCTTCGAGAGCCAGAATGCCTCTACTGGGATGATTGAGTCTTAGTTTCAACGTCATATTCGTAAACCCATATTTTGTCACCTGTTATAATACGTTTCAGCAATTTTGCATCGTCATTGACTTCAGTAAACCCATATTTTGTCACCTGTTATAATACGTTTCAGTAATTCTGCATCGTCGTTGACTTCATTTTGTGACCCCTGAGCAACTTCCATTCGCCGCTGTTTTTGTTCAAAATTCAACAATTTTGGAACGAATTTTGCTGCCACGCGTTTCATACACAAAACATTGGAAACAATGTCATGACATGATCCAATTGATATGTCAACATCATTAGTGACCTCTATAATTCGGCGATTGTTCATAACCATTTCTTTCACTTTTCCACATTTTCATCTGTTATTTATATGCTGGAGCATCCAGGGTGTTCGTCATCTTTAACTACTCGTAAACTGTTGCTTTACTCATAGCAGACTCACCATAGGCCTTTGTTAACATTTCACACACTTTGTTGCACTTTATTCCATTTTGTGTGCAAAATTTTATACAAATTCTTTGATCCATTTCTTTTAACAAACAAGCTCTTAAAAACTCGTCTATCCTTAGTGGCTGTCATAGACGAAGTCAACTATGAAAACAGCTGAAAGTTTTATCATAATTTAAGGGCATGTATACCAATATAATACAAAACATTTTTGACAATCTGACTCTCCAAGCCCGCGAAATTTAAAAATTCTCGTTACTTTCTGAACTCACCTCGTATAGCTCCGATTAAATACATAGTATTAATCGGTCCACAAATATTAAACAAATTATGTTACACTTAATTAATAATTTTCTCCAAACAATCCTGTTTGATTATTTGGTGAAAATACATTTTATTGGAAAGCTTTCTAGATAAAAAAAGTCCTAATTTCTAAAAATCGGTAACTGTAATTTTATAACCACGCAAGTCCTTTTAACAATGTTTTGCTTCAGTAATAAACAAACAAAAAATCCGTTTATCAGAGATTCTTCCTGATTTACTTCTAAATATAAATATTTTTTTACACCTCGTTATTACAACTGACATTTACAATCATTCAATAACTTATTAGTCATACGTATCACAGTTGTTGGGTTGTAACCCAGCGGCCAGTCCCAAAATACAAACTCAGTCGGTTTTATTATTTTCAATCTTTGCACTATTCTGGTCTCATCCGTTTTTAGCTCGACATTGTGCTGCTGTAGTTTGTGCAATTGCTTCGCTGCACTGTTCTTGTTTCGTCTCTGACATATTCCATCTTCAGGTCACTGTGCAAATCATCATTTGTAACTACCATGGCGCGTTCACTATTCACTGAAGTACTTTATTTTGAAATTTCCGAACAGTGTTCGCGTTTGTCTTCTTTGTGCAGCCCCAGAGCTGTATACCATGTAGGTTTTAAAATTTGCCGATACAAAAGCAGTATATTATGCAATAACTCAGAATTTCTTCCTAAAAGCCAATACATGTTTGTAAATCTGTTATTTAAGTCCTCTTTTTTTTCTCGTGCACTTTTTCTTTAAGTTTAGCATCGAATGTCATGACTAAGTATTTTGCTGTATTCGCATAGAAACTTTCCTTCAAGTTGATTTCAATTGGTATATACTTTTCTGTTTTTAAAATTTACATATGTGCACTTCAACCTGTTTACTTTTATTCTCTACACCTTCGTCCAGTTGCTTAATTTACAAATATTATCAAAATATTAAAAAAATATATAACTAAAATGAAAACGGGACCAAAATATATACACCAAAAAAGCTTCAAGTGGGAGAACAATACATTGAGATAGTCAAAGAATTCAAATTCTTGGGGAATGGATCAGCTGGAACACCCTAGAGGAAAAAGCTATGGAATCTAGGAGAAATAAAGTTGAATTAGCCTTCCAACTTACCAAAGACACATACAACAAAAAGTTCTTCTCCTGGAATACAAAGATAAGGCATTATCATACGGTAATTAAACTAGAAGCCTTATATGCAGCTGAAACATTATCTCTCACAACCCAGGGTCCACTTGAAAGGCTGGAGATCAAAGAAAGAAAGATATTACGAAAAATCTTAGGCCCCAAATTCCATAACAACCAATTACTCCACATCAGTAATGAAACTCTTTACCAAAAAACTGAAACACTATCAGACACAATAAGAAAAAGGAGAATTGATTTTTATGGAGCACATCCTCCGAATGGACAAAAATAGACTAAAAAAAATATTTGACTACTTTCGCAATAAAAGAGCCAAACCACTTTGGTTTAGAGAAACGGAGAAAGACATAACAGAACTACAAATCACTGACACTATGCTCACGGACAGAACAGCCAAAACAATAACCAAAGACAAGAAGCAACGGTTCCAAGGCAAAGTCAAATCCAAGCGAACGATCCAAATCTCTGACGAAAAAAGAAAAGCAAGATTACAACGAATGAAGCAATACTGGGCTACGAGGAAGGCACAGAACATTAAAAAGTGATTGATTTGGTGTAACCCAAAGTTGGGCGAAACAAATAAAGATAGAGAAAGAAAATGAAAACGGACAGATTCATCGAAATCTGACGATCGGTGTTTTTACGTTTACGTTACCGTACTTCAAATAGTAAAAAAATGGAAGGCTAACTTGAACACCACAACGTTTTTGAAATAACACATAGGCTAACAGCTATAAATGTAACGGTGATTTATTATCCGTGTCATTTAATATTGCCTTTAATCAGACAGCTATTTCGGACAAGAAAATTTTTTTGTTACTTTTGTATTGTATTTTTTTCATGTATAAATATTAAAAATAACACAGATTTTAGGTAAAAACGTCTAAACTAAAGTTGGTTAGCTAAGTGGATAGTGCTTTATATTTAAATAAAACGAGTGATTCAAATAATAAATTTAAGAACATTGTCAAAAAAGTTATAGCAATAATTAGGTCTAAAAAGTATCAGTGTGTTTATTTATTGACGGTTTTTTCCATATCTGAATCCGTCAAATAAAGTACTTTAGTCATTATGTTCAGTATAATAATCATCTTCAAAAGCTATATCTATACTTTATAAG
Source organism: Callitettix versicolor (assembly GCA_022606455.1). Classification (NCBI taxonomy): domain Eukaryota; kingdom Metazoa; phylum Arthropoda; class Insecta; order Hemiptera; family Cercopidae; genus Callitettix; species Callitettix versicolor. The sequence continues at coordinate 4,443,765 of CM040183.1, forward strand.
ATGGAAGTTCTCCGAAACGCGTCAACGAAAGTGGAATTGACGAAGCTAAGGAAAGCAGATCATTATACTGAACATAGTGACAATAATCCTAGCAGAAAAGAATATAAAAAGAATTTCAACGTAGTCAGCCGGACGATGTTAGTGAAAAGACTTGAATTTAGTTTAGGAAGTTATATAATACGATAGCCAACATATGGTTTAACAAACAGTGTATCATAAATAGCGTGATTCTTTCATACGCAAGAATCAAGAATAGAACAAGTAGTTTTGCTGCAAAATACGCAATCCAGAAGGCGGAAAAGGATTGGATAAAGATGGAAATAAAAACATTATACGGCAGAAAGAGCGATATTAATAATAAAATAATAAAATTACATCTAATATTAAATGAAATAGTGTTAGGAAGATGGAGGTTCTCCTAAACGCGTCAACGAAAGTAGAATTAATGTATGAATTCTAACATTGTACTTTATTAAAATATATACGAATGAAACTACTACTACTACTACTACTACTACTACTACACACACACACACACACACACACACACACACACACACACACACACACATATATATATATATATATATATATATATATAAATTCTATTTATATTCTTCTTCCTTTCTGCTTTGATTATTATCACTGTGTTCAGCATAATGATCTGCCTTCCCTAGCTTATAGCTGAGTATAGATATAGTTTTTGAAGATGGAGGTTCTCCGAAACGCGTCAATTAAAGAAGAATTGACGAAGATAGGGAAGGCACATCATTATACTGAACATAGTGACAATAATACTAGCAGAAAAGAAGAATATAAAAAGAATTTTCAAAGTACTTTAGACTTAAAATACATTAAAAATAATTATTTTGCGGCTTAACGGATGTGTTTAAATTATTCCCAAAATCAATGTTTGTGTCTATTTTTATTCCACTTACTTAAGTATTGGCTTATTTGATTTTGTCAAAATTTTGTAAGTGTTTTGAAAATTTGTTTTCTTATAACTGCTTTTTTTAATTAATGATGTTAATTAATGGGTATTTTTTATATAACACATCAAAATGGCAAAAACAACCCGTAGACGTTAAGTCTTGCCCCACTTCGTTAGAGGAAAACACAGTCATTTTATGTGGGTCGTACTACACTTCCATAACAAGACGTGACTTAAATACAAAACACTAATGATTCACTTTATACGGCATACTAAAGTCAACATTCAAAAACTACAAAATGTCCACCTTTACTGTAATAGGAAAATTTTAAAGGTTTTAAACAAATGTTTACTTTCAGTAAAATTGAGACGATTCAAAATTTAATTTTAATTTTGTGCAGAAAGTAATAATTGTTGACTATCATGAATATTCATTACAATAGTAACGGATCACAATATAGTGAAAAATGTTTGCTCCATATTGCAATATCTACATGCCTTTTAAAATATGCATTTTTCAAATATCAATTTACAATTTTAAGTATATTTTAAAAAAAGAAAAAAATAATTAAATTATGATATAATTGTCAACTATTCACTATAATTTATTGATACTAAAATTAAAGACACTTTAATTTATTAGCACTATAATTAGTTGACACTATAAATAGTTGACTCTATAAATTATTACCACTAAATCTATTAACAGAATAATTAAATGACACTTTAATTTATTAACACTATAATTAGTTGACACTACAAATAGTTGACTCTATAAATTATTGCCACTAAATGTATTAACACAATAATTAAATGATGATATAATTGTCAACTAGTCACTATAATTTATTGATACTAAATTTAAAGACACTTTCATTTATTAGCACTATAATTACTTGACACTATAAATAGTTGACTCTATAAATTATTGCCACTAAATCTATTAACAGAATAATTAAATGACACTTTAATTTATTAACACTATAATTAGTTGACACTACAAATAGTTGACTCTATAAATTATTGCCACTAAATGTATTAACACAATAATTAAATGATGATATAACTGTCAACTAGTCACCATAATTTATTGATACTAAATTTAAAGACACTTTAATTTATTAACACTATAATTAGTTGACACTATAAATAGTTGATTCTATAAATTATTGCCACTAAATGTATTAACACAATAATTAAATGATGATATAATTGTCAACTAGTCACTAAAATTTATTGACACCAAATTTATATATACTGTAATTTATTAACACTTTACTTAATTTACACTATAATTTATTTACTCTATAACTTATAACTTATTGCCACTTAATTTTTTAACAATACAATTTATTGATACTATAATTAATTGATACTATAATTTATCGACACTATAATTAATTAACACTCAAATTTATTATTACTATAGTTTATCAATACTATAATTTATTGACACCTTAATTTATTGACAATGAAATTTATTAAAACATATTTGCTGATAATTTATCAGGAACACAACTTACCAAGTTTTAATTAAAGAATATTATTTCCAAATTTTAACTTTGTTGCCATGAAATTAAACAAAAATTAAAAAAATAAATAACATATTTTATTACTTAACAACAACAAATACTGCAGCAATACTCGACGTGTAGGCGAGCTACTTCTCACAATTATTAGAAAATTTTATTTTTGTAAAGAGTTTATGAAAAAAGTTACTCATAAATAAATTATTTACTCTCTATACTTATTACTTACTCTATATTGCTTACTCTATAATTACTCTTATAATTACTCTTATTGCTTACTCTTATAATTATTTACTCTATATTGCTTTCAGTTATGTTGTAGCCTACAACGTGTTACGTATTGCCTCTAATCAACCAGTTCTACATGAAACGCAAAATAAACAATATTTATGTTGAAAGCATGACAAGTTTTATCATTTTTATTCCTACTGTCCTTCACGATAATATGTTTTTCCTATCCACTAATCCTTTCATTTAAGTCTTACGTTATTTCATATTTTTATTATCCTTTCATTTAAACATTATTTTAATTATTATTTTTATTGTGATTCTAATTTTTGTAAATATCACTTATCTTTATCCACTCTTCTTATAATACCATAACGTTATCGTGTTTTCTTATTGATCTCTGACGTCATCCAAATAAACTCACATAAACATTTTTATACAAACAAATTCTACACAAAAACATATTCTAAATGACAACTATTTAAAACTCTAAAACGTTAACGCTTACAGCTTACTACACAATTTTTAAATTCTGATTTTAACATTGTGAGTATCTTTCAATCAGCATTTTAAAATGTGTTTTCATATTTACTTCGATAATGAACCATGACCGCCTTTTAGTACAACTTTGTATTTTTGTTCACATTTCACAATTTTAAAAGCTACTTATGTTTATTCTAACTTCGATGTGAAATCAATTAAAAACTTCTACGATATTTTCCTAGAAAATACATAAAACTTGCGGAAAGTCAACTTTCTAGGATGTTCTCTTTAAAAGTCCGTAAAAACTTACTGGTAATCCGTTTTTCATAAATTTTCTATATTAAGTAAAATAATCTATTTAGAAAATGGCATAAAATTTCCTTCTAATAACACAACTTAAAAATATATTGTATATATAAATTATGATTGTATCCTAAATATACAGACATTTTTTTAATATGATATATACGTGAGACGATCAGAGAGTGTGTGTGTGTGTGTGTGTGTGTGTGTGTGTGTGTGTGTGTGTGTGTGTGAGAGAGAGAGAGAGAGAGAGAGAGAGAAAGCATGTTGGTGTGTATGCGTGTGTACGTGTGCGTGCGTGTGTACGTGTGCGTGCGTGTGGACGTGTGCGTGCGTGTGCGCGTGTGCGTGTGTGTGTACGTGTGCGTGCGCGTGTGTGTGTGTGTGTGTGTTTGTGTTTGTGTGTGTGTGTGTGTGTGTGTGTGTGTGTGTGTGTGTGTGTGTGTGTGTGTATGTATGTATGTGTGTTTGTGTGTGTGTGTGTGTTTGTGTATGTGTGTTTGTGTGTGTGTTTGTGTATGTGTTTGTGTATGTGTTTTTGTATGTGTGTTTATGTATGTATGTTTGTGTATGTGTGTTTTTGTATGTGTGTGTATTTGTGTATGTGTGTTTGTGTATGTGTGTTTGTGTATGTGTGTGTGTGTGTGTGTGTGTGTGTGTGTGTGTGTGTGTGTGTGTGTGTGTGTTTGTTTGTGTGTGTGTGTGTGTGTGTGTGTGTGTGTGTGTTTGTACAAATGTTATTTTGTGTTATAGTCGGGACAGGGTCGTTACACACAAAAAATCTTCAAACAATTGCAAATAACTGAAAAACCCATAACGTTTTATCAAAAACGTTAAGGAAGTATAAATTTACC
>CM040183.1:4453092-4460592 GCA_022606455.1 Callitettix versicolor
TCATCTTATACAAATTGTTAAACAATCTGTAAAATACATACATTTAATTCTTTTGCATAGTTAGACATACACAAGTAAAATATAGGCCCTACTCTATGATAAGCTAGATTTTTTTTGTTATTTTAAGGCGAAAAGCACATTGAGGCTATTATCGCCTCCCTAAATGTAAGTGTGAGTGTAAAGTGTTAAAGTCGTAAGTGTAGTGTTGTAAGTGTAAGTGTGTGTTAGACTCGGGTACCGCGAGGGACGTCTAAATCCTCTCAATAGGTGAGCTAGTCTGCACCCCCTGCGGGGTGTTAAACAAGAGAGTAAAACAATAATTAATAAATTTCATATTTGTAGCAAAAAATATTTCTAAATTCAAAAACCTAAACGCCACTTCTCAAAGCACCATTTCGTCCTATTCTGTTATCAGTGTTTTCTTTCCTAACACCAACAACGCGAGGATAAAGTTTGTATCAATTTCAAACACTTTGAAGGCAATGTTTTGACGACAAACAATAGCTCTTGGTTACAAACTTTCTCCTTGTATCCTCTATCTTCTATCGCTGCTTTGTTGCATACATACCAAACTACAATGCGAATACCTTATATTAGATTTATTGGCTTCAGTACAATTAAAGCAATTACTTAAACAATTATTTGTAGTAACTTATTGAAAAATAAAAAGAAATTTATTTAATACGAATGTCAAATTAATATTTCTTATGGAAGATTTAAAAGTATTGTTTTTCTATTTGTAAGTATTCATTGTAATATTGTATTCATTGTACCCAAACTTACGACTACATATGTTTTCGATATTTATGCAGTGTATGTTGTTTTTTTAAATAGTGATTTTTGAATATTGTTTTGTTTTATTTTATACACTAACATTTATTTAACACAAATTCAACAGAGGAAAATATTGTTTTTAAAGATTATTACAATTTTAGGCCGTATTTTACGGAACGACATTGTTGTTTACATTGCACTAAACATATTAAATTTCATACACGGATGCGCTTTATTATTAACTGATCATGCGATTTACACATTCTGACAGCCATTAGTAATGATAAGGTTTATTCCTTTTTTCGTTGGTTCATTTTTAAATGAAAAAATCGTTAAAATGGCGTCCGTTATTAGTGAATAGATTTGCTTTTTTCTGTGTTCGTTCACCACCTAACACTCACAGTTAGATCATTGTGTGTGTGTGTGTGTGTGTGTGTGTGTGTGTGTGTGTGTGTGTGTGTGTGTGTGTGTGTGTGTGTATGTGTGTATGTGTGTATGTATGTATGTATGTATGTATGTATGTATGTATGTATGTATGTATGTATGTATGTATGTATGTATGTATGTATGTATGTATGTATTTGTGTGTGTGAAGTTTGTGTGTGTGTGTGTGTGTGGTGGGGGGTAGGTGTGTATGTGAATGTGTCTGTGTGTGTACGTGTGTATATATATATATGTGTATGTGTGTGTGTGTGTGTGTGTGTGTGTGTGTGTGTGTGTGTGTGTGTGTGTATGTGTCTGTATGTGTGTGTGTGTGTGTGTGTGTGTGTGTGTGTGTGTGTGTGTGTGTGTGTGTGTGTGTGTGTGTGTGTGTGTGTGTGTGTGTGTGTGTGTGTGTGTGTGTGTGTGTGTGTGTGTGTGTGTGTGTGTGTGTGTGTGTGTGTGTGTGTGTGTGTGTGTGTGTGTGTGTGTGTGTGTGTGTGTGTGTGTGTGTGTGTGTGTGTGTGTGTGTGTGTGTGTGTGTGCGTGTGTGTGCGTGTGTGTGTGTGTGTGTGTGTGTTTGTGTGTGTTTTAATAAAGGGTTTTTATCGTTTTAGTTTACACCGCTGGGGGTGCAGGCTAGCTGCACCTATTGAGAGGGTTTAGACGTCCCTCGCGGTACCCGAGTCTAACACACAGTCATACTTACAACACTACACTTACGACTTTAACACTTTACACTTACACTTACATTTAGGGAGGCGATAATAGCCTTGCTTTTCGCCTTAAAATACAAAAAATATTGTTTTAGCGATCAAAAACACGTTACCTACAGGATAACTAGTTCACTTAAATAGCTTTTTCACCCAGCGTCGTGTCAGTTAGGTTATCGTGTATTATTGGTTTAAATAAACAGGTTTTATCAACACGTTTTATCAACAGGTTAAATAAACACGGTGGTAACAACCGTGTCAGTTAGGTTAACCACCCAAAAACAGTGTCAGTTAGTTTTGAGTAAAAATAAGTATTTTATCGTTTTAACCTTTCGCAATTTTGAGATGACTTTTATTTTCAATTTTTATCGTACTTCCCGTGCTTTTTGCGCTTATACTAGGGTTGTCCGTAAAATAAGGTTCCCAATAATTTTTCACAATGAAAAACATGTTTATTTGCATTGAATAAAACATTTTTGGAAATCTTACACTTTTTTCTATTTTTCGACATAATCGCCGTTGAGATCGATGCATTTTTGCATACGGTGAACCATCTTTTGTATGCCTGAGTCGAAAACTCTCCTGCCGCGCCGCGAAGGTAGCTTAAAACGTTTTCTTTCAGGTCCTCTCCGTTACTGAAATGCATACCACCTCTACAAATTATAGAAGAGATTATAGTCACTTTCGCAATCATTTCGTCCGAAACAGATGGACGTCTGGAAAGCTGTTCATTATGAAAGTTCGTCTTTGAATTCTCTACACCATTTGCGCACGTGTTGTATGCTCATACATTTTTCTCCGTAGTCTTCACACAGTTGGATATGAATGTGCACCAACACAATGTTTTTTGCACACAAAAAACGAATCACAGAGCGTAATTCGCACCTAGACAGAAGACACAATTCCATTATTAACGGCTACCAAGCCAAGAATGAGCGTCGCAGAGCTCTCGCGGAGTGGGAATTGGGAGGGGAGGAACCAAGCTGCAAGCCAAGGTCACCGGATCCCGCGTAACAACGTTCGCAGCGACTATAGCGCCTTGGAAACATTACTTTGAGGACAACCCTCGTATATTTTGTAATATTGCTTTTGGCACGTAATAAAGCGTTTTAGTGAAAAAATTACCGAAAAATTGAAAACAACCTACACTGCTTAAAGTATTTTCTTATTTTATCGGTTATTTGTTAATGCTTACATAACTATTGTATTATGGCCCTTCAGTAATTATTGAGCTATTTGTTTTGGATCCGCGTAAAGATGGAACCGAAGAAAACTCCGTAATGTAGAGACATTATCAACCGAAACATTGAACTAGTTACGTTTAAATTATACGTTTTTTTCGAAATTCAATTAGTATGATCGTAAAATAAAATTTGTTTTGAGTGTCGGTACAGACAAATACAAGCAATTTATTATTAATTACAAATTTTTCAAGCGCGTAACAGAATACTGGGAAATAGATAATCAAATATCCTTTGCGTAACCACAATACTTGTTACACAAACGCTACGTATTAGTGAGCAAATAAAGTGTTGCGTGCATGTTTGAAGATATTGAAACACGATATAAAACCTAATACCAGTCGAGGGACGCTACGGGTGTACAGAGAACAATGCTCACTAATTTATAAGCTTGACAGACAATCGACTACTCTTTCTTTCACCACGTTACACTAAGCTGTAACTAGTTGCGGAAAGATAAAAAGCACACTTGTGACAGATAAGCGCGCTTACTGACACATATTCTACTGGCGAAGTATTGTAAAATTTATAAAACAAATCAGCAAAAGTATTATTAAACTCTACCCATGTCGTTCTGGTAAGCTATAATCTCCTTGATTTAGAACGTATTCTTATTAGTATAATATTATGAGACGCTATTAATAATCGTTCTGGTAATCTATAACCTCGTTGATTTAGAACGTTCGCTTATTAGTATAATATTATGAGACACTATCCATGCGTTCTGGTAAGCTATAATCTCCTTGATTGCGAAAGTGTTCTTATTAGTAAAATATTACGAAACGCTATACATGGTAATTCCGTTAAGCTATAATCTCCTTGATTTAGAACTTTTTGTTATTAGTAAAATATTACGAAACGCTATACATGGTAATTCCGTTAAGCTATAATCTCCTTGATTTAGAACTTTTTGTTATTAGTAAAATATTACGAAACGCTATACGTGGTAATTCCGTTAAGCTATAATCTCCTTGATTTAGAACTTTTTGTTATTAGTAAAATATTACGAAACGCTATACATGGTAATTCCGTTAAGCTATAATCTCCTTGATTTAGAACTTTTTGTTATTAGTAAAATATTATGAAACGATATACGTGGTAATTCCGTTTAGCTATATACTCCTTGATTTAGAACTTTTTGTTATTAGTAAAATATTACGAAACGCTATACATGGTAATTACGTTAAGCTATAATCTCCTTGATTTAGAACTTTTTGTTATTAGTAAAATATTACGAAACGCTATACATGGTAATTCCGTTAAGCTATAATCTCCTTGATTTAGAACTTTTTGTTATTAGTAAAATATTATGAAACGATATACGTGGTAATTCCGTTAAGCTATAATCTTCTTTATTTAGAACTTTTTGTTATTAGTAAAATATTATGAAACGCTATACATTGTAATTCTGGTAAGCCATAATCTCCTTGTTTTAGAACGTGTTCTTATTAGTATAAGATTAAGAAACGATATACGTGGTAATTCCGTTAAGCTATAATCTCCTTGATTTAGAACTTTTTGTTATTAGTAAAATATTATGAAACGATATACATGGTAATTCCGTTAAGCTATAATCTCCTTGATTTAGAACTTTTTGTTATTAGTAAAATATTATGAAACGCTATACATGGTAATTCTGGTAAGCTATAATCTCCTTGATTTAGAACGTGTTCTTATTAGTAAAATATTATGAGACGCTATACATTGTAATTCTGTTATGCTATAATCTACTTGATTTAGAACGTGTTCCTATTAGTAAAACTTTATGAAACGCTATACATGACAATTCTGGTAAGCTATAATCTCCTTGATTTAGAACGTGTTCGTATTAGTATAATATTATAAAACGCTATCCATGATCGTTCCGGTAAGTTATAATCTCCTTGATTGAGAACGTTTTGTTATTTTAAAATGTCATGAGATGATCAATTTATTTAACCACACACACACACACACACACACACACACACACACACACACACACACACACACACACACACACACACACACACACACACACACACACACACACACACACACACACACACACACACACACACACACACACACACACACACACACACACACACACACACACACACACACACACACACACACACACACACACACACACACACACACACACACACACACACACACACACACACACACACACACACACACACACACACACACACACACACACACACACACACACACACACACACACACACACACACACACACACACACACACACACACACACACACACACACACACACACACACACACACACACACACACACACACACACACACACACACACACACACACACACACACACACACACACACACACACACACACACACACACACACACACACACACACACACACACACACACACACACACACACACACACACACACACACACACACACACACACACACACACACACACACACACACACACACACACACACACACACACACACACACATGCACACAAACATCACGAGCACTTGTGTGTCAATGAATTTTTTTTTATTAAGTGATTGTTATAAATGAAATCTTTGAACAAAGTTTTAAAAATGTTCATTTTCAGTGACTAACGGCTCACTAAAAAATTGTAAGTTTGTGTAAATATTAGCAGGCTGTCAGAAGGTCTAATACAGAACGAACAACAGTTTTTCCAACGTGGGCGTAAAACAATTATTTTAGGAATACAAATATATTATTTTATATTCTAAAAGTTGCGCATAGCTTTCCTAGGTATCGGAAAAGAAAACTGAAACCAAAATAATTGTTAACTTGAAGTACAGTATTGAATAAGTTCCATTAATAAGCGTCATATTAATAAAAGGGCCTAATTTGAATTTTTTTGTGCTAATTATTACTACAAATTTTTATATTTATGTAGTGTACGATGGTTTTTTTTCAAAAAATGATTTTTGAATTTCTTTTTATTTTATACCTTATTTATGTAATTAATATATATACATCCGCGAAAAATATTTTCTAAGATTAGGGGCCTACTTACAATTTCAGACAAATGTTTTTACGGAATTATACTGTGGCATCATTGCTGTTTACATTTCATCTAAAAAAGGTTAAATTTTACACACGGATTTGCCGGTCATGCGCGTTATTGTAGACTACATGTACTTACTGCTCATACGCGTTACACATCTGATAGCCATTACTAAATGTTAAAATGTTTTCCCTTTTTCGTTAATTCGTTCTCGTAATGTCAACATTACGAACATATTTGCACAAAAAAGGGCAAATAGCGAAGTTCACAAATAACGGACGCTATTTTAAATTGTTAAAATAGCGTCCGTTATTTGTGAACTTAGCTATTTGCCCTTTTTTGTGTTAGGTTTATTCACCACCTACAACCATGTCAGTTAGGTCATTGAGTTTGTTTTCTTTATGAAGAGTTACCTACAGGATATCTAGTTCAATTAAAAAGCTTTTTCACCCAACGTCGTGTTAGTTAGGTTATCAAGTATTATTATTATTATTTTTAATAAAAGCCTTTTTTATCACGCAACAACCGTGTTAGGTTCACAATCCAACAAACGTATCAGTTATTCCTTTTTAAAAAAAATTAAGATGTTTTAATTACCCATCAAACCTGTTAGCTTTACCACGCAACAAACGTGTGAGGTTACTTGTATATATATATTTTTTAAAACAAAATTGTTTTTATCACTCAACAACCAAGTTAGGTTAAAGACCCAACAACCGTGTCAGATTAGTCCTGAGTACTTCTTGTTTGAAAAAGTAAGAGGATTTTTATCGTTTGAACGACCAAAAACACGTTACCTACTGGAACTATGTTAATTTTGAGGTTATGCGGGTCACTTTTATTTTCGATTTTTATCACATTTCCTGTGCTTTCCGCGCTTTTATAATTTGTATTTCTACTTTTAAGCATGTAATAAAGTTTTTTAGTAAAAAATTACAGGAAAATCGAAAACAAATTACACTGCATATTTACCCGAATTTCAATTTTGAAAGCGAAATTAGGTAGTAAGTAATGTTTTCATAATCTTTTATCAAAGCGATTTAACATATAATGGAAAGTCATTTTAGTAAACCTTAAGTATTTTAGGTTAAATTATAACTTTCTTTCAATTCGTCTGTAGTTTTCTATGCAAAAACATTTTAACCTAACCTAGTAGTAAGTAGTTGCAAATTGTTATAACTTCTAATTTCAGACTGTGTAATTAAAGTCGTTTTAGATTTAAAGTTAAAGTAATGACCAAATACAATTGACTCCGCAAAACTAAAACTTAATACTTAATTAAATAGAAACTTACCATTCTCATAGTGTTAAACTTATAATTA
>CM040183.1:4465592-4470592 GCA_022606455.1 Callitettix versicolor
GCGTAAAAGGTTTTAAAAGGATTATTAACTCCACGCAGAAAGATGTCCTCGCGCCAATTAGAACGAGAGAATTTTATAACTTCCAATTGACTCCGACAAATTCCACAGTGATAATTCGAAAAGCCATCGGCAAATACAGTAAATGTACCAAAACGTGTAACGAAAATTGAACTGGGAGACTGACACGTAAATGAAAATATTTAAAATTACACCCAAAGATTTGCGTTACAAAAATTGAACTATGTTCAGTACAATAATTTGCCTTCCCTAGCTTCGTCAATTCTTCGTTAACGCGTTTCAAAAAACTATTTCCATACTATATGGGTATAGAAATAATCTTTGAAGATGGAGGTTCTCCGAAACGTGTCAACGAAAGAATTACGAAGCTAGGGAAGGCAAATTATTATACTGAACTTGGTGGCAACAATTCTTTCTTCTAGCAGGAAAGAAGAAGAATATAAAAATTCTTCCTTTATCTCCTTGCTATTTTACTCCCCACGTCCACTTGATCCAGTCTTGATCTTCTTCCATGGTTTGGTAGATCCACCAGCGGCTCCAATGTCTGCTGCAATTCACGTCATGTGGTTTCCATTGGATACAGTTCCAGTTTCCTTTATCTCCTTGCTATTTTACTCCCCAGGTCCACTTTTACAGTTTTCCATGACAATGACTGTGTTTGTTTCTAGCTATTAAAACCTCACAAATAGCTAGATAAACAAAATGCCCACCTATATATGGGTAGGTAAGGCTAGATTCAAATGGAGGCCGCTTGGTATTCAGCGTCCGTATATTTAAGCACTCCCTTAGCCAAACAATCTTTGGCGTACCCTGTTCCAAAGTGGCTTAGTATGAAGAGGTCATCCAAAAGCAGTACGATATGAATAGAGATTAGATCCAGCTAGGGCACCTCGGAATTATGCCTCAGAGGAGGAAAGTCCTTTCTTCAACTTCTCTGAGGAAGGTCACGTGTTATGTAAAAGTTTTTTACTATATAAGGCCGGGTGGCCACCAAATAAGGAGCTGAGCGGAGTGAAGCGGCGTCACTAGGCTTCGACTCTGACTAGGTTGAATTACAAAAATTGAACCTTGAAACCTAACTGTCCAATTACGTTCAAAAATTTCCCCCTAAAAATTGAACCTGAAAAATTAAACATCCTTCAAATTTCATTACCTACAGTTACGCATAAATATTATTTTGAAAAAACTATTATTCTTGCAAAAAAACAACTGAAATCTAAAAAAAACATTTTAAGGAAATAATTATTTTTGAAAATTCGCCTCCATCAGGTCAGCAAAACAGACGGGCTGCGATCAATTTTGCTAGTCCTAGAAATGTAAATACAAATAAAAAAAAAAATGAAAAATAACTAATAGTTTCGTTTAATTTGTTTTCATCATATTAGTTATATGTATGTAAAACATTAAAAATTAAAAAAAAATATTAACTTTAATGTAAGTTACCGTTACACAGGAATGAAACTCTACAAAAAACTGAACTATCAGACACAATAAGAAAAAGGAGAATTGATTTTTATGGGCACGTCCTCCGAATGGACAAAAATAGACTAACCAAAAAAATATTTCACTACTTTCACAATAAAAGAGCCAAACCACTTTGGTTTAGAGAAACAGAGAAGGACATAACAGAACTACAAATCACTGACAGAACAGCCAAAACAATAACCAAGGACACACACACACACACACACACACACACACACACACACACACACACACACACACACACACACACACACACACACACACACACACACACACACACACACACACACACACACACACACACACACACACACACACACACACACACACACACACACACACACACACACACACACACACACACACACACAGGGTTCCCACACACAAGAGACAACGGTCCAAGGCAAAGTCAAATGCAAGCGAACGATTCAAATCTCTGACGAAGAAAGAAAAGCAAGATCACAACGAATGAAGCAATACTGGGCTACGAGGAAGGCACAGAACATTAAAAAGTGATTGATTTAGTGTACCCCAAAGTTGGGTGAAACAAATAAAGAAGAAGAAGAAGTAAGTTACCGTAATATACTTTTATACATTTGCATAACACTTCAGTACCTTTAATGCAAACTTCGACTAGCCACAGAGTGTAAAATATCAAAAGATTTGATGTTCCGGATTCGTCTCTTTCATTGAAACAAAAGATTTCCACTCACTAAACAGCCTCGTGTTATTTTATACGTTTTTAATGCGACATTATTGTTTTACGGCTGTAATAACGTTGCTCGTTAACAATTTACAGTAATTATTTTTATAAATAAATTGAATTTGAACGGTTTTAATGATGTCATAATAAGTAAATGGTTTAGAAGTTGTTATTATGGGAAAACTGAATTACATTAAATCGAGTTCGATTCCAAATATAACTTCATTGAAGTTTAACGTGATTAATTTTAATATTGTATAATACAATAATGTTTGGGTGTAATATTTTTTAAGAATAGAAAAAATTAAATTAACTTCAAAATTGAAATTTTGCAAACTAAAAAATGCTCAAAAATTTGCAAAACGGATTAACAAAGGCCTGTTTATAAAATCTGCTAAATAATTACTTGCTATCTATCTATAATTCGGTCTACAACGTTCTACGCCGTCTTCCGATCTCCAACCTCCACCGATCGCGGTCCCACCACAGGTCTTCTGTTAGATCCCTTTTTTTTATTTCCTTTTGGACTCCTTCTCTCCAGCTCAGTCTCGGCCTTCCTCGTTTTCTTCTTCCAGGTGTTCGCCATTGCATGATTTTTTTGGGAATTCGCTCATCCGGCATTCTTTGTACATGCCCGTACCAAACCAGTTGTTTTGTTCTTATGTCCTCTACAATTGTATGCCTTACGTCCATTATCCTCCGTATACTTTCATTTCTCACTCTCTCTTTTCTTGATCTTCCTGCCGCTCTTCTTCAAAAGTCTATCTCAGTAGCCAACAGCATTCTTTCTGTTCTCTTAATTGGCCATACCTCACTACCATATGTTACAATGCTTTTTACAATTGTGTCATACATTCTTTTTTTATTCTCTTTTGAAATGTTTTGATCCCACAACACCCCATTCAGCATAGATACAGCTCTCCTTCTAAATACTATTCGTTTTTTAATTCCTTCATCTAATGTACCATCTTGTGACATTTTAAGTCCTAAGTACGTATAATTTTGAGAATGCTGTATCCTCCGTCCATCTTCTAAAATTATGTCATGCTGCCGTCCTCCAATGCACGTGCACTCCGTTTTCCCCAGATTCACTTCAAGTCCCCACTTACTGTATTCCTCTATTAATTTGCGAGCCATATATCCGAGGTCCTCATGATCTTGTGCGAGGACAATCTGGTCGTCCGCACAACATAGCGTGTATAGAGTGCTGTCGTCTTGTAGAGGAATGCCCATACCTCTACATTAACTTAAATAATTACTTGCTTTATTTGTTAAAATTGTAATTGCATAAATTATGTTCGCCTGATATGTTTCGCATAAGATCAGCTTCAATTTTAATATACGCCTCAAACTTGGTTTTGATTGGATTCAAAAGTATACGAAATCAATATTATGCAATTGTTTAGTAACAGTCAATAGAAAAATAAGGATAATCAAAGCACGTAACTTACTCGCTGACGTGATGGAAGCGATTTCCTATTTTTTATCGTCTTAGTCGCAGTTTAAATCCTCTTTTTAAAACTATGATTTTACCATAATAATCTGCATTGAAATCGGCATGTATTAGTATTTAAAATTTTCAAATTGCATTGGAAATAAGAAAATGAACCATGCACGCTGTGAAGTACAACATTTTAAATTCAATTAATTTTGAAAATTCAAAATGCCACGTTCGGGTTTTAATGATGGTTACGACGGTAAAGTCAGATGTGTCAAAAATGTTTGTCAAAAAAGTTATTAATTTTTAAACCACTTAAATGACCGCCATTTTGAAACTGTTGAACAAATTTTTCTGGTTAAAAAGCATGTCCGAGCCATTACCAAAATGAATTTTTGGGCCAAGTTTGAATCGAATTTCGAACCTAAACGTGAAACACACACACACACACACACACACACACACACACACACACACACACACATATATATATATATATATATATATATATATATATATATATATATATATATATATATACTTTTATTATTATTATTATTATTATTATTATTATTATTATTATTATTATTATTATTATTTGCATATAGACCCTGTTGGATGACGCAAAGCACTCTGACTCATGTCTTGTTTCTTCTAATCCTCCACACCTCCCTCATCCTGTCCCCATGGATTCTCTTCCGCTCCTCCGTCCATTTTAACCCCTGCTCTCTTTGCGATTTCATTCTCTGAGATCTTCCAACCGAGCACCTTTCTCCTGTATGCGTTCTTGTCTTCAATGTCTGTTGAATCTATTTTTGCGTCATGTAGGTCTATTCTGACTTGTGTGATCCACGACGTTGTTGATTTGACTCTTTGTATATACTTAAGGATATATATATATATATATATATATATATATATATATATATATATGTGTGTGTGTGTGTGTGTGTGTGTGTCCGACAAAAAGTGATGATGTACTCATTTCAAAGTACCGAACCCAATTGCTCATTTTAAAATGAAAATTCAATAACAAGACACCAGAACGTCCACCAAAAAAATGTTTTTTTTTACTTTCATTCAAATTCTTCTCACGGATTAAACATTTGTAAGTGAGATTAAGATTATCAAGAAATGCAACAACGGCATAATTGACAGACATATTGAATATGCGTACTTTATTAAAAATGTATACAAACATGCAATGAACAAATATAGACTGATAAACAGACAAACACAAACAAAACCTGTTTGCCCGAGTAAAACAAATTTTTTTACAGTAATTTTTATATATTGGGTATTTTTGAGAAATAAAACACAATGACATATGTTATAACTGAGTCTTTTGTATAGGTT
>CM040183.1:4475592-4488092 GCA_022606455.1 Callitettix versicolor
GATACTACTAGACCGATACTACTAGACCGATACTACTAGACCGATACTACTAGACCGATACTACTAGACCGATACTACTAGACCGATACTACTAGACCGATACTACTAGACCGATACTACTAGACCGATACTACTAGACCGATACTACTAGACCGATACTACTAGACCGATACTACTAGACCGATACTACTAGACCGATACTACTAGACCGATACTACTAGACCGATACTACTAGACCGATACTACTAGACCGATACTACTAGACCGATACTACTAGACCGATACTACTAGACCGATACTACTAGACCGATACTACTAGACCGATACTACTAGACCGATAGACCGATACTACTAGACCGATACTACTAGACCGATACTACTAGACCGATACTACTAGACCGATACTACTAGACCGATACTACTAGACCGATATTACTAGACCGATACTACTAGACCGATACTACTAGACCGATACTACTAGACCGATACTACTAGACCGATACTACTAGACCGATACTACTAGACCGATACTACTAGACCGATACTACTAGACCGATGCTACTAGACCGATACTACTAGACCGATACTACTAGACCGATACTACTAGACCGATACTACTAGACCGATACTACTAGACCGATACTACTAGACCGATACTACTAGACCGATACTACTAGACCGATACTACTAGACCGATACTACTAGACCGATACTACTAGACCTACTACTAGACCGATACTACTAGACCGATATTACTAGACCGATACTACTAGACCGATACTACTAGACCGATACTGCTAGACCGATACTACTAGACCGATACTACTAGACCGATATTACTAGACCGATACTACTAGACCGATACTACTAGACCGATACTACTAGACCGATACTACTAGACCGATACTACTAGACCGATACTACTAGACCGATACTACTAGACCGATACTACTAGACCGATACTACTAGACCGATACTACTAGACCGATACTACTAGACCGATACTACTAGACCGATACTACTAGACCGATACTACTAGACCGATACTACTAGACCGATACTACTAGACCGATACTACTAGACCGATACTACTAGACCGATACTACTAGACCGATACTACTAGACCGATACTACCAGAGAGACAGAACGTGATAAGTAATTAGGAAAACTGAAGCTACAGGCAAAGCGGAAGGAATAAAACACGGTTACAATTAGCCTACTTATAATAATAGCCAGTATAAAAACGAATACCAAAACATATTTTATATGCAAATCGCTATGTTAATTATAATTGTAAAACGACCGTATAATTCATAATGTAATGTGCGTTTAAAAATGTAAACAATTTGTTCGAGTAATGTTGCATAAAATACATCTTGTTAAACATTAATAGAACAAAACATAAAATATCCTTGATAAACAACATTAATTTGTTATAACAAAACACACGGGTAGCGGTGATTTTTTATTCACAATTATTCAAATTTATTCACTTAATAAAAATTTTAAAAAACTTTTTCTTGAAATGAACATTACTGGTTAGTTAACATGTTCTAAGTGGATATTACAAAAAACAACGCATGTTTTATTTGTTAATAAAAAAAATATTAAAATTTTTAACAGTCCATTAGTGATTCAATGTTAAAAGCTGGCCTAAAGTCAAACACATTAAAATTTAAAGGTATTTCTTCAATCCTAACAGTTTATTTGATAAAAATAAATTTTCAGATTTTGACAAATCGAACCCCTTCTTCATACAAACAATTCAATTTAATTTATATTCTGATAAAATTGATATTAATTACAGTGATGGAAAATTATGTAAATATTTTAAAATTTTCACAAAAATGTTTCTTTTAAATGTTTTTTAGTATATTTATGATATCTGACATTATACAAGTTACATATTACATCTGTGTTATCTGTTGTTATTATAGTAATTTGATTGTATGAGGTGTGTTCAGAAAGTAACGAGAATTTTTAATTTCGCGGGCTTGGAGAGTCCGATTGTCAAAATTTTTTTTATTATGATGGTATACATGCCCTTCAAGTATGATAACTCTTTCTGCTGTTTTCATTGTTGACTTTGTCTGTGACAGTCACTAAGGTTAGACGTGTTTTTATGAGCTCGGCGATTTTCGTTTGTTAAAAGAAATGGATCAAAGAATTTGTATCAAATTTTGCGTATCAAAAATGAAATAAAGTGTAACAAAGTGTGTGAAATGTTAACAAGGGCAACGGTGAGTCTGATATAAGTAAAGCAAGAGTTTACGAGTGGTATAAGCGTTTCCAAGAAGGCTGTGAAGACGTTGAAGATGACGAACGCCCTGGACGCCCCAGCACATCAACAACCGATGAAAACGTGAAAAAAGTGAAATAAATGGTTATGAACAATCGCCGAATCACAATTAGAGAGGTCGCTGATGATGTTGGCATATCGATTGGATTATGTCATGACATTGTTTCCAGTGTTTTGTGTATGAAACTCGTGGCAGCAAAATTCGTTCCAAAATTGTTGAATTTTGAACAAAAACAACGGCGAATGGAAGTTGCTCAGGAGTCACTAAATGAAGTCAACGACGATGCAGAATTACTGAAACGTATTATAACAGGTGACGAAACACGGGTTTACGGATATGACGTCGAAACTAAGGCTCAATTATCCAAGTGGAGTACTTCTGGCTCGCCAAGACCGAAAAAGGCTCGACAAGTGCAGTCGAACGTAAATGTTATGCTCACTGTATTGTTCGATATTAATGGCATAGTGCATCATGAATTCCTGCATCAAAGAGTATGTGTGCTGTGGTTTCAACACCTCGCAAGCACAAACGACACTCAGGTGAGATTTTCAACAACTCCATCTTAATTAGATGGTTCCGGATGTAGCCGTATCCGGTGATCATGGCAACGAACTGCCTCAGTGACCTGTTAAACTGAACAAGTGTCTGTCAGTACAGGGTCTGGTCCATAGAGAAGGCGTTTCCCCAATCTTTGGCCAGGGAAATGTCTCCATCGTTTGATATGCTCATCCCTAGCTCATTTCCTTACTGCTCCTCTTGCAGTTGTACGACTAATGTCGCACGCTGGATCTGGTCCCACTAACCCGCTTAAACTGTAACGTTTCGGAACCTCGGTAGCCTATGTCAGGTGAGTTAAAAACCACTAGACGGTGAAAAACAGGTCCTAATTGTAATTATTTTAACATGTTGTCCAGTAGATGTTTTAATATAACGATATTAAAGAACGAATTTAAAAACTTGATTAACAATAGTATGAAATTGAAAAAGAACATAAAATATATCTGCTAACAAAAGTTCAGATATTACAGTAACATAATACATGAGCCGAACATAAACCTTTAGATATTACAGGAACATAACATTTATGCCGAACATAACAAACGATAAGATATTACAGTAACATAATACATGAGCCGAACATAAACCTTTAGATATTACAGGAACATAACATTTATGCCGAACATAACAAACGTTAAGATATTACAGTAACATAATACATGAGCCGAACATAAACCTTTAGACATTACAGGAACATAACATTTATGCCGAACATAACAAACGTTCAGATATTACAGTAACATAATACATGAGCCGAACATAAACCTTTAGATATTACAGGAACATAACATTTATGCCGAACATAACAAAGGTTAAGATATTACAGGAACATAATACATGAGCCGAACATAAACCTTTAGATATTACAGGAACATAACATTTATGCCGAACATAACAAACGTTCAGATATTACAGTAACATAATACATGAGCCGAACATAAACCTTTAGATATTACAGGAACAAAACATTTATGCCGAACATAACAAACGTTCAGATATTACAGTAACATAATACATGAGCCGAACATAAACCTTTAGATATTACAGGAACATAACATTTATGCCGAACATAACAAACGTTAAGATATTACTGTAACATAATACATGAGCCGAACATAAACCTTTAGATATTACAGGAACATAACATTTATGCCGAACATAACAAACGTTAAGATATTACAGTAACATAATACATGAACCGAACATAAACCTTTATATATTACAGGAACATAACATTTATGCCGAACATAACAAACGTTAAGATATTACAGTAACATAATACATGAGCCGAACATAAACCTTTAGATATTACAGGAACATAACATTTATGCCGAACATAACAAACGTTAAGATATTACTGTAACATAATACATGAGCCGAACATAAACCTTTAGATATTACAGGAACATAACATTTATGCCGAACATAACAAACGATAAGATATTACAGTAACATAATACATGAGCCGAACATAAACCTTTAGATATTACAGGAACATAACATTTATGCCGAACATAACAAACGTTAAGATATTACAGTAACATAATACATGAGCCGAACATAAACCTTTAGATATTACAGGAACATAACATTTATGCCGAACATAACAAACGTTCAGATATTACAGTAACATAATACATGAGCCGAACATAAACCTTTAGATATTACAGGAACATAACATTTATGCCGAACATAACAAACGTTAAGATATTACAGTAACATAATACATGAGCCGAACATAAACCTTTAGATATTACAGGAACATAACATTTATGCCGAACATAACAAACGTTCAGATATTACAGTAACATAATACATGAGCCGAACATAAACCTTTAGATATTACAGGAACAAAACATTTATGCCGAACATAACAAACGTTCAGATATTACAGTAACATAATACATGAGCCGAACATAAACCTTTAGATATTACAGGAACATAACATTTATGCCGAACATAACAAACGTTCAGATATTACAGTAACATAATACATGAGCCGAACATAAACCTTTAGATATTACAGGAACATAACATTTATGCCGAACATAACAAACGTTAAGATATTACAGGAACATAATACATGAGCCGAACATAAACCTTTAGATATTACAGGAACATAACATTTATGCCGAACATAACAAACGTTAAGATATTACAGTAACATAATACATGAGCCGAACACAAACCTTTAGATATTACAGGAACATAACATTTATGCCGAACATAACAAACGTTCAGATATTACAGGAACACAAGATTTGAGCCGAACATTTATTTGCCAACAGGTTATGTAAATTAAAACCGGCAAAGCGGCGGAAACAAAGCCCAGGAACGCCTTGGGGAGGCTTTCTTGGCCCGGCTGTGATTTGCAGCGCCCCTGGTAATTACTGTTCAAAGTTTATTTAATTTATTACGTTTCGTTGATTTAAACATCCTTTTTGTAAGCAATTGAAATGTTTATTTGTAAAAAGACGATGTTACAAACATCACGTTTGTGATGATAACATACCATCACAATATTTGGTGTATAATTTGAAGGGAAATTAGGTTAAAATATTATACTTACTTTCAGAAATTTTCATTCACCGATTCGGGTACTTTTTGATCCCATCTCGTATATATTCCAAAAAAAGCTTATGGTATATTAAAAAATGTTTAGAATAAAACATTTTTGTCCCCACCCGGGCAACAGCGTTTAGAATAGCTAATGTGTGTGTGTGTGTGTGTGTGTGTGTGTATACAAACAAACCCCCACACACACACACAATACACTCACACTCACACTCACACACACACACACAGACAGATTACGCGTATATATGCACGCGCACACACATTTTGTGTTTTTATAATTTGTCTATATATATATATATATATATATATATATATATATATATATATATATAGATAGATAGATAGATAGATAGATAGATAGATAGATAGATAGATAGATAGATAGATAGATAGATAGATAGATAGATAGATAGATAGATAGATAGATAGATAGATAGATATAGATATCGCGTGCTTAGCTTTTGCAGATGACCTAGTTATACTCACAGATAATGAAACAACAGCGATTAAACAGATAGAAGTCCTAAAGGAATGTGCAGAGAGGGTCGGTCTACAGATCTCGTTTCAAAAAACGGAATTTTTTTGTTCAAAATTAAATATTCAAGAACTAAACACAAAATACGGTAAGATAAACAGAGTCAAGCACTTCAAATATCTGGGAGAAATTCTTGAACCCACGGGTGGCGAGAAGGCTGCGCAAAGGGTTCGGCTACTAAGAATAAAGAGGGCTCTTGGTATAACGCGTGATATCTGCAATAAGAGATGTATATCGACGCACACAAAAATCAGACACTACAAAACAGTCATAAAACCGGAGGTATTATATGCAAGCGAGACGCTAGCGCTCCACACAAAAGCTACCATGGAAGACATTTTGAAGGAAGAACGCAAAATCTTGAGGAAGATCCTTGGTCCAAGATTAACAGAAGAGGGATACAGGTTGCACTCCCGGAAGACCACAGAGAATATATCGAACCTGGCAGCAGATATCAGAACAAGGAGGATTTAATTCTATGAACACATCAGTAGACTTCCAACAACGAGACTTGCCAACAGAATCCTTAAGTATATACAAAGAGTCAAATCAACAACTTCGTGGATCACACAAGTCAGAATAGACCTACATGACGCAGAAATAGATTCAATAGACATTGAAGACAGGACCGCATACAGGAGGAAGATGCTCGGTTGGAAGATCCCAGAGAATAAAAATTCCAAAGAAAGCAGGGGTAAAATGGACGGAGGAGCGGAGGAGGATCCATGGAGACAGGATGAGGGAGGTGTGGAGGATTAGAAGGAACAAGACATGAATCGGAGTGCTTTGCGTGATCCAACAGGGTCTATACGCAAATAATAATAATAATAATAATAATAATAATAACACACACACACACACACACACACACACACACACACACACACACACACATATATATATATATATATATATATATATATATATATATATATATATAGATATATATATATATATATATATATATATATATATATATATATATATATATATATATATATGAGTCGTTACAGAGAAATTTGACATTTTGTATTACGGCCTCAAGATGGAACAGGGAAGTTTCGAAACCGCGGTAGCCTTTACGAGGAGACCAAAAAATACCACTAGACAGAAGAAAATAGTCATAATCCCAATTATTTAAATATGTGGTCGCGTGGCTATGTTGCAATAGTACATTATTATTATTGTTGAAGTGAATTTAAGTCTACCAGTGAGTTGACTGTATCTATTCATTGTACATTTATGGCTCAATATTACGATTTCTGCTTATAAAACTGTGATGTGAGTTCAAAAACCCTTTGCTAATTTTAAATTTTTAGTATTCATTTGTTTAAAATAATTATATATAAATTCATTAACAATGTATTGAATTATAATTAACGCCATTATACATACCAGCCAGTAAAACATAAAACATAGTGTTTACAGTAAATGTACCTTTCACATTTCAAATTAATAAGTTAATTAATAATGTTTATTTTATTAATAAAATCACAATTATCGGAGCATTAACAAATTTGGATGGATGTTGGATATACAGTGCAAGATTAATATTTTGTACTTTGTATGTGTTGCAGGAAAGTGTTCACTTCCTCTATTATCAGTTTTGCATTAATTTCAACTTAGTAATAATATGAATAATGTATTTGCATCAATACAAACACTCAACAATACTGATTACTTCGGTTTTTTAAGTTTTCACTTTTGTGGACTTGGGCTATATACGAGGTGTGTTCAGGAAGTAAAGAGAATTTAAATTTTTGAACAAATATTTATTTATTCTTCTACACTGATGTTGTCGCCTTCAAAATAGTCGCCATTGGAGATTATGCACTTGTGCCAGCGCTTCTTCCAATCCTCGAAACACTTCTCAAACTCGATCTTTGAGATAGCCTTTAGTTCTTTCAGCGATGCGATTTTAATATAACTTACGGCAGTAAAACGACGGACCTTTAAGGTTCTCTTTATTTTTTGAAATAGGAAAAAGTCACACGGAGCCATTTCTGGCGAATATGGAGGCTGGGGCATCGTTTCAGTACTGTTTTTGGCCAAAAATTCACGAACAAGCGAAGAAGTATGAGCTGGTGCATTATCGTGGTGCAAAAGCCATGAATCGTTATTCTACAGATCCGGGCGTTTTTTTCGGATTACTTCATGCAAACGGCGTTGAACTTGTAGGTAGTACTCCTTATTGACTGTTTCACCTGGTGGTACGAATTCATGATGCACTATGCCATTAATATCGAAGAATTCCTTCAGTGAGCACAACCTGACGTTCGAACGCAGTTTTCGAGCCTTTTTCGGTTTTGGCGAGCCAGAAGTACTCCACTTGGATGATTGAGCCTTAGTTTCGTCGTCATATCCGTAAACCCATGTTTCGTCTCCTGTTAATATGTGTTAGTAATTCTGCATCATCGGTGACTTCATTTAGTGACTCCTAAGCAACTTCCATTTGCTGCTGTTTTTGTTCAAAATTCAAATATTTTGGAACGAATTTTGCTACCACGCGTTTCATACACAAAACATTAAAAACAATGTCATGACATGATCCAATTGATTTTTTTTTTAACGTCCGACTATTGTGCACACTTGGGCTAATGCAGACGATGGGATGATTTATAGCGTATGAAAATGCGAAGCTCTGGCCGGGAATCGAACCCGGGTCCTCGGGGTTAGCCTTGTACGCTATCAACTACGCCACCGAGGCGGCATGATCCAGTCGATATGCCAACACCCTCAGCGACCTCTCTAATTGTGATTCGGCGATTGTTCGTAACCATTTCTTTTACTTTTTCCACGTTTTCATCGGTTGTTGATATGCTGGGACCTCCAGGGCGTTCGTCGTCTTCTACGTCTTCATGGCCTTCTTGGAAACGCTTATACCACTCGTAAACTCTTGCATTACTCATAGCAGACTCACCATAGGCCTTTGTTAACATTTCACACACTTTGTTACACTTTATTCCATTTTTTACGCAAAATGTGATACAAATTCTTTGATCCATTTCTTTTAACAAACGAAAATCGCCGAGCTCATAAAACCACGTCTAACATTAGTGGTTGTCACAGATATAGTCAACAATGAAAACAGCTGAAAGGTTTTTCATACTTCAAGGGCATTTATACAACATAATAAAAAAATGTTTGACAATCGGACTCTCCAAGACCGCGAAATTTAAAAATTCTCGTTACTTTCTGAACACACCTCGCATGTGGTTTGAAAGGGAGTAACTTTCTCTGAACGTTTAATATTTAAAAAAATCTTTAACTACATATTATGATATTATCTAACCAATTTTAACAAAATCTGCTCCACCGTTTATCCCATAATACTTACACAGACAAATAACTTTTACGAGTTTCCGAGACGTTAAAACTTATTAAACATTCATATCAAAGTTCCTATACAACACGCTCAGCCAGAAAAAATGAAATACGTATTAACAGCGCACCTGCCAAGTGTTAAGAAGTATGAGTGTGGAACGTGTTTTCCGAGCGATAGCTCCAGGTATAAGATTATATTTACACGTCATAGAATGGCGTCGAGTTATTTACTTCAGGGGCGACACAAAGAATAATAACCGCAGTGTTGCCAAGTTGTGCACGTAACCCGCAATACGTGACTTGTGTATACATCTTGCGCGATCTGCTTTTTATGAAAATATTTTTTACGCATTTCCATAAAAACGGCACAGATAAAATTGGATATTGGGAGAAGATTAAGTAGTCGATACCGGTAGGTCCTTGATTTTACGAAGGTAAGATACTGACATTTAACGGAATAAATCTTATCACTTATCGTTATCAGCTACTGTTTCTATGGGTAACTTTAAATGTATTTTCAACGACCGTTAGATTGCAGCAAATGTAACGATATGAAATTTCAATTCTACATAAGTATACCTAACCACTTTATGGTAGCATATCATAAAAAACCAAACCATGAACACATCTTAAAGAAAGAAAATACCCATATCAAATTTTCATTCGCAGTTCATATTTAATACAAATTATATTCGTTTAGATTTCCGGTTTGCCTACTTTCATATAAAACACAAATAAAAGAATTATCTCAATAAATGAAATCAATCTAGAAGAAATTTAAAGAAGAACTAATAGTTCGTAGAGGAATAGAAACAATAAAAATAATTAGGAGAAACTAAACAATGAGGAAGCCATTGTAAATTTTTATTTTACCGGTCGAAGCATTTAAAGAGAAATAATTAACTCTATGTTCAGTATAATGATCTGCCTTCCCTAGCTTCGTCAATTCTACTTTCGTTGACGCGTTTTGGAGAAACTTCATCTTCAAAACTACTCGTATATCTATACTGGTCAACAATATTATGGCCCGTCCTATTTATAATTTTTCATCTCCACCTCGTACCCCTCCTCTATTCAACACGTGTACATTAAATCTGACGTGCTCGCTTCTGATTGGCTCTTAAAAATCATACGTTTTCGCTCGCTTCTGATTGGCTCCTTTCAAACTTTCTCTTCAACGGTCGTCCCTCCTGTTAATTTTTGAAAATTTTTAGATTTTTAAACGTAATATCTGCTTGCGACGATATCTGTTCATTTGTTATGTTTTCTCGCTTTAATTTAGATTTAAAAATTTCCAAAGTTCTCTAAAATGTTCATACGTTAAAAATTATCATTATTATCATTGTCATTATCATTATCATTGCCATTGCCATTGCCATTGCCATTACCATTACCATTACCATTACCATTACCTTTACCATTACCATTACAATAACAATTACCATTAACATTAACATTAACATTAACATTACTATTACCATTACCATTACCATTACCATTACCATTATCATTACCATTGCCATTACAATTTTCACTATCACTATTACTATCGCTATCGCTATCATTACCATTACCATTATCATTACCATTACCATTACCATTACCATTACCATTACCATTACCATTACCATTACCATTACCATTACCATTATCATTATCATTATCATTATCATTATCATTGCCATTGCCATTGCCATTGCCATTGCCATTGCCATTGCCATTACCATTACCATTACAATTAACGTTAACATTAACATTAACATTAACATTAACATTAACATTAACATTAACATTAACATTAACATTAACATTAACATTAACATTAACATTAACATTAACATTAACATTACCATTGCCATTACAATTTTCACTATCACTATCACTATCGCTATCGCTATCATTACCATTACCATTACCATTACCGTTACCGTTACCGTTACCGTTACCGTTACCGTTACCGTTACCGTTACCGTTACCGTTACCGTTATCGTTATCGTTATCGTTATCGTTATCGTTATCGTTATCGTTATCGTTATCGTTATCGTTATCGTTATCGTTATCGTTATCGTTATCGTTATCGTTATCGTTATCGTTATCGTTATCGTTATCGTTATCGTTATCGTTATCGTTATCGTTATCGTTATCGTTATCGCTATCGCTATCGCTATCGCTATCACTATCACTATCACTATCACTATCACTATCACTATCACTATCACTATCGTTATCGTTATCGTTATCGTTATCGTTATCGTTATCATTATCATTATCATTATCATTATCATTATCATTATCATTATCATTATCATTATCATTATCATTATCATTATCATTATCATTATCATTATTATTATTACAATTATAATTAATAATGACTTTTTCATAATGACTTTTTCCAACATCGCATAATAACAGCATAAATAAATAGGTAACAATTTTAAAAACAGAAAAGACAAATGTTCGAAAATCACATTCACTTGTTTAACTGCGCCTAGTATTGCTAACTATCAACTATAGAGTCGGTTTAATATTTATCGTTAGACCATTAACTCAAATAATTCATACTTGACAAAACTACATTTAAACATTAGACGTACTGGTGTCAGCTGTTCATTGAAATGTTTTCTCAATGATTGCACAATGTTTGTGCACTCTAAGGAAATGTTTTCCGCTCGACGAGACAGACAAGTCTCAGGTGCTGTAACTTTGATTTGTTTCTGATGCAGATTAGATTGTTTTCTCACGAAGTCGCTGCAGCAGATTGCCAAGTCTGCCCGTTAAGGGCTCTGTCACACCTGTACGTTTTATGAATTGAAAAAGTTTGATTGCTTGTAAACACGTAGCCTGTCAATGGGCTTTGTTGTCCCGTCCCTTCGAGTAGTCAAACTCGAAACATGTTTGTTCTTTGAAAATGTACCTAATATTGTGAGGTAACGAAATATTTTGTAAAAGTAAAATTGTGTGTTTTGTATTACCGTAGTAGCGTCCGCAATATTTGTCCTGATTCATTCACACTTGGTATAAAAATGTATAAGTTAAGTTCGTTTTATCTTTAATTATTGCAACATAGCCACAGTTCTCTAAAATGTTCATACGTTAAAAAATTATCATTATTATCATTGTCATTATCATTATCATTATCATTGCCATTGCCATTGCCATTGCCATTGCCATTGCCATCGCCATTAACATTACCATTACCATTA
>CM040183.1:4493092-4535592 GCA_022606455.1 Callitettix versicolor
TATATATATATATATATATATATATATATATATATATATATATATATATACCAAAAAATGTAATAAAAATGTAGCTGACGCAAACGTTGATTGAAAAAAATTAAATAAGCTAGATTTTTTTTTAACGTCCGACTATTGTGCACACTTGGGCTAATGCAACGATGGGATGATTTATAGCGTATGAAAATGCCAAGCCTTCGCCGGGAATTGAACCCGGGTCCTCGGGGTGAAAGCCTAGCGGATGCAGAGAAGTCATTGGCTGAAGTAACATTAAAGTTGAAGGAAAATTCTATCGGAGAACTCGAACGCTGTTATCATTGTTCAGCAGTAACTTAGTTACAAAATTTTAACTTGTTTTTCCTGTACACTCATCCTCTGTTCTACAATAATGTCTGCTTTAACAGAAAACCAATCTTGGCGGACCCTAAAACCAGTGTGTTACTTAAATAATGAATTTCTCAGTCCAGTTAATGACAGCGCTCACACACAACTGGTGGCTGTTAAAGGAAACACTCGTTCACATGAGTGTCAGGCTGGCGTTATGTTTGTTGGCTTTAATTAAAAGGCTTTAACATAACCGTAATACGCTTGGGTATTTCGCAATACAGGCTGCTACTTATATTTATTTATAAATTACTTGAAAAATGTCTACTTATATTGATCAAAACTTACTTGTTTATATTTAGAATACCGACGTAAATATTGTTCTTAAGAAGTTTAATTCCTTATTAGTTATTTCCGGATTGTTCTTGAATTTTTTGTTACTATAGTTAGTTATCGTTTTTTAAACATATCACCCCGCAGGGAGGTGCACACTAGCTATTGAGAGGATTTAGACGTACGCGGTACCCAAGTCTAACACACACTTACACTTACAACACTACACTTACACTAACACTTTACATTCACATTTACATTTAGGGAGGCGATAATAGCCTGAATGTGCTTTTCGCCTTAAAAAAAGTATTTTAAACGGAACACTTGATGAGACAATCCAGCAGCGCAGTATATTGGGTAGGAAAGCTATTAATATGCTTAACAGTATTCTATGGGGAGAAGTATTTCAAAAGAGAATAACAAAAGAAATTAATATTCCACTTCAAAAAAAAACAATAATATACTGCTCGGAAGTCTGGCCTATAAAAGAACAAGCTATAAAAACCTTTAACAGCAACGGAAATGGGCTTTTGGAGACGGTCAGCTGGTAGCTCAAGAAAGGAAAGAATTACAAACATCAGGATTGGAGAAATCATGGGTGTTTACCGCTCTATAATAGGAGATATCATGGATAAACAACTGGTATGGTTCGGCCATGTTCAAAGGGTGCCAGAGGCTATAATATTAACACAAATTTTAGAATGGAATTGTAAAGGAAGAAGGTAGTAGGATAGACCTCGAAAGAGCTGGCAAAGTGGTATTGACGAGGAACTAAAAAGAAGAGGACTAGAAGAACGTCTCTGGAATGATAGGAGGAATGGCCTTTGGGAATCGGAAGGCATAAGTCGCTATAGCCCTATGTGATGATGAGTTAACGGTTTTAATTTTTTTAAAATTTTGCCTGTTAGACTTAAAAATTAACTGGATTGTTCATAATTAATTTTTGCTTTATCATTATCGTTATCGTTATCGTTATCGTTATCGTTATCGTTATCGTTATCGTTATCGTTATCGTTATCGTTATCGTTATCGTTATCGTTATCGTTATCGTTATCGTTATCGTTATCGTTATCGTTATCGTTATCGTTATCGTTATCGTTATCGTTATCGTTATCGTTATCGTTATCGTTATCGTTATCGTTATCGTTATCATTATCATTATCATTATCATTATCATTATCATTATCATTATCATTATCATTATCATTATCATTATCATTATCATTATCATTATCATTATCATTATCATTATCATTATCATTAACACTGTCATTATCGTTATCGTTATCGTTATCGTTATCGTTATCGTTATCGTTATCGTTATCGTTATCATTATCGTTATCGTTATGTTTATCGTTATCGTTATCGTTATCATTATCACCATCACCATCACCATCACCATCATTTTAATTTTAATTTTTTATTTTAATTTTAATCTTAATCTTAATTTCAATTTTCATCTTCATTTTCATCTTCATCTTCATCTTCATTTTCATTTTCATTACTATTATCATTATCATTATCATTATCATTATCATTATCATTATCATTATCATTATCATTATCATTATCATTATCATTATCATTATCATTATCATTATCATTATCATTATCATTATCATTATCATTATCATTATCATTATCATTATCATTACCATTATTAGTTACTATGTTTTATTAAGTAGTTACTTGCAAGTTTTTTAATTATCTACTCTTTAGTATTCGTCACTGGCCAGTTATTAATTATATCCTGAAGGGTTGTATTGAGTTACAGGCTTTTTATTACTAATTAAATCGTTGTTATTAAATAATGTTTGTTTATTACTTAATTAGTCGTTTGTTATAAATTAATTACTAACTGCTTACTAGTTAGTGACTGGTTAGTTAATGCATAGTTATTAGTTAGTGACTGGCTGGTTATTGGTATGACTCAGTGCTCGATGTGGCTAAAGCACCGGCCAGTCTGCTGCGTCTCTGAACTGCGCACCTTAAGATTTTTAGTTCTAGCCGCAGTTGCTTGCGTTGCTTTTTCCCTTACCGTTAACTGATCCCTCGTCCTCATTAGTCAAAGTATGGACTTTAAGAAGAAAAAAAGTGTCCAGTTATTACTTAGTTATTTTCTGGTTCTAAATACTGCGTGATTCTTAGATAATAATTTTCTTGTTGTAAATAAATTCCTGAGTAAATAATAGTTAGTGGCTGGCTTTTCATTATCCAAGTAAGTTGCAACGAACATTTTCATTTTAATTGTGTTGTAGTGTGTTATCACTGGCAGTAAAGCATTACTCGTATATTTTATACAAACGGGTGTGTTTAAATTCCGAGTACCTCCTATAATTATATTTTCCTAGTACATTGTCGACTGCATGCTTCACAAAGATCCCCTTTTACTCTGCGCTCGGGATTTCCCTACATCGTTAAATGATATCAAAACATACGCCCTCCAACAACCCCTACTGTCCTCAGTGGACAGACCTTAATGATCTCTTAATTAACCTCCACAAAGCAGAGATAAAATAGTAGACTATATCGTCACATCCAATGCACACTAGTGTGTTTTTTTTGTGTTTAACGTCCGACTATTATGAACACTTGGGCTAATGCAGGCGATGGGATGATTTATAGCGTATGAAAATGCCAAGTCCTGGCCGGGGATCGAACCCGGGTCCTAGGGAAAGCCTAGTACGCCATCAACTAGGCCACCTAGTGCAGCTAATATATACACAAATAATAAAACTAAGACATTTACTCAATTCTAAGAACTAAACTAAATAAATCAGAAACCGGTTTTTAACTACAATAAAATAAAATCAGATATACTGTACAGGTGCGAACCAGGTAAAAGTACTCTTCCAACAAGAAATAAATTAAGTTGGCAACAATGGTTGGTTGGAAGCAATAAAACGTAATGGTCGGCTGCCGAACTTGGCTGAGATATTGACGGCTGTTTGCTGAAAAGCACTTCCGGGATTCAGTGCACACTAAATCACGTTTTGTTAAACTATTGCAGTCCAGACGCTGAACTTTCCAAATCGGAATACCAGTTCAAATCTAACTTAATTTGACTAAGAACTGTTTAATAATATTAAACACATTAATTTGACTTAATACTGTTTCGTTTATAATATAACACTTTTTAAAATAACTTTCTAAAATTATTATATAATCCAAAAATATTTACTTTAAAAAATATATAGCCTATTTTAATTTTTATATTACTCATTTTTTCGATAGTTTCTGAGCCCAAAAATACATCAAATTTGAAACCAAACTATGTTCTTTTGAAACAATGTGATCATTTGAAAGAACATAAATTTTAACGAACATTTTGTTCGTGCTCAGAGAACATTTAATTCATATTCTGCTTGTATAAGATACAACTGTCAAGGAAACTAGGTGGCCAAGGAATATATTTGAGTTGGCTAGTAGTGAAAATACTTGAAAATTAGTAGCCTGTATTTTTCTTATAACGAAAAGAAGGTTCTTAAAAAATTTATCTAAGTGTATTTGTCTAAAATTGTTATCGTCTGTTCTCAAACGGCTTGAATTTGCTTTCCACTGCTTGTGTAAAAGTTACAGGTATGAAAATACCATTCGGATAGTCAAGAAGTCAAATTAAATTATTCGTAACGCTCTTGGACAAAGTAGACAAATATTTAAAATTTTTTCTTTATTATTAAGAACAACTTTTATTTTAATATAACACGATATTTAGCAATGAGCCATATATAACGATTATCGAGAATAATAAAAACGTACAAGGAAACAACGAGAGAATAGGGAGAAATTAATTTCTTCTACAATAAAATTTCAGTTATCCCAACATTTTATTTTTCAATTTTCGAAATGAGAAAGTAGAATCTAGACTCTGGAGATGTGCTTAAAATATATTTTAGAAAAAAATTTGGTGATTCTCCAAGAAGAAACTGCACAAACATTTTCATACTAAAACTTTGAAATCATGAAGATGGCTTCTTTAATTTGCTTCTTTAAAGCACAAACACGTTTTGAGTTACTTAAAAAAATATTCAAGAGAGCTACGGACAAAATACAAAATACTGTCAAAAAGAAATTTACCGATAAAATTTCACAAAATCTTCGCTACACTTGATGAAAAAAAGCTATGGTTTAAAAATTAAAAAAACAGATAAAAGTGTTTTGACCATGTGTTAGTGTTAGTAATTTTGAAAAACAATTGTGGTTCGAAAGCAAATGGAAAAACAATACAAACCCTCCTATTATCGTTGCCAATATTTTTTTATTCGTTCGCTAACCGCTAATTGCTTTTACCAAATTTGTAAACTAAGAAAAATTTAACTGAAAACTAATCAACTGATTTTGGGAAACTGTACAGATTTTCACGTTTTCCATCGATTACTTCTAATTGTTCTGTATACATAAAATCAACCAAGCGTATTGTTTGTATACTGAAAAGCTATACCTTAGTAAATATTTATTACAATCTTTATAAAATAAAAAAATTACTTTGTTATACGTTAATTGTTTTTATACAAAAAACCAGCATGAAAATAAAACTATTGTAACAACTTTTAAATAGTTTTGATATAGGAAAAACCCCGAATTTTAAATTTCATTAAAATCCGTCAATCCGTTTAATCTCTTTAGCGTTGCGCACAAATACAAGCGTACATGCTAAGAAACACGTAAATAAAAACAAACTTTTTGATTCAAAAGACCTGAAAGAAAAAATATCTTAAAATATACTTGTTTCGCTATAGTCTTTTACACTTTGCAATGAAATCAATATGGCATTGTAAATTTCAAAGTTATATAAATTGTAAATATCTTATTTAATTAGCAATTACAACGAAACATTTTAATAGTCAGAACCACGTTTACATCCAAACTAAAGCTTTTGACGCAGATCATGTATCCATTTGTCTATAACCACAAGGGCTACAATCACATCATGGAGACAAAATTATCGAGCAAGCTTCGGTAATTGGAAGGTGCGCTAAGGATAACGTCCACAAGTGTCCTTATAATTAAGGACACAGGTCAGTGATTAATGTTACATGAAGTACCGAACGTGCCCTGTGGACGCCGCAGGTTGTTAAACTTAACAACGTCGAATTACCCCGTCCGCTGTGTTAGTTTTGTCTCTAGTAGTTATTTTGTTTCCGGTATTTATGTCTAAGTACTTGTGCAACAAATTAACCTCAACTTACCCGAGATTTGTTTACTTTCCTGATACCATAAAGTATGAGTCGGGCAAAATATTATTTAATTTTTCTTTTAAATTAATTCAGTTGAAATAGTGACATAAATAATAAGAAATAATTCAAAATTAATTCTCATTCAAGTGTGTGCAAGAGTGTTTTAAAAAGTCTTGTCCCGAACAGAGTAAAAAATTGTTGAAGTCTGATTTTAGTTTTAAGTTAAATCGAATATTCATTCGAAAAAAGAGAACAGAGCAAATTTCTGTTATTGAAACAAAAAATAAAAATCATATCTCCTCTTTTCTCTTCCGTTTTATTTTAATTACAATTATTTGTTCGAAAACACGACAAACTAACATAGCTAGTTTTTTAACACAACATAGCCAATAAGATATTATAGCCTATCAGCTGTTCAATAAAATCAGCTGGTCGTTACGAATTAATATAAACGACAAATTAACATACATAACCTATATGGCATTACAGCCTATCAGCTGTTCAATAAAATCAGCTGGTCGTTACGAATTAATATAAACGACAAATTAACATAGCTAGTTTCTAACACAACATAGCCAATAAGATATTATAGCCTATCAGCTGTTTAATAAAATCATCTGGTCGTTACGAATTAATATAAACGACAAATTAACATACATAACCTATATGACATTACAGCCTATCAGCTGTTCAATAAAATCAGCTGGTCGTTACCAATTAATATAAACGACAAATTAACATAACTAGTTTTTAACACAACATAACCTATAAGATATTATAGCTGTTCAATAAAATCAGCTGGTCGTTAGGAATCAATATAAACGACAAATTGACATAGCTAGTTTTTAAAAACAATTTTTCTATTGCAGATTTTAAGAAATCAGTAATTTGGCAACTGTCCGTTAAAAAATGAGTTAACAGAAAATTGGATACATTCATAAAACCCAGATCCAGTACCAAAAACTAAACGCCAATTATATATTACTGCACACGATTAAAGGTTTTTTTGAAAATTATATGTATTGGTTTTATGTGTTTCTGTGTACGTTAATATTAGTAATTTTAATCCGATTTCATTCACACCTGGATTGACTTTATACAAGCTCTTTATGTTAAATAACTTAAACTGTTAGCACATTCAATTTTCGCTGTTGCAGTTATTTTTTTTTTAACGTATCATGTTTCAGGGCTGGTTTTGACGTTGGATTTTGCGAGACGTACGATGCGAAGAAAGTGTTCATATTAATAACAGTATATTTTGCGCGTCGCAAATCTCATATTAAATTAATTATAATTAAAAATTCCTTGTGTTTCCGCTCGGAAACCTTGCGCGAGTGAAATACACGTCATAACTACTACACTTCGAAAACGACGAAGACGTTTAACCGATGTAAATATATGTAATATCGTTAATTTAATTTTGGTAGTTGTATTAATAGGTCAGTTGTTTTATATTATTTCGTAAAGATCAGCTGATTTCATTGAACAGGTGATAGGTTATAATTAGTTTAAGGTTATGTTGTTAAAAACTACCTATGTTAATTTGTCGTTTATATTAATTCGTAACGACCAGCTGTTAGGCTATAATATCTTATAGGTTATGTTTTGTTAAAAAGTAGCTATGTTAATTTGCCGTTTATATTAATTCGTAACGACCAGCTGATTTTATTGAACAGCTGATAGGCTGTAATATCATATAGGTTATGATGTGTTAAAAACTAGCTATGTTAATTTGTCGTTTATATTAATTCGTAACGACCAGCTGTTGAACAAAACTAACTATGTTAATTTGCCGTTTATATTAATTCGTAACGACCAGCTGATTTTATTGAACAGCTGATAGGCTATATATCTTAGGTTATGTTGTGTTAAAAATTAGTTATGTTAATTTGTCGTGTTTTCGAACAAATTATCGTAATTAAAATAAATAGGAGAAGAAAACAGGATGCATGTTTTTTTATTTTTCGGTTCAATAACAGAAATTTGCTCTGTTTTTTTTTAATAAACATTCGATTTAACTTAAAACTAAAATAAGACTTCAAAAATTTTAGTTAGTCTTTTCGGGACAAGACTTTTTAAAATACTCTGGTGCACAATTATAATAAGAATTAATTTTATTACTTCTTGTTATTTATGTTACTATTTCAACTGAATTAATTTAAAGAAAATTTACAAAATTCCTTGTATTTACTTTTTCTGCATATTCCTTTTACACATTGATCGAACAGTAAGACCTACAGCTGATTTAATAACTCGATAAGGACTCCAATGTTGTTTCATAACAGAGGAGAAAATATCGAAGGTATAAATTCGAATACTTTGTTAGTAAGTGTCTTTGTTGCTGCGCATAAAGTTCTAAGTTTTAATGAAATTCGAGTTTATTATTGTAAAATTACCAATTAAAAGTCGCACAAAGTTACGTTCGTCAGTTAACGTAATACTGCTTCATATTATGTCAAAGTTCTAAGAGACGCACGCTCTCACAATTATCTCGTTACGTCTGAACTATGAAGTTGTCATAAAGTTCAATCGTTTTATCCGCAACAGTGTTTGTTCAAACGATAAATTATTCAAAAATTAAGTAATAAGAATGGTATTTTGGGAACGATGAAGATAATAAAACAATTGTTTGTCAAAATATAGTTTTCCCAGTTTAATATTACATGCAATTAAAGAAATATTTTTCTCGAAACAAACATTTTAGTAAACACGGTTCAATTGTTGACTGAAATCAATTACTATCGAATACCTTCTTAAATTAAAAGTTTAACAGTTACGTAATTGAAACACTTACGTCATCTCTCGCCTTTATTTTAAAATTTGCCCATTGTGTTTAAAACGTTTAGTGACAAGAATTTTATAGATGATAGCAACCAAAAAAAAGGGGTAAGAATTTACTGTGTTGAGTATAGCTTCATCAATCTACTTTTGTTGACGCGTTTCAAAGAACCTCCATCTTCAAAAACTATATCTATACTGGTCACCAATTAGTGGTGGGGCAGAAAACACCAAACTGTTTAAAAAAACTGCTTTTCTATAAACGATAAACAAACTGCTTTTTCAAACGGAAACAAGCAGTTTGATTTGGACTGGTTTATTTTTATGTTAAACAAGGAACAGACTGTTCTATTCGACCGTTGCCGCAAGCGCTAAAACTGTTTTCCTGCTAACTTCTTTTCTTCTACTTGCTTTTATGCTTTTTCCCTTTATTCCAAAGATGCTTGTTGCTTATAATGAAGTAAGAACTGTTTGGTCAATGTCAACGTTTATATCTACTTTTTGTTTATAGTTGTAGTAACAACCAGCTAATTTTGTAGATACAGAGCTGATAAGTTTTATTTAAACATATTTTTATATTTATTATCAATCATCAATATTCTTTAATCAACTAAAAATATTTCTAAATCTTATAGGTTATGTTTTGTTAAATATAGCAAAGGACTATTTAATTTTTAAGAACAAATTAAAAAAGAATGCTTGTAATAGAAATTCATTGCATTTTTGTAAATATAAAATGTTTGTTTGTTTATTACGTTTTGAGAATGTAATTTAATTATGCAATACGCTTCCATTTGATTCAATATTTTTTATCCTTAAAAACTTGCTTGATTCTTTTTAAAAACAATTAAGGACATGGTGGCAGTGGGAATGACAAAGTAGTCTTAAAAAACTGAACGTATATATTTATGTTTTACATTTAAATAATCAACAACGTTTGATTTTTCAACGTTTTTTCTAAACCTCATTTCACCCAACTGTTTTAAAAAGCAGAAATGTTTTTCTCAACAAACAGTTTGTTGACGTTTTGTAAACAACTACGTAAACAATATTATTTAACGTTTATTACAGCTACGTTAATTTGTCGTGTTTTCAAACAAATTGTAATTAAAATAAAAACGAGGATAAAACACGATACATGATTTTAATTTTTGTTTCAATAACAGAAATTGTTTAAGCCCTTCTTTTAGTGTATAATCTAATGTAATCTAAGCAGTTTTTATGTAAATTATTTTTGAAATATTAAAAACTCAAAACAGTGAAACAAATTTTAAATATAATAAATTTGGGATAAACAAAACAAGATAGACGGCAGTCACTGTTTTTTTTTTCAGTTTTTCGATTTTCTCAAAATAGGTGAACTTCATTTTTTATTTCAAATTCTCTACACTGACTGGAGTGATGAATTTTTTAATTGTAGCACAATCTGATAAAGAGATTTTGATCAATTAGGTGATCAATTCCGGTGTTTTTTTTAAAAATGTACTTTGTCTTTAAATATTTTATATAAATTAACAATTTCCAGTACAATAAATCTGTGATTGAAAATACGTAGGGTCATCATGAAGGACGTAAAGAAGCTATTCAGATATAAAATTTGGAATAAAACCGCTGCTCAACCGCTCACGTGATTGTTATTCAGAAGGACGCGAATCCGTGTGAAAGTGTTTTCCGATTGAATAGGTCATGAAAGGGGGGGATTTATTTCCATGTTACCAAACAAATTTGTTGAAAATTGTTACGTATTTATTTTGTTATGTCTTATGTTATTTTGTTATGTGAATGCAAAAATAACAAAAATTCTCTTATTCATATAATAATTTAAATATCATTACAATGGATTTAATATAAAATTCTTTTTATATTCTTCTTCTTTTCTGCTAGGATTATTGTCACTATGTTCTTTATCTGTCTTCCCTAGCTCCGTCAATTCTACTTTCGTTGATGCGTTTCGGAGAATCTCCATCCTCAAAAACTATATCTATAGGTCTACTTGAGTATAGAAATAGTTTTTGAAGATGGAGGTTCTCCGAAACGCGTCAACGAAAGTAGAATTGACGAAGCTATGGAAGGCAGATTATTATCCCGGACATAGTGAATTTAATATACTTTATTCTAGTGGTTAATATATTTTAAACCTTTCAATCAAATAACTATACAAAACCTAACCTAACCTCACTAAAACTATTAAAATTATTTATTACATTATTTGCCTTATGGCGTATGGATAGCGTTGACACATATTTTATTATAATGCCTAATTATCATTGTTTATTTTACATTGTAACGAGACGGGGCAAACATTATCAACTGTTTTAATAACGTAAGCCTAATTATCACTTATTATTTCATTAAATGGAGCAAATATCATCACTTGTTTTTTATGATTTAAATATAATTTGTTTATTACGTATTATAACCCTAGAAGCGATGAACGACTTATTTGTATAAGCCGTTTGAAAACACCGTTACGTTAACACACTGTTCTAACAATTTATCCTGTTGCAATCTTAATAAAATAAATACCATTAGAAAGTAGAGATTCTAAGCTTTATTTAGCATGTTTTATATTTATGAAATTTATATACAAATTGTTACAATAAATTCATAAGTAAACACACTAATTTCTAGTACTAGCCTTTGCTTCTAGGCGTCCGCCATATTGCCTGTTTTCAAACTAATATTTGACCTAGTAAATAATTTTAAATAGAATTGTAGTTGGTATCGTTTGAAAGATTGATCCTTTCTCTTTAATTCATCTGTTGAATATTTTATCTACGAAATATAGTTCTGTATCTGTGATTTTTCAAAATGTGGTATACAAGCGAAGTAAGAAACGACGAAATTACAGAGGTCCAAGGACTCCTCGATTTCTAGTATGTTTCTTGTCATAGATCAACTATTTTCTTCACAATTTCAGAGTGAATGTTCCACTACAAAGTGATATATTGGCCATAGACCAAACTCAAAGGCCAAGCCTTCTTTTTTGTCCTGAAATGTTGGTCATTTCTCGCCCGAGTAAGCATCAGTCCGTCATTGTGTGCCGTGCATGAAATTGTGTGTTATTTCCCGTCATAAGTTTGATATTTGTGTTGTTTTTGTTGTTGTTTAGTGTTTGTAAGACAATTATATATATATATATATATATATATATATATATATATATATACACATTGTGAAATTAAAAATTGTTTTTATTTGTATTTATGTGATAAAAATGACTTAACGGCTAAACTAAAGAATTTTTGGGTTATGTTTACTGTGTAAAATAAACTATTTTTCAAAATTTCAATTTTTTTAATTTCTTTTAAGTAAAAATTTTTTAGTTATGATATATGTTATTAATCAGTGGTTCTTTTTCTTCAATAAAGTATAAAAAATATGTGTATTTGTTTCAGTTTACATACTGTTTTACGCAGCTGAACGTTACTTGGCGATTTCCAAAAATTGGTACTCATAGTCTTTTACGTTTCGAACTTAAAAACGTGTAAAGCAAACATATGTTTGTGTGTACCGTTTTATTTAGAAATAAATTTGGAAACTTTTGTATATTTTGAAAAAATACAAAACATTATTTTTATTTTTAAATGGGGCTCTAATTTGATTGTTTTATTTCACAAAAAATATATATTCGAACGGTAATAACTATCTTTAAAAGAATTTTGAATTTTTTTCTTACAAACACTGAATTCTATAGTTCTTTCAGAAAAAATTATGTACAACTTTTTAAGTTTTAAACAGAAATTATATTTTTATTTGAATTTCAAACATTACCATGCACAGTACAAGGAAACCTGCTTGTACTTCACTGTGTTCTGCATTACACTATTATGGGTAAAGGGATGGAACAATATTGTCACTGTTTTAAATGATGTAATTTAATTCTTAATT
Source organism: Callitettix versicolor (assembly GCA_022606455.1). NCBI lineage: Eukaryota > Metazoa > Arthropoda > Insecta > Hemiptera > Cercopidae > Callitettix > Callitettix versicolor. The sequence goes on from CM040183.1 coordinate 4,505,596, forward strand.
TGATTGATAATAAATAGCTCCGTATCAATTTCAGTGATTAAATAGAAACGGAAACCTGAAAACTTTGAAGATATAAATAAACACATAAAAGTGTTATTTTTACCGCGGATACACGTGTTCATTGTTAAAAGTGGCTTTCCCACAAATGAGCACCATAGCTTTGTTCTATTACTGATTAAAAATTCCGGGATAATGTTTTCGGAAATTTCCAAATAATAATAAAGGCTTGATTTAGTGAAGGAATTTTTAATAATATGTGGGAAATTTGGCTGTACAATGAACTGAAAGTTCAATATACTTCATAGCCCGTCTTCAAAATATTTATTAACTTCAAAATATTTATTAAGAATGAGGCCGTTGGTTCTTTTGACGAGTTCATCACTTCCGTAAGGTATAATGAAGGCTAAAGAATGTCTAGTATTCGAAAAAGTGTGATTATAAAAAATATAAATATGTCATTTTATGTTGATTTTTTTTCTGAGTAAAATAAATATAATATTGTTAATATTTACTCTTTACGAGTTCAACGACAGATACCATAATATTTAGTACGGTTGCTTTATGGAAAAACAACTTAATTTTCACCAAAAACGTTCAATGTTCAACGTATCTGAATGCTCAATGTTTTAATATATTTCACTTAGGCTCTTGTAGACACTGTAAATTGTTTGAGTCGCATTCTCCTCAAATATTTTAAAGTATGAGTTACCGAGAAAAAACTTTTAAAAATCAATAAAAGGAAAAATTGTATTAAATCAAAATCTCTAAATCCTAATTCGATTAGCGTTTTGTTACATTATACGAAGATTGTAATTTTATAAATAAAAGAAACTACTTAGACCAAGGTTTCCCAACCGGTGGAACGCGTACCACTGGTGGTACGCGGGAACGTTTCAGGTGGTACGCTTGAGTCAAAGCGGTATATGTGAGTCCCTGGTCCAAGTGTGTTGGATTGTGTACAGATGGAGCAAAAGCTGTCAGGAAAATTGACAGGCCTAGCAGCAACAATAAAGGTAGTTGCTCCTGAATGCAAAAGTACGCATTGTGTCATCCATCGAGAAGCATTAGCTACTAAAGGTATGCCGGAAAAACTTAACTCCGTTCTATCAGATGCTGTGACAATTATTAATTTCATAAAGGCTAGGGCTCTAAACACAAGATTATTCTCCTTGATGTGTGAAGAAATGGGTAGCAAGTTCAAGACTTTACTCCTGCATACAGAAGTGAAGTGGTTATCTCGGGGGCTTTCACCCCGAGGACCCGGGTTCGACTCCCGGCGAGGGCTTGGCATTTTCATACGCTATAAATCTTCCCATCGTCTGCATTAGCCCAAGTGTACACAATAGTCGGACGTTAAACAGAAAAAAAAGTTATCTCGGGGGAAATTTTTGAACCGTCTCTTTGAACTGAGATCAGAAGTTTTTATGTTTTTAAGTGAAAAAAATCATGACATGAAAAAATTGTTTGCTGATGAAGAATGGTTGTCAAGAGTGGCTTATCTAGCCGGCATTTTTGACAAACTCAGCATACTGAACTTGGGACTTCAGGGACCAAACACAACAGCCTTCACAGCCAGTGACAAAATAAACTCCTTCAAGAGAAAGTTGGTCCTGTTTTGTTCACAAATACAGGAGAAGAATTTATCTGCATTTCCCACTCTATCATCATTTTTTGAAGAAAATGAAATACCTCCAATGCCAGATGTGGTTGCAGATATCATTGTACAGTTGGAAGGCCTTCAAAAAAGCTTTAAGAAGTATTTCTCTGAAGATTATTCAAAAGTGGACTGGATCAGAAATCCTTTTTCGGGAACCTCACCAAATAAATTGGAACTAAAAGAAAGTTTTATCGATCTTACAGAAGATAGCTCCATGAAAGATTATTTTAAAGAGAAATCTTTAATTGACTTCTGGATTGGATGTAAAACCGAGTACCCTTTGATCTTTCGGCAAGCTCTGCTATTTTTGATGCCATTTGTTACGAGTTACTTTGTATGAGAGTGGATTTTCTGAACTCTTGTACATAAAAAAAAACATAGAAGCAGAATAAGTGTTGAAGAGGACTTAAGAGTGAAGATAAGTTCCATTACTCCTAATGTTGATATTTTAATCACAGGCAAACAACAACAAATTTCGCACTAAAGACTATAAAAGTATATTTTGGATGATGATTAATTTTTGCTGAGTTTTACTAATTTTTCATCTGTATGTTTTTAGACCTATGGGTATAATAAATAAAACTGTAAATTAATACCATTTTCTTATTTTTATTTCTCCTTTATTATAAGCATGTTATAAATAAACAAATATCTAACTATTAAATATGAAGTTTTCTCAGGAATTTAATTCAAAAAACCTTTGAACACTTTTAGAAGAATAAATGTTATACGTTTATTAAAATATTTAGGTCTGGTGGTAGGCCAAAATTTCTCAAAAAGTCAAATGGTACGCAGGTGCAAAAAGGCTGGGAACCCCTGTCTTAGACAGTTTGATAGTCTTGAAAAACAAAATAAACCATAACCTCCAAATTTACTTTCAAATTGTGTATTTGATTAAACTAACTTATTTGAATTTTTTAGGAAAACAATCAACATAAAAACTCATGGGTGTAATTAGATTACAAATAAAGTATGCGTCTTATGTAATATTTTGTTTTCCCTGACGTTAATGTTTAGATATTGTTCAACTTTTAATTAATATTTCAAACATTTAAACTAAAACTTAACGACAATAATTAGTTTATTGAATTGAAAACACGTTTTGCAAACACCAAGAAAGATTAAAACGTAATTTTCTAAAAGTATTTTATTTTGACAAATCAGGTCTGCAAATTGCCCCCCTGAGTCTGGTTTCTAAATTACACACCGGCAGCGTTCAGTCTAACAAATAACGTCCCATTTTTTTAAAACTTAGCCTGATTGTTTATAATTTTAAATAATTCAAACTACTATTTGAAATAAATACATAAAACTTATTCAATAATATTTATCATAATTACAGTTTTAAGATGCATTTTCTTAAAACTACATTTTATAAATAAAATTTTTGCATATTTTTTTAAATTAAATTATTACCAACGTTTCTATTATTGCACTGGACATCTTCAAAATATTTTCGGATATCTGCGGCATTTACTGCGAAAGTATGCACGTCAGATATTCAAGAATCAATTTAAAACTAGGAAGAAGTTAACACCAAAATCTACATTTTTAATGTTAATATTTTAACACCTTAATAATGATAAATTTTAACTTTGAAGCAAAAATAATATTATAAATCACTGTTTATTATAATAACAGTGATTTTTTTAAAACTATTAATTAAAACAAGTTAATTTTTAAAAACTATTAACAAAGGTAAAGAGTTGTACAGTTTTTAAAAATGAAGTTACACTAAGCACATCATAAAAGGATTGATGAAAATACAAAACTAGGTTTTTAAAAAAACTGTACTGTTACTTTTAACAAAGCCATTTTTCCATTCGATAATGTATTGTACTTAGTGATTGCCATTTCGTAGCTATCGTATTTTAATTAAACTGAAAAAGTAAAACAGTATCTTCTCCGAAAATAGTCAATAAACAAAAAAGATTTAATTATCGCTATATAGTATCGATTAAACGTTTACTTTCGTAGGGTTAAAATTTTATAAGAATCGTTACAATATAATTTTAATGGTTCTGAAAAATTTGGTTTTAGGGATGTTTCTTTTTTCTTTGTACAGAATAAAAACAAAACTGTTAAAAAAGAATCTACATTTCTGGCCCACTTACCCCTAAATTGAAGTTCACATAAATACTTAATTTCTTACTTAGCCGTTTTCGTAAGTATGAAGAAACGAATAAACTGACAAGGTTACACTTGTTTTTAGTAAAATTATTAAATAATTTAAAAATTTACGACATTTTTTCTTTTATTAATGAGTAGCATTACCCGTCGCGGCTTCGCCCACGAAACTTAAACTGTTTCAGAAATGTAATAATTTAGAAACGTAAAAAAATATATCAATAAAAGCGTGATCATCTAAACTCGTGATTATTTTACAGTGAATATGAAAAAATATTATAAAATGAATATGTTGTATTATTGTCTTCAAACGTGTTCCATTCAAATTTAAGAAAATCTGATCAAGAATATTTTTGTCCAATACAAACATTTATACCAAATCTATATTTGTGTCCTTTTAGGGATGAATTCGGGGGAAAATCCTGAATTGCGTGTATCATAATTTGTGTTTAAAATATTTGGTTTAGTTTTAAGAAAATGTGATAAAAAATATTTTCCTCCAATGAAAACACTCTTTTTTCTCCCATGATAACTCTTTTTCCATTTTTATTCTTTTAGGGTATGAACTCAGAAAAATGTTGATTTATGTGTTTCCATAGCATATTTCTAGAATATACGATAAAAAAATATTTTTTCAATACAAAATTGTACCCATTTTTTATATTTTATACCTTCTTTCAATCTATTTCAATCTATTTCAATCTATTTAGGGGATGCGTTTTGGGGAAAAGGTGAAAAATATATTTCATTACTTATACTTAAGAGTGACTATGTTACGTTTTAAGAAGATCAGAAGAAAAACATATATTTTCCAATAAAAATTGTTGTACCTCATGTTTATCTCTTTAGGGGTTGCACACTGGAAAATCGTTTTTCAGTGCACCCCTTTTTCAGTGCATCTCGACAATGTTGTAAGAAGGTACCCTGAAAATTTCAAGTCTCTAGCTATAATAGTATTGGATGTACGTTAATTATTAAATTTGACTGTGTTAGTAGTTAAATGGCGTCAAAATCATATTTTTGCAAAATCCTTTATTAATGCACCTTGACATTGTTGTAAGAATGTATCTTGAAAATTTCAAGTCTCTAGCTATAATAGTATTGGCTGTACGTTGTTTATTAAATTTGGACTGGGTAAGTAGTTTAATGGAGTTAAAATCAATTTTTTGCAATCTTCTTTCTAAGTACGCGCTTACATATTAAAACCAAGGTTTCCTCAAAATTTCAAGTCTCTAGGTTTTATAGTTTGGGCTGTACGTTGATCAGTCAGTCAGTCAGGACATTGCCTTTTATATATATAGATAACAAAAATGCATAATGATTGTAAATATTGATAATAAAAAAACCTAACAAAACATTGTTCATATATTGATTTAATTGACTAATTGTTTAATATTGCCTTCACCTTTCCTTTTCAGATTTATTTAGATTAAGACAACTTCAACGAACGTCTAAATATAACTTTAAATATTTGAAAAGTATTTACCTGATAAAACACAATTTGACTGCCAAATTTTAGCCAGCGCATAATACGTAATCACTAAAATTCAAACTAAAATATTTTAGTTATATATCTTGCGATTACAGATATCCCAGAAAAAAACTATTCGCAGATTACACAATAAAACAATTACGTCAAGCACTGCAAAAGAATAAACAACCAAAACTTTAATAATGAAAAGAAAATATTCTTGCATATTGTCACTAAAAACAATCACTTAATGTTTGGTTTTAGATGTGTTATTTTGTAACCTAGAAACATAAGAACTGAATTCGGTTGTGAACAGATTCGTGACTACAGAAAGCTCCATCTTGTGCTAAAAGTACGGAAACTGGCTTCACTCGTTTAAAATTAATGAGGCACTGGAGTTCTGCTCTGCTTTATATATAGGTAATGCATGCGACGGTGTTCCGAGATGTTTGTGTAAATATACCTAAATAAAAAATGTCAGTTAGTGAATTTAAAATAAAAACCTATTTGTTTTCTCTTCCTTTTTTTATTTTATTTACGATAATTTGTTCTAAAACACAAGTTAACGTAGCTAATTTTTAACATAACATGAACTTATTACAGCCTACCAGCTGTTCAGTCAAATCAGCTGATCTTTCCAATTTAATATAAAACATCTGATCTTTTAATATAACTACCAAAATAAAATTAATTTAATTTCACATACTTAAATCGGTCAATTTTCTTCGTAGTTTTCATAGTGTAGTTGTTACCGCGTGTGCTTCACACGCACATGTTTCGATTCCGACGGAAACAGACATTTTTAATTATAATTATTTTAATACGAGACTTTTGACGCATATATATATATATATATATATATATATATATATATATATATATATATATATATGTATATTTATTTATTTTAATTATATTTTTATATATTTTATTTTAAAAGTATAAATACATATATATATATATATATATATATATATATATATATATATATATATATATATATATATGAACTGTTATAATAATAATAATATAATATATATAATTATATTATTATTATTATTATCTGCGTATAGACCCTGTTGGATCACGCAAAGCACTCCGACTCATGTCTTGTTCCTTCTAATCCTCCACACCTCCCTCATCCTGTCCCCATGGATCCTCTTCCGCTCCTCCGTCCATTTTACCCTGCTCTCTTTGGGATTTCATTCTCTGGGACCTTCCAACTGTGCATCTTTCTCCTGTATGCGTTCCTGTCTTCAACGTCTGCTGAGTCTATTTCTGCGTCATATAGGTCTATTCTGACTTGTGCGATCCGACGTTGTTGATTTGACACCTTGTATATACTTAAGGATTCTGTTGGCAAGTCTCGTTGTTGGGAGTCTACTGATGTGTCCATAGAACCGAAGCCTCCTTCTGATATCTGCTACCAGGTTCGATATCTTCTCTGTGGTCTTCCGGGAGTGCAACCTGTATCCATCTTCTGTTAATCTCGGGCCAAGGATCTTCCTCAAGATTTTGCGTTCTTCCTTCAAAATATCCTCCATGGTAGCATTTGTGTGGAGTGCTAGCGTCTCGCTTGCATATAATACCTCCGGTTTTATGACTGTGTTGTAGTGTCTGATTTTTGTGTGCGTCGACATACAATAAGAGTATTGTAGATATCACGCGTTATACCAAGAGCCCTCTTCATTCTCAGTAGCCCTCTACATTTATATTTTATGTATTATATATATTTTTTATTTAAATAGTATATATATATATAAATTTTCCTTGCGTCTCGCAAAATCCAACATCAAAACCATCAAATAAATTTGATTGTTTATTTGATCAATAACTCCCAGCCTAAATACAGTTAGGCTAAATAGTTAAGTAAATAAAAGTGTAAACACAAGTTCTGTTTTTTATTTCTTAATTCTTTTTTTTATTTTTTACTAAACTTAATTTATTTTGTTCAAATAACTCCTGAACTTAAGAAAATTGCTTGATACCGTTTGTAAATGATTCAGTAAATAGATTAATAAAACCTTTAACAGTTGAAAATAGTATTTCATGCAAACTGTACAAGAACATGTGATTTTTAATTTGGCTTTAAAGCGTGAGAATTGAAGTAAAAAATATCCGACACAAAGCAAATTCAATTTTTTCATATTGACAAGAAGCGCGTAAACGTTTCTTACAAAAACAAATTAAAATTGTAGAATCGTAATATTAAACGTTCGGAACGGACCGGTTCAAAATTTAATATCGTGTCAAATTGAGCAGAGCCTTCAATTTCCGCTTGGTTAAATTAATTTAATTGTGTTTTTTTTTGCAAACCGACGCAAGTATTTCTAAATATTTTATAAATGCATTTGTATAGCTCACAATATTTCCTTGTACATGGTAGCCGCTTCGGTGGCCTAGTGGATAGCGTACTAGGCTTTCACACCGAGGACCCGGGTTCGATACCCGGCGAAGGCTTGGCATTTTCATACTCTATACAATCATCCCATCGTCTGCATTAGCCCAAGTGTGCACAATAGTCGGACGTTAAACATACAAAAAAAAATTTTTGTATGGAGTTTCATATGAGGCAAGAAGCTGTTATGAACACCACGAGAAAGACAATTTTAAGGAATTGTATTGTGGGGTTACGTATAATGGTGTTTAAAAGAAGTAGGGAATGATTCATTGTTGGAATTTGCATTTAGATGACGGCGATTATGGCATCCATAAGATTTAAGTTGTCCTTTATGGTCGACTGAACATTTTTAAACGTCCTTTTTCATAATTGCCTACGCATTATGTTTTTAAAAAGGATGCACGTCATTCTAAATTTAACTGATTGAAGGAAAACTAAGTTCATCACAATATTTTCGTTTTAAAATTTTTCTCGTTTTCCTTGCAAGCATAATGCACTGGTAATATTTGGCGTGCTGTTTTCTTAGCCAAACTGAATTTTATTTTCCAAAATATTATTTTTAATGTTGGGCTACTTTCCCAGGATGAATTATTTTATCCCTGCTGTAAATTTTCTGCCATATAAACAAATATCACTAAACAAAAACAGTGCCTCTTAGTAACAATAAAAACATTATTTACAGGATAAAGACTATTTAGTTATTAAGTTTCAAATTTACGGACGCAATGCACAACTGAATGTGTAAGTGTTCATTTTTTTTTAATATCAATCCATGGTAACAAGCTATATTGAGAAAGATAGTTTTTAATAAATCACACGTACAGTAGTACTCTTATTATTGGTAATATTATTCCTATTTTTTCCGTATATTCCTTTCTCGAACCATATTCCTTTGTTTAATTATTTTAAACAACTTTTATTTAAAATTAAAAATTATGCTATTTACTGAAAATATCAAGATTATTATTAAATAGTAGATAATAAATATAACATAGAAATATAAGTTTTAATTATTTTAAAGCAACTTGTATCATTGCAAAAACCATTTTGATATTGTAACTTCAGCGAACGATTTGTTCTATTTACCTGATACTTGCACTCATACTCGTGACCTAGACAGGTAGATAATAAAAACACGAGTAAGTAATCTCACAGGAGACGAGAACTAAAGAGGAGATATAAAGTATGCACTGTGCTGCAGTCTCTGTAGCAGACGCCAATCACATATACAGTATCTGCGACTTTATCTCGTCAATATTCAATCTACAGAAACGTACACCGTAGCGTTTACTGATTGATTTTAGTGATCACTGCCACAGATAAGTTCTTCAGTCATAAAATATTTAAAATCGGATTGATGAAACGTCGTTTATTGTAGCCAATCTTCAATTTCTTGCTGAAAGTAATACCTTCAATATTGCACAATTATAAACTATTATTACATGCGTATTAATATTTCTCAATAGAAAATAGAATATTTTCAAAATTTTTACTTTACCAACGGTTCACCGAAAATGTTATCAAATAAGCACGTAAAGTTATGTTACATTTGTACTTTGTGAATGAAACAACCGAATTTCTGTCCGTTTTAAAACATAAATACACACGCGCGTGCGCCTCACACACAAACACCCACCACATACACACACGCGCACATATATACACACACAAACATGCACACACACGCACTCATACACACAAACACACACACATGCACACGCGCTCACACACACTCACACAAACCCCCACACACTCACACAAACCCCCACATACACACAAACACCCTCACATACAATCACCCCATACACACACACACGCACTCATATACACACAAACACACACATACACACACGCGCGCAGGCGCACACACACACACACACACACACACACACACACACACACACACACATACACACTAACACACACACTAACACACATACACCCACTAACACACACACGCACAAACAAACATTTTCACGCGCACATATACACACACAAACAAACACACAAACACACACACACAAACACATACACATACACACACACAAACACTCACACACACACACACACACACACACACACACACACACACAAACACCCACACACTCACACAAACCCTCACACATACACACAAACACCCTCACATACAATCACCCCATACACACACACACACACACACACACATACACACACACACACACACACACACACACACACACACACACACACACACACACACACACACACACACACACACATACACCCACTAACACACATACGCACAAACAAACACACGCAAACAAACATTTTCACGCGCACATATACACACACAAACACACACACAAACACATACACACACACACACACACACACACACACACACACACACACACACACACACACACAAACACCCTCACATACAATCACCCTACACACACACACACACACACACACACACACACACACACACACACACACACACACACTAACACACACATGCACGCATACACTCACAAACAAACACACGCAAACAAACATTTTCACGCGCACACACACACACACACACACACACACACACACACACACACACACACACACACACACACACAAATACACACACACACACACACACACACACATACATACACACACACACACGAATGCATACACGCACATATATAGGCACACACAAACATACACACGCAAACAAACATGCACACACGCACACATACACACACAAACACATACACACACACGTACGCACACACTCACACATACACACACAAACACACATAAACACACATACACACACGCACACACGCACACATACACACGCCATGTATACACACACACGTACGCACACACTCACACATACACACACAAACACACATAAACACACATACACACACGCACACACGCACACATACACACACCATGTATACACACACACGTACGCACACACTCACACATACACACACAAACACACATAAACACACATACACACACGCACACACGCACACATACACACACCATGTATACACACACACGTACGCACACACTCACACATACACACACAAACACACATAAACACACATACACACACGCACACACGCACACATACACACACCATGTATACACACACACGTACGCACACACTCACACATACACACACAAACACACATAAACACACATACACACACGCACACACGCACACATACACACACCATGTATACACACGTACACACACATTACGCGCGCGTGATTTTACAGACGGACGGATAGGCATCAAAGTAACAACTACTTTTTTATATTCAAAGGATCTAAAACCGGACATATTCTTCAAAATATTGAAATTAATTCCCTTCACAACCACATTACCCTTTTACTTTGCTTAAGAAGAAAGTAGGGAAGTGCAAAATATAAACTCAGATTTCAAATCCGAATCAACAAACAGTCCTTTGTTTATACAAACTGACAAAATTCTTAAAACAAAATTTGTTAAACGAAAGTATCAAAACATGAACGTCCAACATTTTATATTCACTACTTTAATCCATAACAAAGGCTACACACACGTTCTTTAAGGCTGACACAGAACTTTTGAATATAATACAGGAACCATTAAATTAAATGTACATTGTTATTAAATTATCTGAAACTGAAGATGTGACTGGTTTCGCATTTATGTAATAATGTTTATTACCATTAATGAAGGTAATTACGGTTAAATTGTCCGTAATGAGGCTCAGAGGTTTGGTTTAATTGGTAACAATTATTGCTTGGTTTCGGGCGTTCCAAGTTAGTACAATGAATTTATTATTGTAAATTACTTTTAATTAGAGAATATTCTAGCCAGATACTCGGGCTAACTTAACTGTTCAACTCAATATTGACCTGCGGCTTCGGTTTTTAATCTCCGACACTGTTTCATTAAATTTCATAAAATGTTGCTACCAATGATTTAAGTTTTGTTTAAAGTTGACGCCTTATTTTCTGAATATAGACAAATATAATCAAGAATAATTTATAAAACGCAAATTGCCATATTTTTTATTAAATATTTTTTTTTAATTTTTAAAGTACGAAATATTTTATTTAACAACTTCGTACGGTAGTAGAACTAAATATTAATTATTATTTTTGGGAATTAGGGCATTTGTTTTGTAACATCGCAATAGAAGGACGCTGCCCATGAAACCCGTAAATAATATCCTTTGTTACAACTCACGTGCAGAGGTCATATAAAGGACACAAAGGATGCTGTCCGCACACATTCCTCCCTTCTGTAAATAATGGCAACTTTGTTTAATGTCAGGGTTAAAGCACACGTTTCCTTTATAAAAGGTAAAAAAATACTCCAAGCACATGACTTCAATGTAGCACGTTTTTATTAATAGAACATTATACATGTCTGTCATGAGTCTGCCTGATATATAACGGTCGCAAGACTGACAATGTTTTGGAATTAATTAATATTTTATCCTACAATTTTCATTTTTTTACTCGAGAGCCTAAGACTTTCATTGGTCCTGGTTTTGCCGCTCAGCTATGTAGCTTATTGTGCATCCTCGTCCACACCACAGGTGCTTACCAATTCAACCTCAGGACGATAGATAACCGTGAGATACTTAGTATGACGTTGCCCTGTTCTATCGTCTGTTCCCCCCCACCAGAGAGTGCCTAGGAATTCAAATCCACGTCAGGACAGTCAAAAAGTATGTTCAGGTATTTCCTCAGCTGTATCACCCTACATAAACGATTTGTCAAACTATTTGTGATGAAAACCTGTCACTCTCCTCAGATTTGTCCTGTTCAGCCTAAGGTCTTCGCCTGGGAGGGACCAAGTTGGACATCTTCTTTGACTATATAAGGCTATCCGTTCTCTTCCAAGACTTCGGTGTTCTTTAGAAAAATATTGGGAGACATGCCTGCGTGCGTGAACTATACCATACTCCACATGTCGATTCACTTTCATCTCCGTAACACCAACATCTTCCAGCGTAAGCTGCGTTTGCAACCCTTTACTACCAGTTTCCGACGGGCCGGCATTAGTAGCCAGCCTGTTCTGAGAGGGTTCAACATGCCGATTCAGCACCAGATCTTCCTGGATCCCAGAAGGTCCGGCTTCATTTGGATGCCCAACCAAATGGTTGGTTATCCTCCCAAATCAGACGACTTTTTTGGGATAGAACCTTCTCGCCACTGGTGCGAAGGCTTCTTCAGTCCTTTACTTTCGTACTTGACCACGGGAAAGCAGCACTGTCGACACAGCTTCTTCCACTACTGTCCTGTCTGATGTTGCCATCTTTCAGATTAAGCACGTCCTCCTTCGTGGATGACAGATCGTCCATGCTTAATTTGTCGAGGAATGCATTCGACCGCAGGCCCGCACTTCAGTATAATGTTTTGGTCTCGCGCCCACACTAGCATTGATTCCGAATTTTTCATTCGACTCGGACATTCCCACAAGTACCGGGTTTTTAATAGTCCATTCCTTCAATGACCTATTTGAAGAAATAAGGAGTAAATACTACTAGGTTCCTCCTTGTGCCCAGTAGACCCATTAAAATTAAAGACACTGAATATGTCCCAGTGTCATTCAGCCTTCAGCACGGACCGCACAACACCTTGGCTTAGGCACCCCTCCTCTTTGTTCGTCCAGGCATTATTGGACTTTATCCAGCTCCGGGTGGCCTTGCCTAAGGGCCGGACCCTCGGAATGGGGGTTTTTAGGAGCCATACTTTTCTTCTTCTTCTTCTTTCGATGAGGCCTGCTAGGGACTACGTGACATTTCAATTCTTCACACGTAGCTGTTTTCTCTTCCGTTCCCTCCAATATTTCCTCATTCTTTCACTATTCAGCTTCTTTCTGTCTTCGGGCCACTTCACACCAGGTTTCCTCTGCAATCTTCCTTGGAATTCCTCCATACTCAATATCCTCTTTCTAAAAATCTCTCTGTTCAGCGTTTCTTCTTCTTTTATATTATTTCTTTCTAAATCTTTCTTTACCTCTTGAATCCAACTTTCAGCAGATTTTCCATTCTACAATCGAAATTGTGTGTTTCACTGGTAGGCATAAATTTCCAAAGTAAGATCAGATTGTTAGTCTGAAATGATTTATTTTCGTGGTTGACTCTACTACTAGGTTCTTCCGCCCTCTCAGCCGTTCAGAAATGAGATTCTTCTTCCGCCTTTAAGATCGTTGACAATTTTCTTTTTACCTCAGTTGATCCGCGGGTGTTTATTTGGCATTGCCTTATTCACACCTGTCCTACATATCTACAGTAATTTCCCTATCAGCCATTCGGGAAGTGCCGTGTCGGAGTTGAGGTCCCCCACCCTAGTGTCTTATGCAGAGTTACATTTAGCTCCTACTCAGTTCAGAGCCAAACCCCACACACAAATCCCCATACTTTTCATTCAATTATGATACTATTTAATACCAATACTATCTGAATAAATTATAAATGTCTTAAAAAACAGATATTTGAACATACGGCGTGCTATAGGAAGAAGATAAACGAAGTACATACACGAGATAAACGAAGAAAAAATTGAGAATTTTTGGAAACCTAAAGAAAGACTTTGAAAACGAGTCACTCATGAAAACATTGCTAATAATTGGATTCTTCAACACGAAAATGCTACTTTTTCTATTTCCGAGACTCGAAATGGTAGTCTAGAGACACTATTTTTAAACAACAGAAATGCCCAAGCTATAAAGAGTGTTGCATGACATTCCAGAAGAAGAAGACCAGAAGTGTTACCTGCAGTGGCAGAACATATGTTGATGAAACAGACACTACAGACGACTATAAAAATATAAATTAATTTTTTTCACTTTAGTCTCATTTTTTATTTTAACCATATATGACCAAGCGACAGTACACAAATTTACAGTCATAATAAAAGAAGTTCCATTTAATTACGTTTGAAATATTCTAATTACATTTGTAACGGTCAAATATATCCTTCTTATAGGCCAAAATTTTAAACTGTGTTTTTTAAAAGCTGAAACACTTAACACCCTGACAGGTAGGCCTAAAATTCGTTAATTAATTTTAATTTTTTTTAACAATATAAAATTAGAGAAAATTTGTAATTCGGATCATTTTATTGCTCATATTTAATCATTTATAACCCGCAGGGGGTGCAGACTAGCTGCACCTATTGAGAGGATTTAGACGTCCCTCGCGATACCCGAGTCTAACACACACTTACACTTACAACACTACACTTACGAATTTATATTCACACTTACATTTAGTGGGGCGATAATAGCCTCGATGTGCTTTTCGCCTTAAAATAAAAAAAAATAATAATCATTTAAATTTTGGATATTATAAATGGAAATTTTTCAGAGCTTTTATTAAAAAAGGACAAATTATTTATTCGACAAGCCACTATATCGACTACCTCAGAAAAAATTAAAATCGAACTCTAAATTTACAATCAGAATTATATTCTCTTGACTCTTATATTTCGTCAGAGTTATATTCAAGATTTCCAATTGAATATAACAATTTAAATTGCCATTTTAAGCCGGTTATAAACATTAGCACTCTTGTAAGTGATGAACTTACATTTAAACATAACATAAAAGTTAAGATTTCTTTAATGATTTTTTATAGTATAATTTCAAAACGGTAGAACTTATTGTGCTGGTAATCATAAGCTAATACTGTGGTAAGTTTGGTTCTCTCGTATCGAATTATTATTTTTGCTGATATTAATCGAGAAAATTCAATGACTGTTTTACATTATTTTAATAGAATATAATGTTATATTTATGATGTTTAAAAATATTTTACTATTGCAAACTGCTTTTTACAACATTCATTTGTAAGCTACTCTTTCATAAACAAATTTATATTCGCTTTGTGTTTAAATTAATATTTTAACGGATTTATAGTGTTGCTTAAAATTACCAATATGAAAATTTCGTTTTCGTGAGCTCCCTTCTTTCGTACAGAAACTCAATTTAAGTTTTAGTAAAATGAATACATAGTAATAATATTTTACGTGTTTATAATAAAATGCGACAGTAACATTTTAAAACACCAATAAAAGTTTAATATACGTTGTTTTATTGGCCTTATTTCATTCACTCTTATATTTCTGTTATATTTATGATTTTTTGCAAATAAATTGTTTTATACGTCTTTCAACAAAGTAACAGTGGTAGTTGTTCTGCTATACTTTACAGTAAATATAAATTTGTTTCTTCTTCTTCTTCTTTTCGTTTCACCCTCTTTGGGGTACGCTGAATCAATCATTTCTTGCGCGCTGTACTTTCTTTGTTCCCAGTAGCTCTTCATTCTTTCCGATCTTCTCCTCTTCCGAAATGATAGGTTTAGGTCTTATTTTGGTTTTATCTTGGAATCTTATTCTTTCGTCCTTGGTAC
The DNA here is from genome assembly GCA_022606455.1 of Callitettix versicolor. Taxonomy (NCBI): domain Eukaryota; kingdom Metazoa; phylum Arthropoda; class Insecta; order Hemiptera; family Cercopidae; genus Callitettix; species Callitettix versicolor. Next base: position 4,521,657 of record CM040183.1, read on the forward strand.
TTATCTTAGCAGTTTGGTCAAGCAGTGAATTTTCTGTAATTTTTAATTCTATTAGGTCTTTTTCAATTTCTTTAAACCAGTTCGGTTTTGTTTTACGATTATGGAAAAAATCAAACACCCGTTTCGTCAATCTATTGGAGTTCATTCTAAGAAGATGGCCGTAAAAATTTATTCTCCTTTTTCTCATAGTATCTGACAGTTTTCAATTTTCTTATAGAGAGCTTCATTTCTTATATATACTACCTTATTATCCTGAAATTTTATAAATTTGTTTATTATATTAGACATTTTTCTACAGTTAAATTGATATTTTCTGGTCACTATTGAGGTGGCAATTACAGTTTAATTTGAAGCAGTTTATTTAAATAATTACTTGCTGATAAGTTTCATTGTACGAAGAACTGTCAAAAATTAAACACTACAGCGCATGTCACAACCAAACTGATTTTACATAATGACAATTTTATAAACTGTTATATGTTATTTACCCTGTGAACATGTATGTTTTGAAAGCGCTTGTACTCAGTATTCGCCATTTTTTTTTTTTTTTTTTTTTTTTTTTTTTGTGTTTAATGTCTGACTATTGTGAACACTTGGGCTAATGCAGACGATGGGATGATGTATAACGTATGAAAATGCCAAGCCCTCGCCGGGAATCGAACCCGGATCCTCGAGGTGAAAGCCTAGTACGCCATTCACTAGACCACCGAGGCGGCTCTTCCCCATTTTAAATGGGTACTAAACACTGTAATAAATGTATACCAAATATTTTTGCTATACCAACAAAACGTTAGCTTTCACTGGGCAGTACATTTTGAGTCATCAGATTTCAAACACAGATATATAAATCACCTAAATTATTTTAAAATTATAAAAATTAACCTCTATGATAAACGTATTGATTATGCTAGTATAGGCCTACACTAATCATTATAATTTTGTTCATCAAAGAAAGAATACATTATTATTATTATTATTATTATTTTTTTTTTTTTTAACGTCCGACTATTGTGCACACTTGGGCTAATGCAGACGATGGGAGGATTTATAGCGTATGAAAATGCCAAGCCCTGGGCGGGAATCGAACCCGGGTCCTCGGGGTGAAAGCCCAGTACGCTATCAACTAGACCACCGAGGTGACTGACACACACACACAAACAAACACAGACACAAACAAACAAATACACACACACACACATACACACACCTGCACACACGCACGCACGCACGCACACACACACACACGCACACCTGCACACACGCACACACATGCCTGCGCACACCCACGACACAAGCACACATACACACTCATACACACACACACACACACCTACACATACACGCACAAACACACACACACATACATACACACACAAACACACACACACATGCACACACACACACACACACACACACACACACACACACACACACACACACACACACACGCATATGCACACACACGCCCGCGCGCACGCACATACACACACAAACATTTTTGTTTAACGTCCGACTATTGTGCACACTTGGGCTAATGCAGAAGATGGGATGATTTATAGCGTATAAAATGCCAAGCCCTGGCTGGGAATCGAACCCGGGTCCTCGGGGTGAAAGCCCAGTACGCTATCAACTAAGCCAACGAGGCGAACAACACACACAAAAACAAAAAAGACACACACACACACACATTCACACACTCTCTCTCTCTCCCTCACACACACACACACACACACACACACACACACACACACACACACACACACACACACACACACACACACACACACACACACACACTTGCACACACACACACACACACACACACACACACACACTCTCTCTCTCTCTCTCTCTCTCTCTCTCACACACACACACACACACACACACACACACACACAAATTTTGTGTTTTTGTAATTTTGTATTGTGTTTTTAAATTAAATATGTCGTGATTAGAAAAATGCACCTTTTAAAACGATACCAAATATCACCTTAGCATAGCTGGTGAAACTTTATTTTAGACTTTATTCACTTTTGTTCTCATTATTATGAAAACCATAAAAATATGGAATCATTGTATTTTTACTGGGATTGGGTATGAAAAATATTGTATTTTATAATTTTACGCTATCAACTAGGCCACCGAGGCGGCTTACAATACATTATTATAATAATTAATTAGTGTTATTATTAATAAATTAATACAGAGCATATCCAAATTTTAGAAAATGCTTCTAAAATAACATCTTTTTCACTCTTTCGTTAAATTTTGTATATACTAACGCCCCGTCGCGGCTTTGCCCGCGCAATTTTTAAGGTTGGGATTCTATTTGTTGATTTTATAATAAGTTGGTAATTATTTTTTTCGTAGAAAGGATTTTGAAAATTAGCGCTTCACTCGCGACTTTAACTTTTAGAGGAAAAAAATTTGGAAAAATAAATCCAAACAGGGGGAGCGTCTCTTCCTTTACCTCTCTTCTATTAGGCCTAATTTTAGTACAAGCGTTATTTCAGTAAAGATTCTAAACATATTTGATAAAAATCAAACCAAAGTAAAAACAATAACGGTTGTGAATCGTTAACAACTAGTTGGATTCAAGAGGTAAGGAAAGATTTGGAAAGAAATAATATAAAGGAGAAGAAACGCTGAACAGAGAGATTTTTAGAAAGGATATTAAGTATGGAGGGATTCCAAGGAAGATTGCAGAAGAAACCTGATGCGAAGTGGTCCGAAGAGAGAAAGAAGCTGCATAGTGAAAGGATGAGGGAATATTGGATGGAACGGAAGGGAAAACAGTTAAGTGTGAAGAATTGAAATTGTCACGTGGTCCCTAGCAGGCCTCATCGAAAGAAGAAGAAGAAAGCAAGTAATATATTATAATTATACAGTTCAAATTATTACAAATAAATCCAGTATACAAAATTAAATATAAGTAAAAATTATGATTTCCGATCGAAGTCAACAACTAGTTGGATTCAAGAGGTAAGGAAAGATTTGGAAAGAAATAATATAAAAGAAGAAGAAACGCTGAACAGAGAGATTTTTAGAAAGGATATTGAGTATGGAGGGATTCCAAGGACGATTGCAGAAGAAACCTGGTGCGAAGTGGTCCGGAGACAGAAAGAAGCTGCATAGTGAAAGGACCCGGGGAATAAAGGAATAATGCCTGGGAAAACGGCTAAGTGTGAAGAATTGAAATTGTCACGTGGTCCCTAGCAGGCCTCATCGAAAGAAGAAGAATGGTTGTTAATCAAGGATTATATGAAAAAATAACCTAGAAATTAGACACATCAAATGTGTGGTTTTCAAAATCTCACACCGATTCACATTTCCAGCTGAGAACGTAGTGAACATTCTATGGTGCTATTACATTTGAAAGGTCACACAGATATGTAGCACATTTTTATTTCCAAATCTTGCCGAAGTTCTAACAAACAGCCTGTGCAATATATCAGACTACATGTCAACAATAAATCGCCTGCAACTCGCAGATACGTGACGTCATATTTTACACGCGCAAATAAAAAAGTCACTATCTCATTCTAAACACTCGTTTGTATGTGTGTAACTGGTGAAGGATGCGTGTCAGAACAGGTCGCGGTAAAATATTTACAAAATTTATCAAATTTTTGTCATATTTAAAAAAAAATAAGTACAAAATAAACAACAGTTAATTTTCATTTAACTATAAACAAAAATGAATTTAAGAACAGCTTTTTGTAACTTTATCACTGCAACTAAGAACTAACAGTCAACATGTATTTAACAAAATATCACAGTGCAAAAACACACTTCAACACAGTCTAGGTTAACCCAGCTTCAAGGCTCCATCTCAAAAAATTTGGTCCTTTGAGTCTTCTATGCAGTTCATCGTCATCGAAAAATTTACACGCTTCCTCATTAACGTGAATTTCTAGCCGTCTCTTATGGCTTTGAGCACACTTTTTAATTTCTTCGGCAACAATGGTCACTCTTAAGACCCTATGCAGATTGTGATTACGAACATACCATGGTGCATCAGCTATCATTCTCAAGATTTTATTTTGGAAACGCTGAATAATTTGCCTGTTAGCATTTCTAGTACATAACTGTATGCCGTATGTCTGTATGGGTTTCAGTATTTGTTTGTAAAGCTTCAGCTTGTGCAGGGATAACTCGGACGTTCTGCCCAATAGCCAATTCATCTTTCTTAACCTGATGTTCAGTTCTTCGTTTTTCTTTTAACTTGCTCTTTCCATCGAAGTCTAGCAGATTGATCATGTCATGACATTCTTTCCAGTGTTTTGTGTATGAAACGCGTGGCAGCAAAATTCTTTCCAAAATTGTTGAATTTTGAACAAAAACAGCGGCGAATGGAAGTTGCTCACTAAATGAAGTCAACAACGATACAGAATTACTGAAATGTATTATAACAGGTGACGAAACATGGGTTTACGGATATGACGTCGAAACTAAGGTTCAATCATCCCAGTGGAGGCATTCTCGCTCGCCAAGACCGAAAAAGGCTCGACAAGTGCGGTCGAACGTGAAGGTTATACTCACTGTGTTCTTCGATATTAATGGCATAGTGCATCACGAATTCCTGCCACCAGGTGAAACAGTCAATAAGGAGTACTACCTACAAGTTCAACGCCGTTGAAATGATGCCATCCAAAAAAAAAACCTCCCAGATCTGTGGAAAAACAATTCATGGCTTTTGCACCACGATAATGCACCAGCTCACACTTCATTGCTTCTTAGTGAATTTTTGGCCAAAAACAGTACTGTAACAATGCCCCAATTTCCATCTTCGCCAGACATTGCTCCATGTGACTTTTTCCTATTTCAAAAAATAAAGAGAATCTTAAAGGGCCGTCGTTTTACAGTCATAGATGACATTAAAAGCGCAACGCTGAAGGAACTAAAGGCTATCTCATTGATCGAGTCAATTCGATTGTGGAATTCGAAGAGTCAGTTCAACAAAAGCGAAGATTTTTTTCTGAATATATAATTATTTTGAAGATATGTTTACAAATACCTTGTTTTGTTTAAATAAATAAATAGTGAACCTAGCTTAGATATTATTTACTGTAGTTATAGTAAAAGATCAGTTGTTTTATATGAATTCGTAACGATCAGCTGATTTCATTGAACAGCTGATAAGCTATAAAAAATTTCAGGTTATGTTGTTACATAACAATATTAAAAACAATTATTATAAACGTTTACATTAATTTCGAATATATTATAAACGGTTACAACGTGCACGTGTTCTTCAACTAAGGAAAAATAGCGAATCCAATGCAACACAACGTTTTCATATAATACGCGTGTACTGTTATCGGAAAGGAGAAAGAAAAAGAAAGACACAGAAATAGGATGACGAAATTAGTTTGTTCGTTCGTTATATAACGTTACATTCTTCCGTTCGGTAGACTTTTTTTTATTCACTCCTCCCGCCAAAGGTAATATTAAAAGCTGACAATGGAGTTAAAAACACCGACAATGTCAGTCCGAAAAAATGGTATTTTTTAAAATAACGTTGCAATTTAAAATGTTTCATTACTTGTAAGAAGAGCTAACATAATTACTTTTTAAATTAAAACAGAAATCTAATCGTAATTCAATAGAAAGATGTACTTTTTTTGTACTAGCTGTAGATGTATTTTTGTACTAGCTGTAGATGTAGGTACACTGTAATACAAAATTATGACACCCTTCATTTTGATTTAATGAAGCAGCCCAAAAATCACTGTTTTATGTGTTTTTCACACACTTATAGAGTCACATTTCGTTTATTTTCAATTGTCAGTTTGTAATATCAGTACAGGTTCTTAATTGCCGGGGGAAACACCGTTGTATCAGAGAATATTTTAATTTGAGTACCTGATATGTCCAACCAGAATAAGGGAAGTTTTCAAGGAAGTTCGGTCATTCAAGAAGAACATAAAATAATTTTAATTTATTTGAGTAAGTTGTTAAGGAGAAAACATCAAAAGTTTGTACCCTTTATTAAGCAAAGTTCCTTTTGGAGGACTCAAAGGGGCAGCAGATGTCCTAGGCAGAGCACAACTCAGGAGGATTATGGGGCTCATAACAGGGCACAGGGTGCACATGAACAGGCACTGTACCACGGAGAAACCGTGTCTAGATTGTGCAGGAAGGAGGAGGTGCAGGTCACATAAGTTATGATTGAACAGGACAGGAGGCTGTTTTGTCCAAGACCTAGGGACAGTGTGAAATTTATGAAGACCTTGTGTAGGATTGTTTTGCAGGACCCTAGGAGGCAGTGTGGAATGAGACTAGCAGGTGGTTTCCAAGACCCTAGGGATATAAGTGTGAGATTGTAGTAGGAGGCTAGGGTTTTTCCTCCAAGTAGGAGTGTAATTTATGATTGTGAGACTTTTGGTTTTCCAAGACCCTAGGGATCTTCAGCAGTGTGAGCTAGTCAGTGGGTTGTTGGAACTTATTAGGGGCACCAATCTGCTGAACTAGGTATTTTAAGAGGTTAAGTTGCACAATAGGTCAGCAGATCGCAGGGTCTGAGCCTCCCCCTTCCTTTAGTATATAATCTTAATATTGTACTAGAGCCGCCTCGGTGGCCTAGTTGATAGCGCAATGGGCTTTCACCCCAAGGACCCGGTTCGATTCCCGGCCAGGGCTTGGCATTTTCATACGCTATAAATCATCCCATCGTCTGCATTAGCCTAAGTGTGCACAATAGTCGGACGTTAAACACAAAAAAAAATAATTTTGTACTCTTAAGTAGCCTAACAAAAATACATTTTTTTACCACGAGACAAAAGTAAAATAAAATTTTTAACCAGTTTTAAACCGTCTTTTCCCAACTCTTGTTTTTTTTTAATTAAAAATATAAACACTATATGATTTACCTTTCAGAGAAAAGACGAACCGTTGACAAACAGATGCTTTCATAAAAGTTAAAAATTGTTTAAATAAACTCGAATAAATATATTTTCAAAAACAAATTTTGTTACTTTATACGTTGATGATTGAATATTTTTTCAACGAATAATAAATGAGTTTTAAAACAAATCTTTCTTCCGTTACTTTTTCTATTTATTTATTTTTCCTGTAAAATTCAATTTAGGTTCTGCACAAACGAGCGTGTAATCTCCTAATACGTTTTTGCTTTAAATAATACTAAACTTATTATCATTAGAAAAGCAGTAATACGTAAAGACATATGTTTACAACCAATATCAAAATAGAAATGCATTTTGCGTGAATCTAACCTTACTATTTTTGTATTACATAATACTGTGTCACACTCTGTTTGCTAGGTCATGTTACTACCGGGACATCTCTCCAGGGAGATTATAGCCTTTATCTCCCAGGTTCCAGCTCACTGGATTCTTGTTTCACAGTTTCCATACAAAAAAAAGGCATAACATAGTTTCTTGCTTAACCAGGCCAAACTGTAGTACTTGCAATAAGGTCGTTAATCTTCGTTAAGGATAGCTTGCAGGAAACGTTGTTCATTGTCTTGCTCCTTGTAGATTAGTGAACAATCACCACGTACACCTTCACACAGGAGTTAAGGGGAGTAGTGTCTAACAATCCGAAGGAGATTTCAACTCTCACACTTTTTATCTGAAATAAAAGCATCAAATCGCGGCACTCAACTGACTAGCTGACGTGATGGAAGCGGATGTTCAAGAACTAACAACACTGAATAACCTCACATAAAAGAATATTTTATATTGTAAACCCTGACCACTGCATATTTTTTTAGTTTTTAAAATTCGGTTTGTGCAACGTAACGTACTGACCGGTAGGAGTAAATTAAAATTTTATACTGAAACAAAATTTACGTATCGTGTGTTTAAAAAAACCTGAGGAATGTATGATGAGATTATTAGAACAAAAAAAGACGAAAAAGTTTTTGTACGAGGTGTGTTCAGAAAGTAACGAGAATTTTAATTTTTTAACAAAATATTTAGGCCTATATATTATTCCATTGATGTTGTCGCCTTCAAAATAGTCCCCATTGGAGATTATACACTTGTGCCAGCGCTTCTTCCAATCCTCGAAACACTTCTCAAATTCGATCTTTCAGATAGCCTTTAGTTCTTTCAGCGATGTGCTATTATTTTGTCATCTACGGCTGTAAAACGACGGCCCTTTAAGGTTGTCTTTATTTTTGGAAATAGGAAAAAGTTACACGGAGCCATGTCTGGCGAATATGGTGGCTGGGGCATCGTTACATTACTGTTTTTGGCCAAAAATTCACGAACAAGCAATAAAGTGTGAGCTGGTGATTATCTCAAAAGCCATGAACTATTTTTCCACAGATCCGGGCGTTTTTTTCGGATTGCTTCACGCAAACGGCGTTGAACTTGTAGGTAGTACTCCTTATTGACGGTTTCTCCTGGTGGCAGGAATTCTAGATGCACTCTGCCATTAATATCGAAGAACACAGTGAGCATAACCTTCACGTTCGACTGCACTTGTCGAGCCTTTTTCGGTCTTGGCGAGCCAGAATGCCTCCACTGGGATGATTGAGCCTTAGTTTCGACGTCATATCCTTACACCCATGTTCCGTCACCTGTTATAATACGTTTCAGTAATTCTGCATCGTCGTTGACTTCATTTAGTGAATCCTGAGAAACTTCTATTCGCCGCTGTTTTTGTTGAAAAAATTCAACAATTTTGGAACGAATTTTGCTGCCACGCGTTTCATACGCAAAACATTGGAAACAATGTCATGACATGATCCAATCGATATGCCAACATCATTAGCGACCTCTCTAACTATGATTCGTCGATTGTTCGTAACAATTTCTTTTACTTTTTCCACGTTTTCATCGCTTGTTGATGTGTTGGAGCGTCCGGGGCGTTCGTCATCTTCAACGTCTTCACGGCCTTCTTGGAAACGCTTATACCACTCGTAAACTCTTGCTTTACTCGTAGGAGACTCACCATAGGCCTTTGTTAACATTTCACACACTTTGTTACACTTTATTCCATTTTTTACGCAAAATTTGATACAAATTCTTTGATCCATTTCTTTTAACAAACGAAAATCGACGAGCTCATAAAAACACGTCTTACCTTAGTGGCTGTCACAGACAAAATCAACAATAAAACAGCTGAAAGTTTTATTATACTTCAAGGACATGTATACCAACATAATAAAAAATATGTTTGACAATCGGACTCTCCAAGCCTGCGAAATTTAAAAATTCTCGTTACTCTCTGAACACACCTCGTATGTCCTTAAATGCACCGTTTTTCTTCTGTCCATCATTTACAAATTATTAATATTTCAATATTAGTATTGAAATAAAATTTGGTTTAGATTTAACTATTGCCTAGACCCAAAAGTTTATAAAAAATAAAAATTGCATCTCATACCCTTTCAAAATGGCGGACGAGTACGTTTTTACAACTGAAATTGCACGAAAACGGTCGAGTTAACCGAAACTTATTAATATTGATTTCTTTTATTGCATTCTCTTACAAATCCAACAGTTATCTATTTCAAAAAAACAAAAAAACATCGAAAAAGAAAAACAAAGAATTTACACCAACAAGCGTGATTATATACTTCATATTCATCCTTAAACAGCAGTGCAGATTCGCTACAATAAAACGTTATAACAGCTGATTATGTTTAAATAACTTAATATTTATATTAAAACAGCTGTTATGATGTTTGATAAACAAAAGCATTGTTGTAACTGTGTACGTTCTGACTGTGTTAATAACCAAATCAACATAATGAATTTATGATCTTCAATTTCATGTCATTAAAATCGATAAGCAAGTTTATTTCACTAGGCCTACATCACACCAATCAGAACGCACGGCTTTATTGATAGTTCAAAGCAGTTTCTAATTTATTGCGCGTCCACCGCCCCGCGAAACTGTATTATTTAAGAAAAATGTTACTGGATCAACATTATTGGAAGCTTTATTCTCTCTCTCTCTCTCTCTCTCTCTCTCTCTCTCTCTCTCTCTCTCTCTCTCCCTCTCTCTTGGCCGCCTCGGTGGCCTAGTTGATAGCGTACTGTGCTTTCACCCCGAGGACCCGTGTTCGATTCCCGGCCAGGGTTTGGCATTTTCATACGCTATAAATCATCCCATCGTCTGCATTAGCCCTAGTGTGCACAATAGTCGGACGTCAAACACAAAAAACTCTCTCCCCTCCCTCACCTCTCCTCCCTCTCCCTCTCTCTCTCTCTTCCTCCCATTTCCCCCTCCCCCCTCTCTCCCCTCCCCTCTCTCTCCCTCTCTCTTGGCCTCCTCGGTGGCCTACTTGATAGCGTACTGGGCTATAGTACTATCCCCGAGGACCCGGGTTCGATCCCGGCCAGGGTTTGGCATTTTCATACGCTATAAATCATCGCATCGTCTGCATTAGCCCAAGTGTGAACAATAGTCGAACGTTAAATATCAAAAAAACTCTCCCTCTCTCTCCCTCTCCTCTCCCCTCTCTCTCTCTCTCTCTCTCTCTCTCTCTCTCTCTCTCTCTCTCTCTCTCTCTCTCTCTCTCTCTCGTTCTCTCTGTGATATTTATAACTGTGATAACCCTTATAGCCAAAAACCCTCATTGTTAAGTTACATTTTTTCCTTAACGTCCATACTTTAAGCCTGTCAGACCAATGAGAGACGATGTGTCAGTGCTAACGGTAAAGGAAAAGAAACGGGACGCAACTGCGGCTCGAAATAAGAACCTTTAGGTGTTCCGTTGAGTGACGCAGTAGGCTGACCGATGCATTAGCCACTACGACCAACGAAATTAGAGGACGCCATTTTGAAAAGGGTATTGAATAGGATAAAATCTTACACGTCGTTCGTGCTTTATACAAGATATCTTCGTTCGAAATTGCAAAACAATCTGTCTGTGCATTCGGCCGAAACTGACAAACAAACACACAGACCGAACATCGGACGGTCTATTTGAAAAGATATAAATTCCACCCATTGTTATTATCTTCTTGCTGTACATTTTTATATATTACTCGTTTCTTTTTCCCATTAACTGGGAAAGGTCGCACGGGCCCAGTTAATACATTTTAACAATCACCACTTTTCAGTATATAAAATGTTTACGTTATTGCCAAAATCTATTGTTGTATTGAATTTATAATTAATTCAATTCGAAATTATTTAAGCGCTGACTGATAAAATACAATAAATTAACAAATATCTAAAAAATGTCTCAATGCAAATTAGCTAAAAGCAGTGAATCTAAAAGAGGATATTTAATTTTTAAATTAGTCCTTTAAACTACACGCAACTGTGGAAGCAAGCATCGCACAGTTAAATATGAACAAATTGCTGAGCAATGGGTTAGAACCGTGAATTTCCTTTCCCGATAGCGTCGATAAAGCACTTCCGGTACTGAGCGCCTCTTATATTTACATTTAGAGTTCAAGGTTGCAGGTCACTGCAGAACCTTTACATGGTGATAACTGAACTAAATTTATCAACAATCGATAAAATATAATACAACTTAGCAAACTTTTGACCGCTTGAAGACGATCCCAGACGTAACCTTGGGTTTTAAAGTTTGCCTAAGGAACTTAGATGTAAAAGTAGACTATACTAAGTAGTCGTGGAATTCGAGATTGCAGATCAACTTTCTAAATACAAGAATTAAAGTGTGTTAATGAACTAAATACAAAAAGCATGTATCACGTTTTCGCTTCCTTTTTTTTATTTTAAATACAATAATTTCTTCGAAAACGTGACAAATTAACATTGTAAAAAATATTTATTTATTCTTCTACATTGATGTAGTCGCCTTCAAAATAGTCCCCAGTGGAGAGTATGCACTTGTGCCAGCACTTCTTCCAATCCTCGAAACACTTATCAAACTCGATCTTTCAGATAGTCTTTAGTTCTTTCAGCGATACGCTTTTAATGTCGTCTACGGCTGTAAAACGACGGCCCTTTAAGGTTCTATTTATTTTTGGAAATAGGAAAAAGTCACACGGAGACATGTCTGGTGAATATGGAGGCTGGGGCATCGTTACAGTACTGTTTTTGGCCAAAAATTCACGAACAAGCGTGGTTCAAAAGCCATGAATTGTTTTTCCAAGGATCCGGGCGTGTTTTTCGGATCGCTTCTCGCAAAAGGCGTTGGACTTCTAGGTAGTACTCCTTATTGACCGTTTCACCTGGTGGCAGGAATTAATAATGCACTATGCCATTAATATCGAAGAACACAGTGAGCATAACCTTCACGTTCGACCGCACTTGTCGAATCTCTCTCGGTCTTGGCGAGCCAGAATGCCTCCACTGGGATGCGATGATTGAGCCTTAGTTTCGACCTGACATCAATAAACCCATGTTTCGTCACCTGTTATAATACGTTTCAGTAATTCTGCATCGTCGTTGTCTTCATTTAGTGACTCCTGAACAACTTCCATTCGCCGCTGTTTTTGTTCAAAATTCAACAATTTTGGAACGAATTTTGCTGCCACGCGTTTCATACAAAAAACATTGGAAAAAATGTCATGATATGATCCAATCGATATGCCAACATCATCAGCGACCTCTCTAATTGTGATTCGGCGATTGTTTATAACCGTTTCTTTAACTTTTCCACGTTTTCATCGGTTGTTTATATGCTGGGGCGTCCAGCGCTTTCGTCATCTTCAACGTCTTCACGGCCTTCTTGGAAACGCTTATACCACTCGTAAACTCTTGCTTTATTCATAGCAGACTCACCATAGGCCTTTGTTAACATTTCACACACTTTGTTACACTTTATTTCATTTTTTACGCAAAATTTGATACAAATTCTTTGATCCATTTCTTTTAACAAACGAAAATCGCCGAGCTCATAAAAACACCTTAGTGGCTGTCACAGACAAAGTCAACAATGAAAACAGCTGAAAGTTTTATCATACTTCAAGGGCATGTATGCCAATATAATAAAAAAAAATGTTTGACAATCGGACTCTCCAAGCCCGCGAAATTTAAAAATTCTCGTTACTTTCTGAACACACCTCGTACATACTTTCAACAATGCTGTTCAGTTTCCGTGATTATATGCCCACGCCAGCACTCTCCATTAGTTATATTTTGTTTATGTAATTAAACATTTTTACAGAGTGTTATTTTTACTTTCTCATCTGTCTGCTCGGTATAAATTTTGCAATCGAATTAAAACCACGTTCCGGATAAGCTAGAAACTTAAAACTGTAAACGTAGCTCAGAACTGGATGACAATGACAATCAACCTTGTCTGTCTGTCTGTTTATCGACCATTACACCTATATTATATGATTCGAAAACAGTGAAGCAGTCAAAGCTTCAGTGAAGACACGAAATTTGTTTGATAACGAAATAAATATATAAAATTAATCGCGTGTGTTTATTTATTTTATTTGTCAAGAAAATAACAACTAAACAAATTAATACATTATGAGTAAAAAGCAGAAAACAATTAAGTAAAAACGTAAAATTTTTACTAAACAATTTTTAAAAAGGACTAAAATGAAGAAAATAATTTCTCCTAGCACCAAACAGATATTGTAGATTACTGAAAATTTGTAACTATGAATTTTTAACAGCTATCAAAATACTTGTATGATTTAAAACGAAAAACGTAGGGCGCATTGAAGTGGATTAAATGCTATTCCTAATGGAAGTCAAGTAGCGTCTGATTTAGCAGATGGAAATAATCTTTTATTACCTATTGTACATGCGCCACAATTTTCGTTTCGAATCTTGCTAGTAGCTTCACAGCTGTTAAAAATTCACGAACACGGTTTTTCAAAACAACACAATACCTGTACGGGCTTAGAAAAAATTATTTTACACTTTTTTAGTTCATTTTAAAAACGTGGTAGTAAAAATTTTTTTAAATTTACTAATCAACTACATTAATATTCTTTTTATATTCTTCTTCTTTTCTCCTATGATTATTATCACTGTGTTCAGTATAATGATCTGCCTTCCCTAGCTTCGTCAATTCTAC
>CM040183.1:4540592-4603092 GCA_022606455.1 Callitettix versicolor
ACACACACACACACACACACACACACACACACACACACACACACACACACAACATACATACATATACACACACACACACATGCATGCGCGCGCTGCACATACACACACGCATGCGCGCGCGCACACACACACACACACACACACACACACACACACACACACAAACACACACACACACACACACACACACACACACCCACACACACACACACACACACACACACACACACACACACACACACACACACACACACACATACACACTCACACTGGAACGTAATTTTCAGCAACGGCCACACAATGTTTGATTGTAATTACCGGTAGAGCTCGAGAATAACAGGTTAGCCGTTACCAAGTTCTCGCACTACCTTCTTCAAAAGCCAGCAAGAACTGTTTGAGTCGCTATATTGATTTTAAAGCGTGATCTACCCCACTAGTGAAAAGAATTCAGTGATCCCTGTTGGTCCTAGCTACCTCTAATTCTCCCCTGCGGCACTAAGGCTCAATCACCCTCTGGTGCAGATTTATCCAAGTCTCCACACAATGACCTGAACATAATGGAGTATGAGATCCACTATATTCTTGCAGGTTTTTAAGTATTTGTGTTCTTTTTTATAAAATCTCACTTTGTCCACTTACTAAGAACACAAACATTTATCTTAGGACTGTAGTTTCGTAACTGGCTTGTTGGATACAATCTACGGTAATTTAGTTAATTTAATAAAATCTATAACTCGTTCAGATTTCTTATTCACAAGATACTTGCTTTAATTTTTTAAATAAGTATATTGTCTACAACTATAAAATTTAAAACTAAATCTTTCTGTATTAAATTAATAATTTTTTTAGCAACATCCTTATTAGTGACATAAAATAAACAATAAATTTTTAAAATTTATAATTTCATAATATTTTTTTTTTGTTTTAAATTTACTGATAATTTCAGTTAATCTTATCTGCTACTCTTACAACATTTCTCTTTACAAACTTAATTTTAATTGAATTACTATCCTATTCCTATTTTCTTGGAAACAGGAAAATATGAAATTTAATTTTACTGCCTTAGGTTTCTTTATTTTATTGCAATATTTGAATTTACCTAATTAATTTATTTATTACTCATATATAAATACTTATATTCTATAATTGCTTAAGTCCTTAGTTTTAGGATATTTACTATATCTTAACTGAGGAAATTTATTAAAATCAGCTTTTCCGATTTTGATGGAACTTTTACAATACACCTCCGGGGTGTTGACTTTGATTATGCGATTTTTCCATAAACAAATTTTAATGTATTTAAAATGGGATTTTCCTTTTAATTTAGCGTTATAATTTTTCTTTACTTAATTTTTTCTACTTTGATATTTACGTGACTTTGTTAAGTGTTACTTTCCGTACAATTCACTTTTTATTTGAGTCACGATTTCTGACCAATCATTATTGTGAATTTTAGTTCAAACTCGTACAGTCGGTTAGGTTCTCTGTGTTTGAAATTTTTCTACTTTTTTTGTAACTACACCCCACTTGTAAACGTAACGCAACTGCAGATTACCAATAAAAGAAATAAATGAGCTGCTAACGGTACCCCGATGATTTCCAGCGTGATCTGGTCCCGATGGCAGACGATTCCTCCTGGTTTCTCCTGTTGAAATCGGTAGTCTGGTCAGGTATATGGTTGTTGTTCCGATCGATCAGGAATCCTTATTCGATTTCCAAGACTTGACGATCCTCTGCGACTGTAATCTGAAACGGAGTGCTGATAGCTGACCGACCCGAATGCTGCGTGCCTACTTTTAAGTTTTACGATATTCTATGTTTTTTGTTTAAAAAAATTGCGATTTAAATTAATTTTTTGGTAAACTCTAATTTGAATTACCCTTTAAGTTTATTTAATTTAATTATTCATTTTATCGACGAAGCTTAAATTCAAGTTTATTGCACTGTTTTCAAAATTAATGCAGGACACGAAGAGAATAGCCAGTTTCTCCGCGGTGGCTCTTTCGGACTCATGAACACGCGTAACTCGTCCTATCTGTTTAACTTCCAAAATTACAGTGACAAACACACACACACACACACACACACACACACACATATATATATATATATATATATATATATATATATATATATATATATATATATATATACACTCACACTCTCACACACAAACACACACACACACACACACACACACACACACACACACACACACACACACACACATACATACATATACATACACACACACACACACACGCATGCGCGCGCTCGCACACACACGCATGCGCGCGCGCTCGCACACACACACACACACACACACACACACACACACACACACACACACACACACACACACACACACACACACACACACACACACACACACACACACACACACACACACACACACACACACACACACACACACACACACACACACACACACACACACACACACACACACACACACACACACACACACATATACACTTCAAAAAGTGATCTAAAAATCAGGGTCCGTGTTTATTTCAAGGTTTCAGAATTTCAACATAATGTCCGTTACAAGTGCTACTTTTTCCAATGAAAAAGCTATATATTTAAAGAATATTAAATTACATTGATACACATCTGTACAATTAAGAAAGCAGTACAATTTCTTACCGTATCTAGTAGGCTGCAGTACTAGCATTAATAATGGCTACTAATTTTTTATGAACTACAAAATCCGAAGGACCAAGAGATACACGAGGTGATCTCACTGTAATATGTTTTGTTCTTATATTCCACGTGTTGACAATAAATGCCCGCAATAACTTGTGAGAAGCACCAATAAAAGTATAACCTGCGTATATATCACGCATGACATCTTTATAACTGTTTTACTACGTCAGCTTTATATTCTTGTTTATTACTTTATTTGTTGTGGAACATTTTACAGATTACAACTGCAACTTGGTTACAATATAAGAACAATTGTAGACGAAATTTAACATTCCTGTAGCTTGTAACATCGTAGAACAATCATTGAAGGAATTTAACATTACTGTTACATGTAACATCATAGAACAATCATTGATGGAATATAACATTACTGTAACATGTAACATTGTATAACAACCATAGAAGGACTTTAACATTCCTGTAACACGTAACATTGATGAACAATCATTGAAGGAATTTAACATTCCGTAAATCATAGAATAATCTTAGAAGGAATTTAACATTCTGTAACACGTAAAATCATAGAATAAACTTAGAAGGAATTTAACATTCCGTAACACGTAGTAGTAACAATAAAATGTAAGGACTTTAACATTCCCGTAAATCGTAACATTGTAGAAAAATCATTGAAGGAATTTAACATTCCTATAACACGTAAAATCATAGAATAATCATAAAAGGAATTTAATATTTCTGTAACACGTAAAATCATAGAATAATCTTAGAAGGAATTTAACATTCCGTAACACATAAAATCATAGAATAATCTTAGAAGGAATTTAATATTCCTGTAACACGTAAAATCATAAAATAATCTTAGAAGGAATTCAATATTCCGTAACACGTAAAATCATAGAATAATCTTAGAAGGAATTTAATATTCCTGTAACACGTAACATCGTAGAAGAATTATAGAAATAATGTAACACTCCTGTATCATGTAACATCGTAGAACAACCACAGAAGGAATTTAACATTTCTGTAAAATGTAGCATTGTAGGACATTGCTATGATGATATATCATAGAAGGTGTTTAACATTCCTGTAGCATGTTAAATCATATAACAGTCATTAAAAAAACTTGGCACTCCTATAATATGTAAATAATAGAACAATCATAGAAGGAATTTAACATTTCTATAATACATAACTTGTAGAGAAATCATAGAAGAAATTTAACATTCATGTAATAAGTAACATCGTAGAACAATCATAGAAGGAAATTAATATTCCTGTATTATGTAACATCATAGAAAAATCGTAGAAGGAATTTAACATTCCTGTATTATGTAACATCATTAAAAAAATCATAGAAAGAAATTAACATTCCTGTGTCATGTAACAATCATTGAATGTAAACATTTAAATGAAACAAACCTTTTTTTATAAACGTGCACACCTAACTAGATAAAAGTACTTCTGTAGGCCCCAACCATTAAGAATACCCCAATAAAACTTCTTTGTGCAGATAGAAGCAAAGTAGGCTTCACAGGAAAACTAGTATCGTTAAAAGTTTCGAGATCTCGTTAAGTCTGCCTGTAATATCACGGCCACTAACGCACGACTGATAGGGAGAAGGGACGCATAAGGTGGTCACGTGATGGAACGATTACGCATGTAAAGGAGAAATATAAAACTGTATGATCTCGCCATATTTTTTATACATTACAGATGTGTGTTCCTGGATGTTCTATCAATTCTATAAACATCTACTACGTATTTTCATCAAAAAACTTGGTTTATTATTAAAACAATTTGTTATAGACGTTTTAACAAAATTTAACAATCAATAGGACTGTTAAAATATTATTCCCTAAATATTGTTACGAAAAAAGTTATATTTTATAACAATATTTATATTTATAATTTTTTTATTTACACAAATATCCATTTTGATAAATATTTATAAAAATATCAATCATAACGAATGTTATAATAGAAAAATTATAATTGTTATAAATAACAATTATGAAATTGGTATTGATATACAATGAATGTCAATACTTAAAATACGAAAAATTTGGAAATATCATATCAAAATTTTGTATAAGTGCAAAGTTTACAGCTGTATAAAGCTCTATTTACAGCTGTTAAAAAATCTCATACTACAAAATAAATACTGACACGTCTTTAAGGGAATGCACAAGAAAGTAATTACCCTGGGACAGCATACAAAAGTATTTCAGGCTGAAGTGATGGCCATTAATGACTGTGTTCGGGAGAACTTGGATCGGGGCTTCAAAAAGGTACGTATTCATATTCATACCGATAGTCAGGCAGCAATAAAGCACTTGCGGGTCCTATAATACAGTCCAAGCTGGTCTGGGAGTGTTGGAAGAACCTTGTCGTTCTATCCCGGGATAACCGGGTATGTCTTCACTGGGTTCCGGGGCAGTTGAGGGTAATGAGGAGGCAGACCGACTGGCTGGACTTGAATCTGCATCTGAGTTTATCGGGCCTGAGCCGGCTTTAGGGATTTCTCTATCGTTGGCCAGGTCCGCTATTAATGGGTGGATTACATGTCAACACCAGGTAAGATGGGATAACCTTCATGGGCATTCCCACAGTAAACGTCTCTTAAGCAAAGTTCCTTCTGGAGGAATCAAAGGGGCAGCAGATGTCCTGGGCAGAGCACAACTCAGAAGGATCATGGGGCTCATAACAGGGCACTATGGTCTGAGCGTGCACATGAACAGGATAGGTGTGTACCACGGAGAAACCGTGTGTAGATTGTGCAGGAAGGAGGAGGAAACTGCAGGTCACATAATTTATGATTGTGAGGCTCTTGCTAGTAGGAGGCTAGGGGTTTTTGGTTTCCAAGACCCTAGGGATCTTCAGCAGAATGAGCTAGTCAGTGGGTTGTTGGAACTTATTAAGGGCACCAATCTGCTGAACTAGGTAATTTAAGAGGTAAGTTGCACAATAGGTCAGTTGATCGCAGTGTCTGGGGTTGAACAAATCCCTTCCTCTAGTAATAATCTAATCTAAGGGAATTCACATCGAAAATTGAGCTATTTGAGCAGCCGTCTCACGACTCAAAGTAACAAAAATACCAAATGGATTATTTATTTAAATATGGAATAAATAAGTAGATTATGTATTTATATGGAAAAATAGAAAATAGAACAAAATTTAAAACACTTGATAATTTATACACTAAAGTTAGTTATTTTTAAAAGCTTAAGAAATTTTTATGAAAAAATGATAACACTGCAAAAAAAATCATTAAGTCAAATAATCAATATTACGTGTAAAACCAAAAATATTTAAAATGTAAATATTTAAATTTAAAGTATTTTTTTTCAATTAATTACATAATTTAATATTATAATAAACTATTAATATATTGTTTTTTGTTTTAAAAAAATTATTTAGTATTAATAGTATTTATATTTATATAAGACAAGATACGCGTCAATACAAAATGTAAAACATTGACCAAATTCCAGAAAAGTCTTAAAAATAAGATATCAAACATAATTTTACGTAACAAATAGCGGAGTGATCAGTATTGTCAATCAGTAATTATAGTTATTAAGACAAGCATTCTATTTCTAGAAATGTATGATATAACATGCTACACGAATGTTAAACATCTTTTATGATTGTTCTACGATGCTACATTTTACAGGAATGTTAAATTCCTTCTATGATTGTTCTACGATATTACATGTTACACGAATGTTAAATACAAAATAAAAAATTTTTTTTGTGGTTGTTCTACGATGTTACATGTTACAGGAATGTTAAATTCATTCTGTGGTTGTTCTACGATGTTACATGTTACAGGAATATTAAATTCCTTCTGTGGTTGTTCTACGATGTTACATGTTACAGGAATGTTAAATTCCTTCTGTGATTGTTCTACGATATTACATGTTACACGAATGTTAAATACAAAATTTCTTTTGTGGTTGTTCTACGATGTTACATGTTACAGGAATGTTAAATTCCTTCTATGATTGTTCTACGATATTACATGTTACACGAATGTTAAATACAAAATACAAAATTTCTTTTGTGGTTGTTCCACGATGTTACATGTTACAGGAATGTTAAATTCCTTCTGTGGTTGTTCTACGATGTTACATGTTACAGGAATATTAAATTCCTTCTGTGGTTGTTCTACGATGTTACATGTTACAGGAATGTTAAATTTCTTCTGTGATTGTTCTACGATATTACATGTTACACGAATGTTAAATACAAAATACAAAATTTCTTTTGTGGTTGTTCCACGATGTTACATGTTACAGGAATGTTAAATTCCTTCTGTGGTTGTTCTACGATGTTACATGTTACAGGAATATTAAATTCCTTCTGTGGTTGTTCTACGATGTTACATGTTACAGGAATGTTAAATTTCTTCTGTGATTGTTCTACGATATTACATGTTACACGAATGTTAAATACAAAATACAAAATTTCTTTTGTGATTGTTCTACGATGTTACATGTTACAGGAATGTTAAATTCCTTCTGTGGTTGTTCTACGATGTTACATGTTGCAGGAATGTTAAATTCCTTCTGTGGTTGTTCTACGATGTTACATGTTACAGGAATGTTAATTTCATTCTGTGGTTGTTCTACGATGTTACATGTTACAGGAATGTTAAATTCCTTCTGTGGTTGTTCTACGATGTTACATTTTACAGGAATGTTAAATTCCTTCGGTGGTTGTTCTACGATGTTACATGTTACAGAAATGTTAAATTCTTTCTGTGGTTGTTCTACGATGTTACATGTCACATCAATGTTAAATTCCTTCTGTGATTGTTCTTCGATGTTACATGTTACAGGAATGTTACATTCTTTCTATGATTCTTCTACGATGTTACGTGTTACGGGAATATTAAACTCCTACGATTATTCTATTATTTTACGTGTTACGGGAATATTAAATTCCTTCAATGATTGTTCCACAATGTTACATGTTACAGGAATGTTAAAGTCCTTCTATGGTTTTATATAATGTTACATGTTACAGTAATGTTAAATTCCTTCGAGATTGTTCTACGATATTATACGCTACAGGAATGTTAAATTTCTAGAGCATTCCACTTGACATTTTAACATATTTCGATATAATTTCGTTCAATTTTAAAGTAAAATAATTATTTAAAGAACAATCATAAAAAATGGTACTTTAACATGGCATTCTTAAACCATTAAATAAGGCTTTATATATGCTCACTTCAAGGTTCAGAGCCACGTAATGATTTTCACTCCAATAGCTCATTTTTGCATTGGAAATGCACTAATAATTTTATACAGCAATAATACCATTACTTGCTGCATAACAATAATTTACATCTTTCAAATTATCGTTTAGATTTAACTTGAATATAATATTTATTTTTCGTGGCACGCAGCTGTGTCGCTGATTCAAGAGAATACCGTAAACGAACATTTTTTTATGTTTAACGTCCGACTATTGTGCACACTTGGGCTAATGCAGACGATGGGATGATTTATAGCGTATGAAAATTCCAAGCCCTCGACGGGAATCGAACCCTGGTCCTCGGGGTGAAAGCCCAGTACGCTATCAACTACGCCACCGAGACGGCTACGTAAACGAACATTTCAATAGTTAACATATTTACTGAAAATATAAAAACATTTAACCTGACTGCTGTAAAATTTGTCGCATTTAAATTCCACCTTCTTGGACGTCAGCATTTATTATCGCTCGGTGGTCTAGTGGATAGCGTACTAGGCTTTCATCCCGAGGATCCGGGTTCGATTCCCGGCGAGGGCTTGGAATTTTCATACGCTATTAATCATCCCACCGTCTGCATTAGCCCAAGTGTGCACAATAGTCGGACGTTAAACACAAAAAAAAAAAAAAAATATTATCGCATTTAATAAAAAATCTGCCTAAAATGGCGTTTAAATTTCTTTCTTAATTCAATGAAAAACAAAAGTAAACCCTAAACGCAGTCGTGTTCTCTACTTTTTTAAATTTTTTAAGCTCTACTGTTTTTCTGCCAACAAACTTTACAGGTGATTATAATAGTGAATTTTTTAAAGTAAAAAGTTATATTTTTAACAAATTTGAATTGTCATATTTGTATTGGATGAATGGAATGCACTAGATACTCAATGTCCAAAATCGATTTTTTTCTAATTTTTAATTCAAGCAGTAACGTAAAGCCTATATTGTATAAACTCGTAGTTAAAATTAAAACCTCTCGCGTTCAACCATTATGTCCGCCTTAGTAGCTCTCATTTTCCAATAAAAATGTGAAAAAAAGTCTTTTTAACAGCCTACATGACACTGATTTTTACGCCATGTATGTTTTAAATTCCGTAGCGAAATTCTGTTGTTTAAAGCTTTATAGAAAATATAAAAATGTTTCAGAGATCCCAAAACACGAGAACATGACATAAAGGTTTAACGTTGATATCCAACTGCAGTTTTGTTATCGAAAAACCAATTTAAGATAGTTATTTTAAGTTCAATTATAGAATTGCACTGTGCCGTCAAGAGCGAACCTTGAGAATTCAAGTTATTCCAACATTTAATTTTATGAGAGAGAAATGGAATGCGAGAGCGACTCTTCCGAATTTAATAAAGACGTCGAAGGACGTGCGAGGTAAGGGACATTCCTTCTGCATCCTTCCTCATAGGTTTATTATCCTTTTTTTAGAAATTGATGTATTTTATAATTCATAACGGTCAACGTTTGTACAATTTGTTCCATTAAAAATGTATAGACAATCTGTAAGTACTTAAGTAAAATTATGATATTAATTTTAAATCAACAGAAAAAGTGATAAACACAGATGGACAGGACGTCATGCGATAGGGACAGAACAAGAAATGTGAATTATAAAAGAGCCTTCATGATATGGGAAAAGCCGCCTCGGTGGCCTAGTTGATAGCATACTAGGCTTTCACCCCGAGGACCCGGGTTCGATTCCCGGCGAGTGCTTGGCATTTTCATACGCTATAAATCATCCTATCATCTGAATTAGCCCAAGTGTGCACAATAGTCGGACGTTAAACACAAAAAAAATTCATGATATGATAGTAGATGTAGATATATCAATTAAATATGTTACTTTTGATTCTTAATCATATTCAATATAGAAAAGAACGTTAATAGTAAGTTACCATAGGCTTCAACATTAAATATAAATGGACTACAACTACAGCCACTATTATAAAAAAAAACGTGCTCGATATTAGCAGCTAGAGTTCAAATAGTTCGACTATCTGCCGCTACGAACGCTGCAAGGACAGGTGTGGAAACGTTCGATAAAAAAGACAGTACTATTATCTGTTTGACTATAATTTAACCGCTAGATACCACCAGCAGCAAAGCTCAAATACCTCTCATAAGGGTTATCATTCTAGTACGATTATATCCAATGACCTTATCTAGTAATTTTCATTTGGAAAATGAGTTACGGTCATAATTATAAAACCTAGATAATGCGAGCCTTAGTTGTGTTCTCTAAAGCTACTATGAAGAGGACTGTTATTTTTTTCAAATTTATTTTAAAAGTTGTAAAAAATCCTATTTCAATATTGTAATCAACGATTAAGTCTGCAAAAATTATCATTTACTTTATTTCTCAATTTTCAGATTTTATACGGTTTTTAACAATTACAATTGTCATATCAGATTTTAATCAAATTGTTAGGTTTTTAATAATTTTTATAACCGATATTTCGGAACGGACAAAAAATAGGTAGTGACTGTGTCCCAGCTATTATTAAAATTGTTTCTGTGGCAAGATCGATATTGGGGTTACCAACGTTACCAACGTTAGGCAATGATTTTTATTAATTTTTCAAACACAAACAAAACTGTTATATACCGCGTTTATTTTCTTCTTCTTCTACGTTTCACCCACTTTGGGGGACGATTGATCAATCAATGTTCAGTGTGTCGTGCTTTCCTGTCCGCCCAGTATTTCTTCATCCTTTCAGATCTTGCCGTCCTCTCTGCCTCAGAAATCCTATATGGTATTTTGGTCTTGACCCTGTCCTGGAACCTCTTCATTTTACCTTCGATTATAATCTTTGCGGATCTATCTGCAAGCATCTCTTCTGTAATTTGAAACTCTCGTAGGTCCCTCTCTATCTCCTTAAACCAGTTCAGTTTGGTTTTCTTATTGCGGAAAAAGTCGAAGATCCTTTTTGTTATCCTTTTCGGGTCCATTCGTAGGATGTGACCATAGAAGTCAATCCTCCTTTTCTTTATTGTGTGGGACATCTTTTCGGTCCTCCTATACAGGGTCTCATTACTAATGTGCACAAGTTTATTATTATAGAATTTGGGACCTAGAATTTTCCGTAGAATTTTTCTTTCTTTGATCTCCAACTTTTCCATTGGTCCATAAGTCGTTATGGACAACGTTTCCGCAGCGTAAAGGGCTTCAGGCTTGACTACAGTATTATAATGTCTTATCTTGGCATTCCAGGAGAGTGATTTTTTGTTATAGGTGTCTTTTGTGAGCTGGAAAGCTATTTCCATTTTGTTTCGTCTAGATTCCATGGCTTTCTTCTCTAGACCATTCCAGCTGATCCACTCTCCGAGGTACTTGAAATCCCTGACAATCTCCATTTTCTGTTACCCCACTTTCAAATATTTTGGAGGATTCTTAATGTTTGTTATTATTTCGCGTTTATTTTATTATTGCTACTTTTTTTTAAATTTAAAATTTTAAACACCTCTTAGTTAAAAAATAAATCATTATATTACGTTACAAAATCAATTTTCGGCGATGATAACCTTAATGGTTTTTCGCCGGAAAAAAAATCAGTCAACACATTTGTTACTTGCAAGAGCCAAAAATATTCCTTCAAATTGTTTTCTGACAATTTTAAAATTTTAATTTTGGAATTTCACGTAAGTAAAAACATTGTTTTAATTTTGCTTTTAATATACGCTAGTTTTGTAAGCCACACGCGTACTACCACAGTCTTTACGGCGCTGAAGGACGGCAATATAAGTACAGATGTGTTGTGCGGGCCTGTATACACATCGTCTTGAAGGCTGACAACAGTACTATGTTTAGCGCATTAAACGGAGTAGAATATTATAAAACTCAACATCTGTACTAAGGATCGGGAAATCTGAATAATTTCTCAAAATCGAGTGATCAGATTTTGCCCAAATATTGATTACTTACGAAGAATAAAAAATTCAAACATTTTTTTTGCTCAAATCCTTAGAAAACATTGTTACCGTTTCACAATAAACACCTGACTTTCAATTCAAATTTCATAAAACAGCATAAAGTAATGATGTTCAATTGTAATTGTCTCATATTTAATTGTTTACAGAAAATCTCGCTCTTAACAACAAAAAATAATTTCTGTTATTGAATCAAAAATAAAAATCATGAAACATTTTTTCTTCCTTCTATTTTAATTGCGATAATTTGCTCGAAAACACGACATTTTTGCATAGCTAATTTGTAACAACATAACCTTAAACTTATTATAGCCGGTTCGAGAAAACACCGGGGAACTCTTACGTCTCATAATTTGCCATTTTAAAGTTTTAGTCAAATAAATCCGACTTAAAACCGATAGAAGGTTTGTAAACAAATTCCACGAGTAGTATAAAGTGTCTCCGCTAGAGTGCAGCACAATACAGGCGTACCAATGTGTGCTAAAAAATATTTTAAGTAATATTTAAACTATTACTGTATCGAGGACAAATAATTATTGACCAAATCTGTTTTTTTAAAGTTCAGTCGATAAGACAGACTACATGTTATTAAATAAAAGACTCTGTTTTTAGTAAATACTGCAGCCTGATATAGGTACATAGTATAAAATCAGGTTATAGTAGGTTTCATGTGTAAATATTTCAATATGGTAAAATGTTAGAATTGAGTCATTAATTTTATAGGTTATAGTTTTAAATATTAAATATAATGAATTACATTGTTTTATTAACAGGTCATACAAGTATTAAATATAACTATATACAGTAATTTTAAAATATAAGTATTGAATTAAAGATTAGTGTATTACAAATTAAATACGAATCAACGGTATTATTTGAGTTATTTTAAATACAGAATTCATGCCTTTTACGTTCAACTACAGATAGAGCTTTCATAAAGAATGTCTAACATTTTTCTACTTTGTTCATGTACCAACAAATGAAAGTTATGATTGCCACAAACAAACATTGTTTATAAAGCAGTGCTATAAAACTGTTCAACTTCTCTCTGTAGATTGCTGCATTATTCGTTTCTTTATCTCATTAACTACGATAATCACTCAGTTTTTGTCAAGAAATTACATATATTTCAAAAGTTTTGCCTTGTTGTCATTATTTCAGTGAAGATTTACTAAATAACCCAAATTAAAAAAAAACGTCTTTCGTACAGTACTAAATATAACGGCTACACTCCATTTGATCCTGTTTTGTTTTTAATCCACTCTTGATGGATTAAAAGGTTATTTATTACTATTGAATAATTCTGACGTTTTAAAAACGTACGCAAATATAAAACCTGAATTTGCAAAAGGGGTTTAATTAAAATCAGTAAACAGAATAACGAATCACTCATCAAGCTACTCAGTGATACATGGCGCTACTCGTGTGTCTGCCATTAAGCAAGCAGATGAACAGAACTTCATTTTGTTATTGAAGTACACAGTCATTGAAGTAGGGCGGATTGGAGCTTTCAATTACATTAATTTCAAAACACTACTGCTTGACGTTTCAATTTTACAAAATTTTAACCGTGCACTTCAAGATAGAAATGTTCCGGAAATGTTAATATTCATAGTTATTTTATACAGAGTTTTTTATAACATCAATATATATATATATATATATATATATATATATATTACAACGGGCGTTTGTGTCATCAAATAATTATATGCATTGTATTTTTTTTATATCCCTTACATTATTTTTATCTTTGATAATTTTACTTTATTCTTTAGAATAAATATAGGCGTATGTAAATTACACTTACGCCACCAAATGCAGAGCGGAGTTGCGTTGAGCGGAGCAGACTATGCGTTCAAAACTTAACCTATTGTTTTTAATGTAAAATAGTCACTTAAAGCAAATCAGAGCGTAGCGGAGTCACTGGACTCCACTCTTCATAGCTTCCACTCTGTCTAGGTTCGGTTTTAAAACAGACTACGCTTCTCCCACAAACCTACCAACTTAACCTACCAAACGTACGAGGTGTGTTCAGAAAGTAACGAGAATTTTTAAATTTCGCGGACTTGGAGAGTCCGATTGTCAAATATTTTTTTTTATTATGTTGGTATACATGCCCTTGAAGTATGATAAAACTGTCAGCTGTTTTCATTTTTGACTTTGTCTGTGACAGCCACTAAAGTTAGACATGTTTTTATGAACTCGGCGATTTTCGATTGTTAAAAGAAATGGATCAAAGAATTTGTATAAAATTTTGCGTAAAAAATTGAATAAAGTGTAACAAAGTGTGTGAAGTGTTAACAAAGGCCTATGGTGAGTCTTCTGTGTGTAAAGAAAGAGTTTAAGACTGGTACAAGCGTTTCCAAGAAGGCCGTGAAGACGTTGAAGATGACGAACGCCCTTGACGCCTCATCGCATCAACAACCGATGAAAACGTGAAAAAAATGAAAGAAATGGTCACAAACAATCGCCGAATCACAATTAGAGAGGTCGCTGATGATGTTGGCATATCGATTGGATCATGTCATGACATTGTTTCCAATGTTTTGTGTATGAAACGCGTGTCAGCAAAATTCGTTCCAAAATTGTTGAATTTTTAACAAAAACAACGGCGAATGTAAGTTGCTCAAGAGTCACTAAATGAAGTCAACGACGATGCAGAATTACTGAAACGTATTATAACAAGTGAAGAAAAACATAGGTTTACGGATATGACGTCGAAACTAAGGCTCAATCATCCCAGTGGAGGCATGCTGGCTCGCCAAGACCGATAAAGGCTCTACAAGTGCGGTCGAACGTGAAGGTTATGCTTACTGTGTTCTTCGATATTAATGGCATAGTGCATCATGAATTCCTGCCACCAGGTGAAACGGTCAATAAGGAGTACTACCTACAAATTCAACGCCGTTTGCGTGAAACAATCCGAAAAAAACGCCCGGATCTGTGGAAAAAACAATGCATGGCTTTTGCACCACGATAATTCACCAGCTCACTTCATTGCTTGTTCGTGAAGTTTTGGCCAAAAACAGTACTGTAACGATGCCCCAGCCTCCACATTCGCTATACAAGGCTCCGTGTGACTTTTTCCTATTTCCAAAATTAAAGAGAACCTTAAAGAGCCGTCGTTTTACAGCCGTAGATGACATTAAAAGCGCATCGCTGAAAGAACTAAAGGCTATCTCAAAGATCGAGTTTGAGAAGTGTTTCGAGGATTGGAAGAAGCGCTGGTACAAGTGCATAATCTCCAATGGGGACTATTTTGAAGGCGACAACATGAATGTAGAAGAATAAATAAATATTTTCTTCAAAAAATTAAAATTATCGTTACTTTCTGAACACACCTCGTATTATTTCCCCTTACCTAGGTTATTTTTTTAAACACAGTAGTTTCCTGCAATAGGTTAAAATAAGCCTTAATAATTACATTTAAACATATAAAATCGTTCTTTAAACTGACTGAATTCCGCTTCCAGGTTGTCATTCATCTTCATTCCACTTTGCCAAATTAAAAATGGTGGCCAGCCTTATTGTAAGTTTTGAAACATCGAATTTGCCAAGTTTTATATTATTTCCTAATTACTGTTCAACAGTACCGACACAGGAACAATTCAGCCTCAGTATTTATTTATAAATTTAAAATAAATAAATACAGATAAAACTGGAAAATTTAACGCAAAAAAACATATCTAGATAAGGAAGTCTGGTTTGAAATATAAACTGTATATGACAATCGTAACAAAATTTGATAATTCCAATTTATCTGATTTCCTCTCCGACAGTAACCGTATATCCACCTGTTTATTTGGAGCCGTCAAACCCAATCAACGCGAAAAGCCATCCTTTCTTTTAAAACTTTCAAGAGTGAGTTAAAGTTCTGAAGATTTGACGATTGTCGTTACACTCGGAATAAATCATTCGTATTATTTTAAAAAAATATTTCTGTCACAAAAGTATATTTCTATTTTGTTTTATATTTTTTTGTAGAATATAAATTTCGAATCAACATATTTTATAACGTGTTATAATTGTATCTAAAGTTTAAAAATAGGAAGCGTCTGTATGTGCCATTGTGAAATGTCATTGTGAAATTTGGTTTTTAATTTCGCAAAGTGTAAATATTTTAATAAGAAACGGTTTTGTATAAGTGCCTTAATACTACATTTATGCCACATGTAAAAACTGTATTTTTTTTTTTTTTTTTTTTTTTTTTTTTTTTTGTGTTTAACGTCCGACTATTGTGCACACTTGGGCTAATGCAGACGGTGGGATGATTTATAGCGTATGAAAATGCCAAGCCCTCGCCGGGAATCGAACCCGGATCCTCGGGGTGAAAGCCTAGTACGCTATCCACTAGACCACCGAGGCGGCTTAAAAAAATATATAAATATATTAATAAATAAATAAACTTTATTATCGTTCGGTTTTATAGAAGTGTATTATTTATTTGAAAAACATTAGGTGTTGTTTATGAATGTGTATTTATTGTTTAAAATTTAGGATATGAAAAATTAAACATTTTTACGAATACATAAATACCTAAACAGAGGTTACAAGTAGATTTATTATTTGCTGTTGAGTTAAACTAAAATTTTCAAGATTTGATCGTTTGTTCATTATTTAAAAAAAATATTTGTTTTAATTCAAATTAATCAATTTTATAATTTAGATTTATGGCTCTGTAGTGTCTTAATATCCAAATGCAGTTAGCATCGCCTCACATTTATTATTTAATCTCTATCTGCGCAGAAAAGTTTATATTTACTCATAAGGTATTGGGTTACTTTCCGCCATACAATATACTACGTTTCTTTTAAGTATGCTTTTATGGCCAGTTCGACAGTCATGTGCATGTACCTGTAGACTGGTGAAGGGATTTTTACTTTTTTCTTCTTAATTACAGACGTACTTTTTTTACCATTTGTTGGAAAATCCAAAATTTAAAGCACTTAATATTGAAGATGATCGTCATATATTTGAAACTAGTTTTATAATTTTGACATAAAATGTTTTTGCGTGTTAGGCCAGTTGCAATACGTCTGGTTTGGTCCTTAAAAGGTTATTTATAATTTATTACCAATGCCTTGTTGTCTGCTGACACAATTAAGATTTCTCACCAGCACAGCTGTTTTGTAACGAGTACTTGATATCGTCGTTTTTCAATCCGTACGCCGGACTCGGCAAAGTCCACCAACACAAGTCCATTTATACGCGGCCCTGCAAGATGTCCACAGATGCCGTTTAAGCCACTGCAGTCTACAGGCGATTCGGCGTACTACATGATGCGGCTACATGCTAGCGACCTCTGGACGCCAGGATTAGGCGTTATACGCAGAAGTTGTATTGCCGCAAAATTCTTTTGACACGACCTCTGCATATTTTTAGACGCAATAAAACTGAACCGAAATCGTATCGTAATAAAACATTCCAATTTAAAAAAATAAAAAATAGATAAATAAATAAATAAAAAATAAAATAAATAAACAAGATAGGAGATAAAAATATCGACTTAGTTAAATTCAAGATGTGCCAAAAATTAAATTAAGTATAGAAGTTCATTATGTAGTACCTAATTAAAATCAGCTGTGATATCGAAGGAAATGTATAAATTTTTACAATACGGCATTTACAAATTAAATTTGTTTATTTATTGCTACTAATAAACTTCACGTTTTAAACACAATATTTTATTACTTTCTACCTTAGCTGCCAAAGTGCTTGTGCAATTAGAACACACAATTGTTCTTTGCGAACATTTCAGCCCTTGTAGTAAATTGGTTCAATTACTTTGTAGTACAGTGACTGTCATTATCAGTTAAAACTTGAAGCTACGTACAATAGTTACAAGCCTCAGTCGTTATTACTGTAACAACTTTTAATTCAGTTAATAGTGAGTCCTTCAAACGTGTTCGAAAACCACACGTTAAGGGTCCGTAGGCATACACTGGGAATACAAATTGAACAACACTTGATTTAATTAGGAAAGAAGTGAAAAAATGTCAATTTCACAAAAACATTTATTCAGCCTAACATTTCGCCGTTATTCATTATAAATCAATAAATTGAAATACAATGTAAAAATCATTTAACAACTACGAAAGAAAAAGGTTTGTATGTGGTTAACAGTGACCAATAATAGAAGGTAAACAAGTAAGAATCAATGAAAATCGAGCTAGAAAAGTTTAATTTAAACGAAAATATTTATGCAATGTTAGAAATTTATTAACTTGATTTAAAAGCATGTTTTCAAACTGAACAATTAATTAATTTCCAAACATTCTGTATTATTAGATTTTTTATAATTCCGTTCACAATCCAAGGCATTACCATCGCTTTAAAATTACCTTTTTGCAACTTCAGTGGTAACAATTTTGTATTTCGAACAAATAAAAGAAAAAACTAATTAATTTAAAGAAACATCAGATTTTGAATCTCGTATTACCAACTTAATTAAACTAAATATCACTTAATTTTCCACTTTTACTGAAACGTATTTTATAACAGTGTCCTTTTTATCTTCATCTCTATATGCAAGAGAACAATGTCGACTCTCCACTATCAATATTTTATTATTATACTTTTTTCATTATATTTTAATAGCCAAATGGAATTTTTCAGAATTTTCCGTCACTTTTAGACGAACGCTAATAATTTGTCAATGTCCATTAGCTTTATTTGTCGCCATTTTTTTTCAAAAAAACAACGAAAAGTAAAAATATTATTTTTTTTATACTATGCGTAGCAAGTTTATACAACGTATTTTGAAGTGCTATATTATTTTGTCGGTACAACAAAAATACAATAATATTCATTATTAATTTTATTTGTTATTATTAATTTATTTTTTGTTTTATTATTTTAAAAAAATTTGTGCTTGCATATTACACTATTTATTTGTCTTTTTAACAAACAGACAAACAAAAACTGTCTTAAATATACCAGTATATTTAAAATAACAAAAATATTCAGCTTTTACGGACGGATGAATATAACAATACAAAATCAAAATCAAGCACTGAGTAACGTGTAACATTTTAATCGTGTTCAGTTTTTATGTCGTATGTGTTTAACGTTTAGTTTGACTTTGTGAGGATCTCGACAGAGGGATTTGACATTTTTTATCGCGGCCTGAAGATGGAATAGTTTCGAAACCGCGGTAGCCTTTACGAGGTGAGTAGACAGACCACTGACTGGAAGAATCCAAATTACTAAGTAACGATCTGATGGGAAATTGTGATCGTAATATTCAAATGACTAGTAATATTTGACTTTCGCACTGAAATTCTATGAAATTCATTACAGCTTAACACAATTATAATGTCGGATTTCGCTAAAAGTAATACTTTTAAATATTTTACCTTTAAAGTTGAGGGAAAGTGAAGCACAAAAGATATAATAAGGTAACAAATTTTATCCGAGATCTTAGCGGCGATATAGCGTGTCCTTTAGTTAAATTAAAGTACAGAGCCTTACAATCTGCGACAAAGGGAAAGTGGAAAGCGATGTCTGAGGAAGGCGCCGAACCTTTGGCAGCATTTCAATGTGCCTCTGATTTACGTACAGGCTATTTAATTTGTAAAATAAAACAAATTAGAAATTTATTTTCGAATCAAATCAATACGACTCACAATTTTCAAATTGTTTTTTTCAAAAGAAAATTTTGTTTATCAAATTTGGAATCAGTTATTAATGTTTTTACTTTTCGCTAAAATTTGTAAAAAAATCCTGATTTTGTAGTACGTTGTTTAAAGTTTGCATCTTTTAATCGTTATTTTTGAAATTATTTTGTAGCTGTTTCCAAATAAAATAACACAACTAACGTGTGCACGATGTTTTTGTATCATGCATATTTTACAAACAAACAAAACCAATACTAACGTTTTGTTCATATGTTTTCTACAGGCAGTGATTTACTTCCAGACCATCCTTGAAAGACTGCAAGTTCTGAAAAGTAAAATAAATTTATATGGACCGGAAAATGTAAAGAAAATACATTTAAAAGAACAAGAAAAACTCCCAAGTAAGTCACGCTGTTGCTTCGGGTGTTGGTAAGCTGCTACATAGTTGTGTTGCGTGCGGTCCTCGATGTTCTGCCGAACAACGATTTTCGACCTGTATTTATACTCGAAATTATGGCGGGCACCATTGTTAAAACTAGAGAAAGAACGCACCAATCAAATTCAAGCTATTGTGCACGGGAGATGCGTTGTGTAGTGTAGTATAGACCCAAGATACGCGTGCACTGCGAACCAATCGGAAGTGAGTTATGGTTGACGGCAGTGAATTAGGTTTCGCAGGCTAAGGCTCTTCTCAAGCCGGAAGAGAAGTACGGAGATTTTTAGCGTGGTTGTTTTGGTATCAGTAAGCGAAAGTAGGTGTAACTCAGTTCCTATGTTGTTTAAGCAATAACAACGAAGCTGTCTTGGTAGAAGTGAATTACAAAAAAATACAAAATATTAACGTAAACAAATCTTGTAGTATAGAAAACTAGTTTGTATTTTTTAATTTCACTTATTTAATATTTAAATTTACGTCAGTTTTCTCTTTCAAATAAAAAAGCGAATATATTTTCATTTCTCCATTTACAGTGAATTTTAAATGTTATAATTTATTACTAAACATAAGTTTTAAATTAATACTAAAAAGTTTATTACTAAAAATAATGATTCTGAACGAAAATATTAATAAAATTTTAAAAACAGATTAACGCTCTTATCGAGTTCTTTACGAAAAAAATCTTGATTTTTTTAAATACATC
Source organism: Callitettix versicolor (assembly GCA_022606455.1). Taxonomy (NCBI): domain Eukaryota; kingdom Metazoa; phylum Arthropoda; class Insecta; order Hemiptera; family Cercopidae; genus Callitettix; species Callitettix versicolor. The sequence continues at coordinate 4,561,226 of CM040183.1, forward strand.
ATTTTATTTTTACTAAAAAAATTAATTAATAAAAATGACATTTTCAGACAACAATTTGTCGAGTTTAATAAATCTGTGATTTTCTCGGTTTCGCAAAACATATAAAATTAATAACGTGCCTTCCTTTCCCCTGCGTCTGTACAAGCTGACAAATTGCTATTAAAAACACTAATTGGCCGATACTGTTAAGACGCTACGAGCAATATCTTGTCCTGATGAGGAAGCTTCTAGTTATATCTATTTCACAGAACCTATGTTACAGTTTTAATTAATTAACCTTTTCTACTTTCTTTCAGTTATTTAATTTACCAAGAATGTTGTGTGACGATTAAATTCCGTCTAATGGATACGTTTTTAAGAGAACAGCTGTTATAAAACTGTTTATTTTGTTCTACACACCTGTTAGATCACTATTGTTCAAAATAAAACGTTTTAACCCTAATAGTGTAATGTAGAACCCAGTGAAGTGTAAGCAGTTTTCCTTGTACTATGTATGATAATGTTTGAAATTCAAATAAAAATATAATTTCTGTTTAAAGCTTAAAAAGTTGTATATAATTTTTTTCTGAAAGAACTATAGAATTCAGTGATGGTTCCACTGGAAATTCCAAAAAAATTTTAAAGGTAGTTATTACCGTTGGAATATATATATATATATATATTCACTTTTTGTGAAATAAAACAATCAATTTAGAGCCCCATTTAAAAATAAAAATATTTTTTTTCAAAATATACAAAAGTTTCCACATTTATTTGTAAATAAAACGAAACTGTATACACAAACATATGTTTGTTTTATAAGTTTTAATGTTTGAAACGTAAAAACACTCTGGAGTACCAATTTTTGAAAATATCAAAGTAACATTTAGCTGTGTATAACAGTATGTAAACTGAAACAAATACACATATTTTTTATACTTTCTTGAAGAAAAAGAACCCCTAATTAATAACATATATAATAACTAAAAAACTTTCACTTTTAAAAAAATTACAAAAATGGAAATTTCGAAAAAGAGTTTATTTTACGCAGTAAACATAACCCTAAAATTCTTTAGTTTAGCCGTTAAGTCACTTTTATCACATATATTTAAATAAAAACAATGTTTAATTTCACAATCTATATTTGTTATTGTCTTATGAGAAATATTTACGCAATTACAAACACTAAACAACAACAAAAACAACACTAATATCAAAATTATGACGAAAAATAACACACACTTTCATGCACGGTACACAATGGCGGACTGATGCTTACCCGGACGAAAAATGACCAACATTTGAGGACAAAAAAAAACGCTTGGCCTTTGGTTTAGTCTATGGCCAATATATCACTTTGTAGTGGAACTTTCACACTACAATTGTGAAGAAAATAGTTGATCTATGACAAGAAACATACTAGAAATCGAGGAGTTCTTGGACCTCTGTAATTTCGTCGTTTCTTACTTCGTTTGTAGACCACGGTTTGAAAAATCACAGATACAGAACTATATTTTGTAGGTAAAATATTCAACAGATGAATTAAAGAGAAAGGATCAATCTTTCAAACGATACCAACCACAATTATATTTAAAATTATTTACAAGGTCAAATATTAGTTTGAAAACAGGCAATATGGCGGACGCCTAGAAGCAAAGGCGAGTACTAGAAATTAGTGTGTTTACTTATGAATTTATTGTAACAATTTATATATAAATTTCATAAATATAAAACATGCTAAATAAAGCTTAGAATCTCTACTTTCTAATGGTATTTATTTTATTAAGTTTTCAACAGGATAAATGGGTTAGAACAGTGTGTTAACGTAACGGTGTTTTCAAACGACTTATAAGTCGCTCATCACTTAGAGGTAGGCTTTCAAACGACTTATAAGTCGCTCATCACTTAGAGGTAGGCTTTCAAACGACTTATAAGTCGCTCATCACTTAGAGGAGGTAAACGACTTATAAGTCGCTCATCACTTAGAGGTAGGCTTTCAAACGACTTATAAGTCGCTCATCACTTAGAGGTAGGCTTTCAAACGACGTATAAGTCGCTCATCACTTAGAGGTAGGCTTTCAAACGACTTATAACTCGCTCATCACTTAGAGGTAGGATTTTAAACGACTTATAAGTCGCTCATCACTTAGAGGTAGGCTTTCAAACGACTTATAAGTCGCTCATCACTTAGAGGTAGGCTTTCAAACGACTTATAAGTCGCTCATCACTTAGAGGTAGGCTTTCAAACGACTTATAAGTCGCTCATCACTTAGAGGTAGGCTTTCAAACGACTTATAAGTCGTTCGTCGCTTCTAGGTTAAATATACTGCCAGGATAATTCCGACAAAAATATGATTATTTCATAAGTGTAATAATTATACTGACGTAAATGCAATACAATTAGTATAAATGGCAGGATAAAACTAAATAATTTTCGTAAAATTACAGAAAAAATTATCAGATTTTAACAAAAAATTTAAAATTTTAAACGTGGATTTAATTAGAAGAAATAACAAATATATGAGACTGATTTACAATATAAGTAATAACCATGTAATCTTTTTTTTTTTTTTGCGTGCCTCCGAACAGAAATTTTTGTTAATGGTGACTAGTATCTTTTTACTTGAAACCTTAAAGAGTTCAGAGTTAAAATCATAATATATTAAAAAATATGTATTTAAAGTTATTTCTAAGTTTATTAGAAAATTACCAGTAAAAAATCCGAGTGTGCAAATTACCCAAACATTTTCACATGAATTCTTCGAAAATTCTCGCTATGAACCAACTGACAGTATTAAAGTAATTGTTCGCCCTGAAGATGGAACTAACAAATCTAAAACGCGATAGCTTATAAAGTGAGTTAAAGACCATTATAGGTCAGCCGCTTACAAAACAGCCTCCTAAAAGCACCAGTAGGACAGAGAGAAAATGTGCGAGAGAGAGGTCAAATCCCCACTCTCTTAACACTGCTCCCACTTTTTCCTTCACTCAGTAGTAAGAGTTTGTAGACTCAGATCGGCCGACTCTGTATCACTGACTCTTGGTGGGAGCTGGAGGGGTATTCTCCTACATGCGAGAAATTCTCGCGCAGGCCGTTTACTAAGTGGCTGGACTATAAACGGTGACTACAGGTTTTAAGTCTATCAGTGTGCCTATTTTGAAATAAAAATAAATTCACAGTTTGAGAATGAATCAGAAAGAAAAAAACACCAGTCGATGGTAAAGGTTCATTTTTGACTTGTTCGATTTAGTTCTAAGCTAGGCCGGGTGGGTACCAAATGCGGAACGCAGCTGCGCTGAGCGGAGCGGGCTACGAATCCAAAACTGAACCAATTTTTGAGTGAACGTTCGGCCACTGAACGCCGCTTGACTCCGCTTAGCTCCGTTACGCGTTCAGTGGCCGCATTTACACTAAAATAAATACGTACAGTTTTAGACCTTAATTGATGGAAACACGGTCCAAATTTTCTAAACGAATGTATTATTGAAAACTAAACGAAAACTTACTAAACGATTTTGATTAATTACGCCGGATTTTCTATTGTTTTTTGATAACAGTCGAACCGGATTTTTTCGATATTGTGATTCAAAATATCACACAGTGGTTCTATATGAGTTTTGAGAAATTATGAAGGCGTACGTGTGAAAATTAATCGAAATCGTTTGAGACGATTTTTAGATAAATTCTTTTTTTAACATTCACTGAGTAAAGAAGAACTTTAGTTTCTTTTTTAGAAATTTAAAAAAAAATCGCCAGGTATCTGAACCAGATCTGAACGTTCATAAAAGTCAGCCAGTTATATCAGTTTGCATCAGTGTGTGTAGACAGACAGACGGAAAACGTAAAATAATAAACCACTTTCGCGTACGTAAAGCATACAGCTATTAAAATTTCAAAGTTATTTTTCTCAGTCGTCACTCGTTCTTTATACTTCGTCTGTCATTTTTTTTTTTTATATATATTATTTACAACTGAGGCGTGCCCCATCTAGTAATTTTTCTTTATCATTGTGTTCACTGTGTGCTGGGGTGCAGTCCCAATGTGTTTACGGCCTGGAGAGGTCAATTGGCTTGGTCCTCTTCAGCCTTCTTGTGATGTTGTCACTGCGGCATAGCAGTTGGACAATCTCTGTATTATTATGCTGTTCTAACCTGCAATAATGCTTAACCGAGAGCTTTTTAATGACTTCCTGAACAGATTCAACACCTAGGTCCTTATGTATGTTTTCATTTCTCACATACCAAGGGGCGTTGACAATCGTTCTCAATACTTTCTTTTGAAAAACTTGAATAATTTTACTATTGCTTTTTCTTGTACATCCCCGGAGTGGTGCACCATAGGTCCGTATTGGTCTTAGAACTTGCTTGTATAGCAGTATCTTGTTGGCTATCGAAAGTTCTGAATTTCTTCCAATAAGCCAAAACATTTTATTGAATTTGAGCTGTAGCTCCTCTTTTTTCTTTTTTACATGCACCTTCCATCGGAGCTTTGCATCGAGTGTCATTCCTAGATATTTAGCACTGTTTGCATATGTTATACTCCTTTCGTTCAATATTATTGGTAATGGTTCATATTTTCTATTCGTAAAATTAATGTATACAGTTTTTGCTTCATTAAGCTTTACTCTCCATTTTTTTGTCCATTGACTTACTGCGTTGGTGGCATTCTGTAATTTCTCTGTGACTTCTAAAATATTGTCCCCAACTGTTAATATTGCTGTGTCATCTGCAAAAGTTGCTACTGTGGAGTTCCCTGTTTCGTCTGTCGTGAACGTAAAAATTATAATCAAATAAATGTTGTTTTCACATGTTGAATATTAATTTAAATCAATGTATTTTTAACTATTTACTCTACGAATCTATTTAAGCTTGCAATACTCGTGAAAGCCTACATTTAAATGCAAATTTGAACTGCGAAGATTGTGTAGGCTTAATTCGGTGGTTTTATTCTTATCTGCACAAATTAAACCTTTTAAAACGTAATTGCTTCGGATAAAAGTGTTCTTGTACTTGGAAGTCAAGCATAGTTTAAGTGCGAGGCTTTCACGGACAATTTAGTGCCTTTAATGGCACACATTCCGCGAATTGAACACAAAAACGTAAAAATAAACTTGTTGAAGGCTTCTCGTGCAGTTTGTTGTTTTACACTTATTAAATGTAATACACGATCTAAAATCTTCTTACTAATTCACCGACATAATAAGTATTCACTATTTTACCGCTTCAAGGAGGTAAATATTTTAAATAGTTTTTTTTCGTGTTTAACGTCCGACTATTGTGCACACATAGGCTAATGCAGACGATGGGATGATTTATAGCGTTTGAAAATGCAAGCCCTGGACGGGAGTCGAACCCGGGTTTTCGGGGTGAACGCTATCAACTAGGCTACGGAAATTTTGCAACATTTTTCAAATAGTTGTTACGAAAATTTTTTGTTATGTAAAAATTCAAAGAAATTTATAAAAATTGTAATGATTATTACGAAAATTTGCTAAACGAATTTTTTTATAATGAATATTTACGAGTTTCACAACGTATTGTTATGAGTATTTTTGAATACTTCCTTAAAAAGTTTCATCAAATATTCGCACGCATCAAGTTATAGCATAATCTTTGATTTTTGTTTTTGTTTTTGCTTCTAACTACCTTTTTTATGGTGGATACACGTGTATTTTAGTTTATTCTTGTCACTCAACGTCCACAATTTAGCCCATTCAGTTGGACTAAGGAAAACAAACGACAAAGCAAAAAAAACATTAGATATAACCACAGATAAGTTGATAGCATACTAATTTAACTGTACACCCAAAACTTGAAATACACAACTGAAATTAAAATAAATTAACTGGACCTTACCAAAACAAAGGTAAATGCTCAATACCATTACAAAACATACAGAAAGCCCGCACAAATGGACTGCATAAATATGCTACATCCACCTTCTCATAAACTAACGATATACGAGGTGTGGCTCAAACATTGTTATTTACTTCCGATTGTAAAATTATCTCTGAAATACTGTTTCGTAAATTTATTTGCAATTTATTATTTAAAATTTCGTAAGCACGAGCTGTGGCTATTAAATAACGAGACTGACATTGTAAAAATTTTGTTTTCATTTTATACATAATTACATATTATCACCTTCAATATACACCCCTTCGCTATCCCTACAACGCTCCATGCGAATTTTCCATTGTTGGAAACAGTGCTGGAAGTCATCTTCTGTCAACTCCTTCAGGACTCTTGCCGCTTTCACTTTTACAGCTTCCACGGACTCAAATTAATGCAGATTTCACCTTAGGGAAACAGATAGAAGTCACATGGTGCAAAGTCTGGTGAGTAAGGTGGATGTTCTAACACTGGGATGCTGTACTTGGCCAGGAACCTCTTGACAGATAACGCGGAATGAGCTGGCGCATTGTCTTGGAAGGAAAACCAATGATTTGTCCTTCCACATTTCGGGTCGTTTTCTCCTTACTCTTTCACGTAGTTTACCAAGTATCTCAAGGTAGTAATATTCATTAATTGTTTGACCTTCAGGAACCCAGTGAAGGTACACAATCCCATGAATATCGAAGAACAATCATCATTGCTTTAAATTTTCACTTGCTGATTCTTGTTTTTTTGGCTCTCGGTGAAGTTGGGGTCTTCCAATGCATGGATTGGCGCTTTGTTTCCGGATCATACGTAAAAAGCACGATTAATCACATGTTATTATCCTTTCCAATAAAATTGGGTCATTTATCCAAAATGTCAGTACAAACATTTTTGCGAGCTGCTTGTTGTTCAAACGTGAGAATTTTTGACACCATTTTGGCACACACTTTTCGCATGTTCAAATTGTCACGTAAAATTTGCCGTACACATTCTTTATCAATGCCTACAGTTTCACCAATTGCACGAATACTTAATCGACGGTCAGACCGAATCAAATTAGCAACTTTTTCGACATTGTCATCCGTTTTTGACGTTGAAGGGCGACCTTCTTGAAAACAAACCATTCAAAAACACGTGCCCGCGATAAAAATTCACTGCCATACACTTCTTTCAGTAAATTATAAGTTTCAGTAGCGGTTTTTTCAAGTTTGAAGTGAAATTTAACAACAATTCGTTGCTCTATTATTACACTAACCATTTTTGCGGCAAAACAAAATAACAACACTAACGTAAATGAAGGTTATGACTAAACGGTGTTGGTTACACAAACGAGACTAACTGCATTCTGAAGAAACAGAACACTAAAGAAGAGAGCTTCACACTAAACAGCTGACTTCATATGAAACACAAAAAACACCGTTTTTTGACCGTCTTAAATTTACAAGACAAATTTAATGTATTAAAACATAGATGTCTTCAAAGATAGGTACTGATCATCTACAATCAACAAACTGCATAAAAAACAAAAAAACAAAAACATTAATTAATGAAAAACAAAACTAAATATATCGTTTTAAAATTGTAACAGGAAATTATAAAACATTGTAGGGAATATAACAGTATTTTAAAAAATCGGATTACAAAACCGCATATAAGACAAGGAACAATTTATACAACGTCTTTCTTAATAAGAAAACCGAAGACAAATTTGATAATACAGGATCAAATGCAGGATTACAGTGTTCGATTTGTTCCAGACAGTATATTGAACAAACACACGGATTCTTTAAAAAAAACTATATAAATAATACATAACATCAATAAAATCAGCTAATCCCTGAAACATCTATTACTCCAATATCGACAAATCGCTTAAAATATTTTATCACTGCCAAAGGAAAAATTAATGAACGCCTTGGAACAATTCGAAATATAGAAATATATCGTAAATGACATCGACTATTTACTGAATGAAAAATTACATTTCAACGTGCTATATGATCAGATAATATAAAACAGATAAAATTCCCCCCCGCATCCTTGTAAATAGACAATGTTAGTATTGTCGAGGTGGAGCACCTCCAGTTTTGTGTTTGTGTTTGTTGTTGTTTGTTTTCCAATGGCTTCCGCTGGCTCACGCCATCTTTGATCATGCTTCCCAGTGGAGGCCAGGGAGGTCACCTCTTCTCTGCTTCTCTCCATCTAATTTTCTGCAGACCAGGAGATGGTCCTTGTTCATGATGGTGTCTGGGCATTCAGACAAAGTGCAGTTGTCATAGTTTAATATCTTAATTTTCTTCAGGTGTTCATTCAGACAGTCGTGTCCAAATGTCAGCCGAAAGACCGCGACAGATGTCCTCCTCTGGAGGTCCTTGACCTTCCCATACAAGTCGAATACATTCTCATAAGGCTTGTTCTTTAAGTCTTCCTTGACTTTGTTTGTAAATTCAAGATTAGATGTTCGCTTCAGTGCACTAATCCTAGCCTCAAGTGTGAGCATTCTTTTCGGTTTCTGCACTATAAGGGTTCCTTGTTTGGCCAGCTTGTCTGCCCGCTCATTCCCTTGTATGCCTACATGTGACGGGATCCACTGCAGTACCAATTCCTTGGTAATGTGTTTAACTATTTTGTATTTTTTCTGGATCGATTCTATCATAGAGCCTGCAGATGTGTTGTCAGCAATTGCTTGTAATGCCGATTTAGAGTCAACTAATATCACTATGTTATTATTCAACCATGGCCTCGTTATTATTTGCCTCAATGCCTCATCGATTGCAAATAACTCCGCCTCAAAAACGATGGCGTCTGAGCTTAATGCAAAATAGTGAGAAAAATGCTCACAGAATATTCCCGCTCCAGTTTCACCCTTGATTTTAGATCCATCAGTGTATATTCGCAACCAGTCGTCTGATGGGTATAGGTTGTTTATAGTCTCCAAAGTTATTTGACCAACTGTGACTGAGTTGTCCTTGGCTTTGTTCATTGTGTTTGTGTAAATTTTATGTAATAAGTGTATTTGTGTTTTTTAATACTTTATAACAGCTGACAAATCCCAGCACACTTGATAATGGTTGAGTAGTCGAAACGATGTTATTGAAAATTTTAATAATTATTACAGACTATTGTGATGATAAGGTGAGTTAATTTAATGTAAAGTAACTCCACAAATTCCTTTCTAAAATACATCTGAACAGTGACAGTTTTCTAACAGTTAAGAGGCTTTGAGTGGAGTAGATACAGTAACTGAAAGTCTCAGGAGTATAGGAAGGGGACACAAAGGTCTCAGTGTGTTTGTAACCCCTAATACTCATTCAAACACGAAATAAACAAAGTTGTCCTTAATTATTTTTTTAAAATAAATTTGATTCTATAACCGCTATAGTTTCCATAAACTCAAACGCAACACAAATATCAGCTACTATAATTTTTCGATTATTCGCTTAACTGTTGGTTTTTTTGTGTTTAACGTCCGACTATTGTGCACACTTGGGCTAACGCAGACGATGGGATGATTTACAGCTTATGAAAATGCCAAGCCCTGGCCGGGAATCGAACCCGGGTCCTCGGGGTGAAAGCCCAGTACGCTATCAACTAAGCCACCGAGGCGGATCCTTAACTGTTAGGTATTTGTTACTGGTTTTGCGGTAACATTCAGTCCAAGCTGGTCTGGAAGTGTCGGGAGAACCTCAACACGCTGGCCCCGGATAACCGGGTCACTCTTGCCTCGCTTCCGCATAAGGGGGTTGATGGTAATTAGGAGACAGACCGAGTAACTGACCTGGGATCTGTATCTGAGTTCATCTCACCTGAGCCGGCTTTAGCGATCTCTGTCTTTGGCTATTAATATTTGGATTAATAAGCAACACCAGCAAGATGGGATAACCTTCACGGGCATTCTTAAGCATGGTTCCATGTGGAGGGCTTAAAGAGCGTCTTGGACAGAACACAACTCAGAAAAATCATGTAGCTTATTACTGCGCACTGTGGTTTGAGGGTGCATATGAACAGGCTAGATATGTACTAAGGAAAAACCGTGTGTAGGTTGTGCAGGAAAAAGATGAGACTGCAGGATACATAATCTTTGATTGTGAAGCTCTTGTTGGTAGGAGGCTAAGGGTTTTTGGTTCCAAGACACTAGAAATCTTCAGCAAAGTGAGCTAGTCAGTGGATTGTTGGAACTTACTATGGAATCAATCTGCTAAAGTACTACTCAAGAGGTTTAGTTGCACAATAGGATTGTTGATCGCACTGCCTGGGGTTGTATTATTCCTTCCTCTATTTTGAATCTAATCTACGGTGTGAACATTGGTCAGTGATCTGAGGTTGCAAATGAACAGGATAAGTATGTATATCTGCTAAACTAGTACTCAAGAGGTTTAGTTGCACAATAGGATTGTTGATCGCACTGCCTGGGGTTGTGTTATTCCTTCCTCTATTTTGAATCTAATCTACGGTGTGAACATTGGTCGGTAATCTGGGGTTGCAAATGAACAGGATAAGTATGTATCATGGTGAAACCGTGTAGGTTGTGCAGGAAAGAGGAGACTGCAGGACACATTGTCCTTGATTGTGAAGCACTTGCTGGTAGGAGGCTAGGATTTCCAGGACTCTAGGGAACTTCAGCAGAGTGAGCTAGTCAGTGGATTGTTGGAACTCACTAAGGGCATCAATCTGCTAAACTACTACTCAAGAGGTTTAGTTGCACAATAGGTTTAGTTGATCGCAGTGCCTAGGGTTGTATTATCCCTTCCTCTAGTTTGAATCTAATCTTATCTACTGTATAAGATCAGACAGCCAGGCAATCACACGAAAACAAACATATTTTTTCTGTGTGCGTACTGACCTGAAAATGAATCAAAATGTTCACAAAGTACTGTTATCTGTGTTCACTATAGACATCTGTTAGGTATGTAAATTATTATTTTTAAACATTTTGAAGAGGATAATATTGTTAAAGACAGAAACATTATGAAACTGCTGATATACTGCCTTTTATTGTAAACGGCAAGGTATGTAGAACAACAGTTTAGATAAAAGCTTGGGGAATGAAGTAGGTCGCGGTCAGTCGATTCTGGGGAAGGGAATCGGAGGGTTGTGTTTAGGGGCCAACTGAACGTCGGGAAGTAACTGGTGCTCCAGAAAGGCATTCCAGCCAGGCGGTGCTGGGGGGAAACGGATCGACAGTTTACGGGATAAGTAGACAGTTTTGCGTACTCTTATCCCCCTTCTTTTTGGCACGAAAAATGTACAACACGAGTTTCCGGAAAGGATTTTGCAACATTATTTCGGGGAAACCTATAGAATCGTATAGTACAGTAACGTTCAGTCTTGGGTTGTTTAGAAGTAGCCAAACGGACACAAAAAGATTGTAATATAGTTATGTGTATTAAGTAATATTTTTGGACCACTGACAGTTCATTTTTAAAGAACGCAGGCTTGGAGAGATTCTAAATTCCTAAAACATTGTATTATTTTTTTCCTTAGTTTACGCCCTCATTGGAGCACTTCAATCAGTCCATACACTTCCAAGTCCAACATCGCTATTGAGAGGCTAGCGTTTCAGCCTCTTCTTCCGTTCCCAAAATTTCTTCATCCTGTCCGACCTGGCTGCCCTTCATTCATCAGTTATGGTTGGTCTTTCGTTCAAATGTTGTTACCTTGAATCGCAGATATTTATTCCTTAGAATCCTCTTCTCTGCTCTACATTCAATTTGAGGCACCGTCAAATTTAACTCTTCTAAATCACTCCAAATCTCTTTGAATTAATTCTGCGTTTTAATCTTCCATAAATAGCTAAATAGCCGTTTCACCAGTCGGGTTTCTGGAAGGCGTGCTATATGGCCGAAAAAAGCAAATTCTCCTTTTCCGCATCGTGTCTATTATTGACTCACTTTCTCGATATACCACTTCATTCGGTAGTAATCTCCATTGGCCATTCACTTGGTGTTTCTTGTTAATGATTGTTCTGATGATCCTTCTATCTGCTTTCTGCAGTTTATCAGTTGATTTAATCATCAACTTGAAGAGTGTTTCACTAGCATAAGTTGCCTCAGGTTTAACAACATATAATGTCGAAATTTGGCATTCATTGAGAGCGATTTCTTTTTGTAGGTTGGCCGTGTGAGTCGTTGCGTTTGTTTCAGTTTGTATGTTCTGCTGTCTATCGATGGTTTCTCGTCTGTGTTCCAGGCTATAATTTCCCCAAGATACTTGAACTTGTTCACAATCTTTGTTTACCATTGCTCAGTTGAATGGCTGGTGTTTCGATTCGGAAGATCCATCTTTTCAAACGAGACTTGTAGTCCGATTTTTGCTGCAATTTTTTCAAGTTCAACGAACTGAAATTCAGCCCCTTCCACTGCACTTGCTGTGAGGGCAAGATCGTCTGCGAATGTATTGTGTTTATTAGGTAAAACATTGTATCAAGTACAGCATAATACTAGATGTGGTTTATTTTGATTTTATTATTTTTTTGATTCAATGCAGCGAAAATAAAGATCCATAAAAATAAAAATGTTGTTTAGCCAATTTTATTATTTTTTCATAACTTAGAAAGTATGGATAAAAATTAACGATTAATATTATAACTTTTTTAATAAGTATGTGAGTACAATATGACAACACAATAATTGTAAGTGAAATCGTAATATTTTAAAACATTATAATTTACTTTGCCCGGATAGACAGTAAAACTTCCGCTGCTATTTATGCTACAGTCACGGCCACAAAATGTTTCGGACCTTTATCTGTGGTTACAGTATTTTTAAAATGCATATTGCACATTTTTTTAAACAAAGATAAATCTTTTCGATCGAAGCCACGCAATCGAAGCACTGGGTTCCGTCAGGCCTTATCGGCATGTCACACTTCAGTGTATAACACCCCCATTATTTTTGAACGTATCCCCGGCTAACGCGTGAAACGTGCTTCCAATACGCCGTTGTGAAAATTTATGCAAAAACTTTGCTTTATATTAAATACATAATATATGTTTCTTTTCGCAATTTAAGGGTCTTTACGGAAATATTTGCCAAAATATTTTTTTTCGAAATTTACATAAAATAGATTTACACAAATTTTGAAAAATATTAGTACAGGTTATTTACGTATCACGTATAATCCTTTAGGGACATATTACACTATCAAAATAACGTCAAATTTCTTTGATCAAAAAATATCTTTGATGGTTTTTGATTAATTAACTCTTTTATCAAACTTTAACATGTTGTAATCTTTGACGAAAATTTTCAAAATACTCAGGTATAACCTCGAAAATTTTGTAATTTCCTGTTTGCGTCACATTATAACCTCAATTCCTTTCGTTACATATAACTTAAACGCTGCCATAATTGTCAAGAACTTTTTGAAGCAATCAAAACATATTTCTACAATATGAAATAAAGAGTGTTCGCGGAATACCCACACTAAAGCTTACAAACACCGAGATCTAAAATACGCTAGTTCTTAAAAATCGTCTGTTTAAATCACGATTTTCCAAATGTAGTTCATAAATAATAGCGGCATTTATATCTAGTTTATTTCTCTTTTGTACCCGTGGTCGGACCTAAACTCGTTTATTTAGCAAGATAAGCGCTTAATGCAGCAGTACATCCAACATTAGAGCTACTGCACTTGATTAAACATAACCTCAAAATATATCTAGTTAATAACCCAGCTGATCAAACACATTTGACGATGTGGTATGTTTTCTTTGATACAACTTTGACAAATATTTGAACATGACATATGGTCAAAGTTTCATCAAATATTTAACAAATATCTTGATATGCCCTTTAAAGTAAAGTTTATTTGTTGAACCTTCAACACCGTTATTTTCTGACTTTTTTATTTTTCATTATTATTACTTTATTTTGTTTCATTATTACTTTTTATTTTGTTACTAATATCATTGATTAACTATCTCATTGTAATATTCTATTATTATTCTTTATTTGTTTCACCCAACTTTGGGGTACCGCCTTCCTCGTAGCCCCGTATTGCTTCATTCGTTGTGATCTTGCTTTTCTTTCTTCGTCAGAGATTTGGATCGTTCGCTTGGATTTGACTTTGCCTTGGAATCGTTGTTTTTTGTATTCCTTGGTTATTGTTTTGGCTGTTCTGTCCATGAGCAGCAGTGTCAGTGATCTTGCTTTTAGTTCTGTTATGTCTTTCTCCGTTTCTCTAAACCAAAGTGGTTTGGTTCTTTTATTGTGAAAGTAGTCAAATATTTTTTTGGTTAGTCTATTTTTGTCCATTCGGAGGATGTGCCCATAAAAATCAATTCTCCTTTTTCTTATTGTGTCTGATAGTGTTTCAGTTTTTTGGTAAAGAGTTTCATTCCTGATGTGGAGTAATTGGTTGTTACGGAATTTGGGGCCTAAGATTTTTCGTAATATCTTTCTTTCTTTGATCTCCAGCCTTTCAAGTGGGCCCTGGGTTGTGAGAGATAATGTTTCAGCTGCATATAAGGCTTCTGGTTTAATTACCGTATGATAATGCCTTATCTTTGTAGTCCAGGAGAGGGACTTCTTGTTGTATGTGTCTTTGGTAAGTTGGAAGGCTAATTCTACTTTATTTCTCCTAGAATTCATAGCTTTTTTCTCTATGGCGTTCCAGCTGATCCATTCCTAAAGATATTTGAATTCTTTGACTATCTCAATGTATCGTTCTCCCACTTGAACCTTTTTTGGTAGTTTTTGTATGTTTGTCAATATTTTAGTCTTTTCAAATGAAACTTTGAGATCCATTTTAACGCTTGCTTCTGGAGTTCAAGAGTCTAGCTTCTTCCAATGTCTCAGCTAGTAAGGCCATGTCATCAGCAAAAGCTAAACAATTTACCTTAATGCCTTTATTATTATTACACTATTTTTTTACTTTACAACAATAATAATAATATCGGTCAAAACGTGCAGCGACGTTGTCCGATGCCTAGATTCCACTCTTTCCGATCTTCCCATTGTCCGATTTGTAAATTTCGATCACCCATAGCTTTACGGATTCCTTCCATCCAGCTCTTTCTTGGTCTTCCTCTTGCCCTTTTTAAGGTCGGCACCCACTCCATTGCTTGTTTCGGCAGTCGCGCTTGGCTCATCCGTTGGGCATGACCGTACCAAATTGACTCCTTTCAATATCCTTTATAATCGTGTCCTCTATTCCCATCTGTTGACGAATTACCTCATTTCTTATTCTTTGGACTCTCGATATCCTAGCAGATCTTCTCAACGCATCCATTTCTACAGCTTCTATCCTTTTTTTTGTTTTTTCTTTAATTCTCCACGTCTCAGCTCCATATATTAAAAACTCTTAATAATCGCATTATATATATATATATATATATATATATATATATATATATATATATATATATATATAGAGAGAGAGAGAGAGAGAGAGAGAGAGAGAGAGAGAGAGAGAGAGAGAGAGAGCTTTTGTGATCTTGTTATATTCTTACTCCATAATACGCCGTTCAAGCATCCTATTATTTTCCTTGTTTCTGTTATTCTCGATCTTATTGGGTTTTCATCCGTACCGCTTTTGTCGAACTTTACGCCCAAATATCTATACTCTTCACATGGTTGTATGTCCTCCGTAGAGTCAATGTCTAGACTACTTATTTTTTGTTTTTATTCGAAGATTTTATCCGAAAATGATTTTTCGTGTACTGTTTTTTCAGCATTTTATTTTCAAAGGTGATAAAAAATCACTTTTTTAGCGCTTCCTTTCATCTTGCTTAGGAGTTCTAGTAACATCAAACAGTTAGATATTTTTATTTCCATCTCAAGTCCCTGGTTTCTTTCCACTACTAGCTAATACTTTAGCCCCAAAGCTATCAAGAGTTCTCAGGGATAAATAATGAACACTATTTATAACCAAGGCGCTCCGCCATTTATTTGTCATTCTTATACTTTTCCGTCGCTATTATTTTTTGTATTTTAAAAGCAAACTCGGTTTGACAAATGATTTAGTAATATAAAGGGCAATAAATGTAAATAAAAAGGTTATTTAATTACAAAATCTTTCTTTTATATTAGGCTATTAATTAATTTTTAACAATAAATAGTGCTTATTTTTCATCCATTAATTATTTAGGCAAGTTATTAGGATTATTTTACTGTAATACAAAAGAAGGTTTACTAAACCTAGAAAGGAAGAAATACTTCAAAGGTTACTATTGCACTTCGACCTGTGTAGATCTATTGTACCCTCTAATGCAGTACTAGCATTGCCCGTCGCGGCTTCGCCCACGAAACTTAAACTGTTTCAGTAATGTAATAATTTATAAACATAAAAAATATATTAATAAAAGCGTGATTATCTAAACTCGTGATTATTTTACAGTGAATATGAAAAAATATTATAACCTGAATATGTTGTTTTATTGCCTTCAAACGTGTTCCATTCGAATTTAAGAAAATCTGATCAAGAATATTTTTGTCCAATACAAACATTTATACCTATTCTATATTTTTGTCCTTTTAGGGGATGAATTCGGGGGAAAATACTGAATTGCGTGTATCATAATTTGTGTTTTAAAATATTTTTTTTCTTTTAAGAAAATTTTATACAAACTATTTTTCTCCAATGCAAACACTCTTTTTTCTCCCATGATAACTCTTTTTTCATTTTTATTCTTTTAGGGGATGAATTCAGAAAAATGTTGAAATATGTGTTTCATAGCATATTTCTAGAATATAAGATAAAAAAAATTATTTTCAATACAAAATTGTACCCCTTTTTTACATTTTATACCTTCTTTCAATCTCTTTAGGGGATACGTTTTTGGGGGAAAGGTGAAAAATATATTTCATTACTTGTACTTAAGAGTGACTATATTACGTTTTAAGAAGATCAGATAAAAAACGTACTTTTTCCAATAAAAATTGTTGTACCTCATGTTTACCTCTTTAGGGGTTGCATACTGGACCCCTTTTTTTTGTACCCCTTTTTTAGTGCATCTCGACAATGTTGTAAGAAGGTACTCTGAAAATTTCAAGTCTCTAGCTATAATAGTATTGGCTGTACGTTGTTTATTAAATTTTGACTGGATTAGTAGTTTAATGGCGTCAAAATCAAATTTTTGCAAAATCCTTTATTAGTGCATCTTGACATTGTTGTGAGAATGTACCTTGAAAATTTCAAGTCCCTAGCTATAATAGTATTGGCTGTACGTTGTTTATTAAATTTGGACTGGGTAAGTAGTTTAATGGCGTTAAAATCAATTTTTTGCAAAATACTTTCTTAGTACGCGCTTACATATTAAAACGAAGGTATCCTCAAAATTTCAAGTCTCTAGGTTTTACAGTTTGGGCTGTACGTTGATCAGTCAGTCAGTCAGGACATTGCCTTTTATATAAGAGATATTTCTGAGATGCTCAGTTATAGCGCCTTCTCCAGTCCTAGTCTCCTGATAAAGTCTAGGATTTACAGAGGATTCAAGATACTCACCCACTTCTAATTGGTGGCTTCCAATTCATTACTGAGGTAATTGCAGATGCTTGCTCCGCTAATTCGCTTTCATTTTCTCCCCCTTACTCTTGACCCTTATCACGGAGGTTGTGCAATTCTATTTACATTGCTACCATGGGAAGACGAGTGTAGGGAAATTATGTTCCCCTACACAGAGCCCCGCTTGCGCGGATAAGGCTAAGGTAAGCTCGAGGTCGCCAGGTATCCCAGGTCTCCGTCTGATACACCATTACCCCGTTTTTTTATTACATAATATTAAACCTGCGATAATTAAATCATCCGATAATTTAAATACAAGATAAACTTAAGGGATATAATCCATTGGTTACTCCCAATTAACAAGAATTATTCAAATCCAGTTGCTTTACTCTACGCAGCCGTCTAAGTCCCATAAAGATCAGGATGCGTATCTCAGGATACGAGTGCTGGCAGATTCGCTGTCCATGCTTCGCTGCGTGCTTTTTGAAGTGACTACTTCTTATGACGGGGTATGGATGTATGTTTTACAGGGGAAAAAATTCAGTTTGCCGTCACGCATCACGCTCTTATATATATAGCATATACTTATATATACTACTTATGGTGGGGTATAGATGTATGCAAGGGAAAAATTCGGGGTATGGATGTATGTTTTACTTCTTATGGTGGGGTATAGAAAATTCAGTTTGCCGTCACGCATCACGCTCTTATATATTTTTGTTTTAAAATGTATTTTTGAAGTGAAAACTTGTATGTTCACGCCATTATATTACTTACCCAGTCCAACTTAATTATTTAGTTTTGTGTCAAGTGTTAACTGTGTAACAGTGACGTTTTATACGTTTATTATATATTGGTAGGTGTGAATAATAAATATTTAAATGCCATTATACTACTTACCCAGTGCAACTGAATTATTTAGTATTCGGTTTTGTGATATGTGTTAACTGTAGGCTACAACAGTGACGTTTTAATAATATTTCATACTTCTTAATATATTTTAAATTTGAAAGTTTATGTGTGTGTTTTTGTTTGTTATTCAATCACACATTAACTACTGGACCGATTGAGATGAAATTTAAAATGAACATGGTTTAGGTACCCGAGATGGACATAGATGTATTCCTGTTTCAAAAATCTGAATCCCTGTTATTATTTATTATAAAATTATTGTTTATAAGCTTACATTTGCAATGATTTTAATTGAAACAATCTTATAATTCCAAACAACCTGCCTTTCCAAATTAAAATATTGCAGTTTCCATTGAAGTTGGCATTTACAATGACAATTAATAAGTCACAGGGTCAGATATTAAGAGTAGCAGGAATACATTTGGGACTCCGTGCTTCTCCCATGGTCAGTTATAGGCTATTCTAGTGTCGAGTAGCAAAAATCTATGTCTTGACAATTAACCATAAAATCATATAATATTTTATTTAGACATATATTAAACTGAAATGAACGTACTCATGATTTTGAAAATCGACTATAAATTTTATTTTGTGGTGTAAAACATATAGCCATAACCCGTGATAAGAAGTAGTCACTTCTGTCGGCAGTCATGCCACTGCCACTTTTTTTATTTATTTCTTCATTGACCAGTTCCACCTTGAGATCTCTGTAAGTTATCGTTGCTCACATATACTATGCACATTTACTGTGCAACGGAGCACTTTATTCTGAAATGCCTTGATCATATGAATATTTGTTTTCTTTGAACACCCCTAGAGTTGAATCCCGTAAGTCCAAACCGGTTTCACCACTTGCAGCAATTTATTATGAATCGACAGCTATGAATCTCTCACTAAGAGCCAGTACTGTTTTTTTAAATTTCATGTTCAACTTTTTTCCTTCTTTCTTGCATGCTCGTTCCACTTGAAACTGTTATCGAGAGTCATTTCTAAGTGCTTACCATTATGCCGGTGTTACTTCATTAGCAATGGTCGTTTTACAATTTAGGGTTAGCCAGGTTATTCAGAGTAGTGAAGTGTGTGTGTGTGTGTGTGTGTGTGTGTGTGTGTGTGTGCGCGCGTGTGTGTGTGTGTGTGTGTGTGTGTGTGTGTGTGTGTGTGTGTGTGTGTGTGTGTGTGTGTGTGTGTGTGTGTGTGTGTGTGTGTGTGTGTGTGTGTGTGTGTGTGTGTGTGTGTGTGTGTGTGTGTGTGTGTGTGTGTGTGTGTGTGTGTGTGTGTGTGTGTGTGTGTGTGTGTGTGTGTGTGTGTGTGTGTGTGTGTGTGTGTGTGTGTGTGTGTGTGTGTGTGTGTGTGTGTGTGTGTGTGTGTGTGTGTGTGTGTGTGCGTGTGTGTGCGTGTGTGTGTGAGTGCGTGTGCGTGTGTCTTGAGTAGATGAATGAGAGTAGTATGAGCTAGAGGTACGGTGGGATCGCTAAGCCCATCAGCTGTTCACTTCAGCTGCCTCCGCCGGCATTAATAAATCTAACCCCGGCTATAGAATCAGGAAAACGGAGATTGAAAACCGAACCAAGACAGAGTCAAAGCTCAACGACGCCGCTACGTTTTTTTTTTTTTAACGTCCGACTATTGTGCACACTTGGGCTAATGCAGACGATGGGATGATTTATAGCGTATGAAAATGCCAAGCCCTGGCCGGGAATCGAACCCGGGTCCTCGTGGTGAAAGCCTAGTACGCTATCCACTAGGCCACCGAGGCGGCTCAATAGGTTTCAATGCGCTACGCGAAACTCCGCTCCGCATTTGGCTGCACGGCCTTATTATTATTTTTTGTTGTAAGTTTTACAAACGACTTTGAAAGATATCGTTCAATGGATAACTTTGATGCGTCATTTAATTTATACTTTTTATTCTAAAAAAGTTAATATAAAACTACAACTCTTACTCAGGCTGTAACCTTTTCTTTTCAGCGGACTTAATTAGTTATCCTACAAGAATCTGGATACGTCGATTAGAACTTTTATGATTTAGGACAAATCATGACGGCCTAGGCTAATCTGATTTGTCATACAACTCAAAAACGATCTAGTGTTCAGGATCCGCGCTTTTGGAACCCCGGGTCAGTTTTATCATGATACTCCCACCAAAAGATCGTTTGCCAAAGGAAACTCTCTAAAAAGCGTGCGTATTTCCGGGCGGGTTCATATGCAAACATCACAACAAAGAACTAAACTGGTCCCAATGGATTTAAAAATAAACAAACCTGAACTGTTAATTTGTCGCACATTGAACAAACTTGCTGTAGATCGCATTATGTATAGTGAGAAATAGATGTAACTTTTATAAAAAGATTAATTAAACAGACTATTGTTTTATAACAAAACGGCTGCTGATGCCAATTAGTTATAAGAGCCATTTGCCAGCGACTCGCACAGATGAAGTGAAGCAATATTTTATATCTCAGATACACAGATACAGTGAGTTAATAAATTTATCACGAAAACTCGCTTCGGCGTTGCTTGCTTTGTTGACAGTGTAATTGTAAACGGAGCCTTCGTTATAAATAATTAAGACTAATTTCATTTCTTTTAGTTGTAATTTAATAACCGTGAAAATATATTGGCGAAAATATTTTTTTTACGCTGCACAGAAACAAGAATAAAAATCTAAACTAACGAGCTTTTATGGGCTTACAAACATTGTTATTTACTTCCGATTTTAAAATTTACTGTTTCACAAATTTATTTGCAATTTATTAATTAAACTTACTTAAGTACGTGGTGTGGCTATTAAATAACGAGACTGACGTTTTAAAAAATTTATTTTCATTTTATACGTAATTACTTATTATCACCTTCAATATACACCCCTTCTCTATCCCTACAAAGCTCCATGCGAATTTTCCATTGTTGGAAACAGTGTTGGAAGTCATCTTCTGTCAACTCCTTCAGGACTCTTGCCGCTTTCACTTTTACAGCTTCCATGGACTCAAATTAATGCAGATTTCACTTTAGGTAACAGATAGAAATCACATGGTGCAAGGTCTGGTGAGTAAGGTGGATGCTCTAACACTGGGACGCTGTACCTGGCCAAGAACCTCTTGACAGTTAACGAGGAATGTGCTGGCGCATTGTCTTGGTGGAAAACCCATGATTTGTCCTTCCACATTTCGGGTCGTTTTTTCCTTACTCCACGTAGTAAGGTAAACCAAGTACCTCAAGGTAGTAATATTGATTAATTGTTTGACCTTCAAGAACCCAGTGAAGGTACACAATCCCATGAATATCGAAAAAAAAACAATCATCATTGCTTTAAATTTTGACTTGCTGATTCTTGCATTTTTGGCTCTCGGTGAAGTTGGGGTCTTCCAATGCATGGATTGGCGCTTTGTTTCCGGATCATACGTAAGAAACCACGATTCATTACATGTTATTATCCTTTTCAATAAATTTGGGTCATTTTCAATGGCATCCAAAGTGTCAGTACAAACATTTTTGCGAGTTGCTTGTTGTTCAAATGTGAGAATTTTTGGCACCATTTTGGCACACACTTTTCGCATGTTCAAATTGTCACGTACAATTTGCCGTACACATTATTTACCAATGCCTACAGTTTCACCAATTGCACGAATACTTAATCGACGGTCAGACCGAATCAAATTGGCAACTTTTTCGAAATTGTCATTCGATTTTGACGTTGAAGGGCGACCTGGCCGCGAATCATTTTCAACGTCTTGTCTGCCATCTTGAAAACGCTTAAACCATTCAAATACACGTGCTAGCGTTAACAATTCACTGCCATACACTTCTTTCAGTAAACTATAAGTTTCAGTAGCGGTTTTTCCAAGTTTGAAGTGAAATTTAACAACAATTCGTTGCTCTATTATTACACTAACCATTTTTTCCGGCAAAACAAAATAACAACACTAACGGAAATGAAGGTTATGACTAAACGGTGTTGGTTACACAAACGAGACTAACTGCATTCTGAAGAGAAAGCTTCACACTAAACAGCTGTCGGTCAATGGCGGTTGGCGCATGCGCACTTGTTTCGCCGCAGCGTCAGTCTCGTTATTTAATAGCCACACTTCGTACACTATAAAATACATTTTCTCAAAAAAAATAATATGAAACTTGTTTTATTACTTACTAATGAGCCAGCGCTACCTATCGCAGTTTATCAGTAAAAGAAACAAATAATATAGAACAATATACAGCAAGACATTGAACAGTGTTATAGCACCTCTTTATAAACAATGTTCTCTTCTTGGTACACGAAAGAAAAGGAAAAGAAGAGAAGGACTTTTTTATAAAATCTATATTCGTACTTGAACGTAAAAAACACGAATTCTGTAAATAAAATAAACCAAATAATACCATTGGCTGGTATTTAATTACTACAATACACTGATCTTTAATTCAATACTTGTATTTTAAGATTACTGTACATATCTTCCTAAGTAAAATCGTTGCAAAACCATGTAGGCCTACTGTTTGTTGTCAATATAAACTTCTGTTAAAATAGACATTATAGTTATACTTAATACTTGTACAGCCTGTTAATAAAGCAGTGTCATTCACTATATTAAAGTTGTTTAATGCAATGGGCTATACTTTTTTACTTCCGTATTTAAAAGTATAAGCTATGAATACGGCAAAAATGCTATAAGTCATTCAAATACGGCAAAAATGATTCAAATTACGCGTCACGTTTAATAAAAGAGGGACACATACCTCGCAGAAATAGAAAACTCAACATATGGCAGAAAAAGGAAGACGTATGAACATTTTAGAGGACTTGGAAATTTTTAAATCTAAATTAAGGGAAAAACATAATAAATGAACAGATATCGTCGTAAACAGATATTACGTTTAAAAATCTAAAAAATTTCAAAAATTAACAGGAGGGACGACCGTTGAAGAGAAAGTTTGAAAGGAGCCAATCAGACGCGAGCGAAAACGTGTGATTTTGAAGAGCCAATCAGAAGCGAACGCGTCAGGTTTAATGTACACGTGTTGAATAGAGGTACGAGGTGGAGATAGAAAATTATAAATAGGACGGGCCATAATATTGGTGACCAGTATAGATATAGTTTTTGAAGATGGAGTTTCTCCGAAACGCGTCAACGAAAGTAGAATTGACGGAGCTAGAAGGCAGATCATTATACTGAACATAGCGATAATAATCCTAGCAGAAAAAAGAAGAATATTAAAAGAATTTATAAGCTATAAAATTAATGACTGAATGCTAACATTGAACTTTATTGAAATATTTACAAATGAAACTTTCTATATCTGGATTTTAGATGCATACGTAAATAAAGCTACAGAATTTACTGTTTACTGTATTAGAACTTATTTCAATTGTTTTACCGATTCTACTTTCAAAACCAATTTGGTCAATAATTAATTATGTTTGGGTACAATAATTTAAAAACTACTTTCAACAATGTTTTTTTAGCAGTCAGCTGTTTTGGTACACACAACTATTTGTCACTTATGCCTGCATTGTGCTGCACTCTCGCGGAGACACTTCATACTGCTCAAGGAATTTTGTTTACAAACCTTTTATCGGCTTTAAATCAGTTTTATTTTATTGTAAAGCCTTAAAATTGAGATATATGAGTCGCGCGAGTTCCTTGGTGTTCTGACTAACCAGTAGGTACCACGTATATGTAGTTTAAAGAACGCAGGTCCTTATTTTCGGTACAAAACCGCTAGGTGTACTTAGCATAACAATATGTGAAAGATAATAAATTTTATATCTGAAAAAAATTATATTTGTTCATTCAATATTGTTAAATTTGTTTTACAAAAAACGGTTGGTCTTGTTTTGTGCACGAATAATAAGAAGGCCTTTTAACGCGCAATATAAATTCCATAACATCCTTCAAGAGATCAGACAAGAAGTAAAAGTTTTAGGAAGAGAAATAAATTTCTTTACCCAAGTGAAGCCACAAACCTATCCAATCTCACGCGGTATTAAATTCTGAATGAGTTTCTGCCGTAATATATTTCTGCAACTTTAATTGTTTTTCTTCAAAAAAACTTCTTAGTTCATTGCAGATGTAACAAAAGATTATTTGTTTTTCGCTCCTGGAAAGGCAATCAAATGTTAAATCTTAAATAAGAATATTTTGAAACTTTGCACTTTGGTTCAGTGACTGAACATTTTTCGCTTAAAAACGTATTCGTTTTTTTTTACATAAATGTTTGGCGCGTATACACACTCAAATAGATTAATAAAACGTTGACCAAATTTAACTTTGAAACACGTAAATAGAAATTAGAAAAAGAATTTTGTAAGAAATTTTCGTAAAGAAAAATCAAAGCGATCCAATATAAAAATGCTAAATGAAGAAAATTTTCCATATAAAACGTCAATTATAAAATGTCAACAGAAAATCAAGTGTTGGTATATTTTGTGTTTTGGTCAATTTTTCTCAAGTATTACCTATGTTTTAGTTTATTTTTCTTAAGTGTTGGTCATATATTTTAGTTTTTCTCGTGTTGGTCATATTTTTGGTTTGTTGTTCTCAAGTGTTGATGTCTTTTATGTTTTGGTTTATTTTTCTCAAATATTGGTCACATATTTTGATTTGCTTTTCTCAAATGTTGGTCTATTTTATGTTATGGTCAATTTTTCTCAAGTATTTACCTATGTTTTAGTTTATTTTTCTTAAGTGTTGGTCATATATTTTAGTTTTTCTCATGTTGGTCATATTTTTTGGTTTGTTGTTCTCAAGTGTTGATCTCTTTTATGTTTTGGTTTATTTTTCTCAAATATTGGTCACATATTTTGATTTGCTTTTCTCAAATTTTGGTCTATTTTCTGTTATGGTCAATTTTTCTCAAGTATTTACCTATGTTTTAGTTTATTTTTCAAAAGTTCTTGTCACATATTTTAGTTTATTTTTCTCAAATGTTGGTCATATGTTTTGGATTATTGTTCTCAAATATTGGTTTATTTATGTTTCAGTTATTTTTTCTTGTGTTGGTAATATGTTTTGGTAAATACGTAAATAGAATTGAGAAAAATTTTGTACGAATTTTCATTAAAAAAATCAAAACGAACCAACCTAAGAATGCTCAATGAAGAATATTTTAGTGAGAGTAAAACCTACATAAACCGTTAAATATAAGTCATGTGATTAAAATGTCAACAAAAAATAGGTCAAAGTGTTAATTTGAATTGATTGTTATTCCGTTCTGTTCACCTGTCATTTCCCAAACCTATTCCGTAACAATCAATCCATCAGAAGTAATCAGCTGGTGGAAATACAGGGTAATTATAGGAAGGGGAGGAAATGGTTTGACGGAATTGCAACAGTAAATGGCGGGCAATGAACCCTTTGATAACCAGTGATAAATGGTTTCTGCTTATTGTTTCCACATTACATTATGTTTAGAACCACTGTACGTTTATTTGCACAAAAAAACTTCAGCTTTTCACGGAAGGGATTGTCTGTCTGTCGGTAACAAACGTCTAGTGCCTACACACACACCATTATTTTTTAAATGTGGGAGTAAAGCTGGGTGGTTCTTAGAAGGAACAAGTATGTCGCATTCAAAGGTATTTTTTAAACTGTGCAGAAACGTTTCACCAGCTTATTTTACTTACAATATTTTCCCAGCAAGTATCTTTTCGGGAGCTTTTGAAAAAAGCTGGAAATTAAATTACCCTAATTTCTCAAAATTGGTTCATCACATTTTTCTGAAGTGTTGGTCATATATTTTGATTTATTTTTCTCAAGTGTTGGTTTATCTTAAATTTTGGTTCATTTTTCTCAAGTGTTAGTCAATCTTCATTGTTCTCAAGTATTGGTCAATTTTATGTTTTGGTTTAATTTTTTTCTGGTGTTGGTCATATGTTTTGATTTATTTTTCGCATGTGTTGGTCATATGTTTTAGTTTATTTTTCTCAGGTTTTGGTAATATATTTTGGCTTATTTTTCTCGAATGGCTTATTTTAGTCATATATTTTGGTTTATTGTTCTCAAGGTTTATCTTAAGTTTTGATTAATTTTTCTCAAGTGTTAGTCATTCTTCATTGTTCTCAAGTATTGGTCAATTTTATGTTTTGGTTTAATTTTTTTCTGGTGTTGGTCATATGTTTTGATTTATTTTTCGCATGTGTTGGTCATATGTTTTAGTTTATTTTTCTCAGGTGTTGGTCAGATATTTTGGCTTATTTTTCTCGAATGTTTAGTCATATATTTTGGTTTATTGTTCTCAAGGTTTATTTTAAGTTTTGATTAATTTTTCTCAAGTGTTAGTCATTCTTCATTGTTCTCAAGTATTATCAATTTTATGTTTTGTTTAATTTTTTTCAAGTGTTGGTCATATGTTTTGATTTATTTTTCGCATGTGTTGGTCATATGTCTTAGTTTATTTTTCTCAGGTGTTGGTCATATATTTTGGCTTATTTTTCTCGAATGTTTAGTCATATGTTTTGGTTTATTGTTCTCAAGTGTTGGTTTATCTTAAGTTTTGGTTCATTTTTCTCAAGTGTTAGTCATTCTTCATTGTTCTCAAGTATTGGTCGATTTTATGTTTTGGTTTATTTTTCTCAGGTGTTGGTCATATATTTTGGCTTATTTTTCTCGAATGTTTAGTCATATATTTTGGTTTATTATTCTCAAGTGTTAGTTTTTTTATGTTTTGGTTACCCTTTCTCAAGTGATTGTAATATTTTTTGGTTTATTGTTTTCAAGTATTGATTTATTTTATGTTTTGGTTAATTCTTTATATATTCTTCTTCTTCTTTTCTGCTAGGATTATTGTCAGTATAATGATCTGCCTTCCTTAGCTTCGTCAATTCTACTTTCTTTGACGCGTTTCGGAGAACCTCCATCTTCAAAAACTATTTCTATACTCTTTTTTGAGTAAAGAAATAGTTTTTAAAGATGGAGGTTCTCCGAAACGCGTCAACAAAAGTAGAATTGACGAAGCCAGTGAAGTCAGATCATTATACTGAATACAGCGATAATAATCCTAGCAGAAAAGAAGAAGAATATAAAAAGAAATACGAAAAAACTTTATATTGAAATCGTTTATTGTATTACGTATATCTACAAATACCTTTGAAATGAAATGCGTTAAACTTAACGTATCCTACAAGTTAACGCTTTTGATTTCGCCTAACTCGACAAAACACGTTGTGACTTAAAAAAACGCGTGTAAGAGAGGAAAGTGAGTAAGATGTTGGCGAAGAGGAGCAGTGATAGCTGTATGTAAGGCGCCACAACTTTTGGCTCGTAGCCAACTTCAATAAACCCCGCTGATTGTCTCACTTGCAGCTTTTATTTCCCCTCCTTGTCCAACACATTAAACCACATTATTTGTCGTGCAATTTGCACTATACCGTTGGAAATTTTATTAAGATTTTATTAAAAACGACGCGAAAATTTACTTCCTTAGACGAGTTCGTTATCCGGTGAATTCTTTTCAACCATTTCAAAATGGCGGATATTAAAAGTCTATAAAAACATAAAATGTACAATACGGAGTAACTGATATTTTAAATTTTGTTGATTTCCATCGTAACCAGAGTAAAATTGTTAGAAGCATTTTAAACAATAATTTATCAAATTCTAACTCTAATTACGAAGGTTAAATCCGATTTTCAAAAAAAAATTTACGATTCAAGAACTTGTATTGCCGTTAGGGATATTTTTTCTAGTATCTGACTCATTTATATTGTTCATTACTAGATACAATTAAACACTGTTATGTTTTGTAAATTCGTTTCTATCACGTCAAAGAGACAACAGCTTGAAGGTTATGTTTTACTGTCTATAAAATATGTGCTTCAGATATATTTCAAAAGCAGAAAAAATTAAATCAGAAATTTAATATCGTTAATAAATTGAAGAGAGGACGGATAAATTAAACTAACCAACTTCCTAAAACTTATTTTTAGAAATATTTTTTATTACGAACAAATATAATTAACTTTACCTAAATGTAATATATTAAATAACATTTTTGAGGTCACTCATTTGATTCATTCCAATAATTTTTAGTGACTAAAATTTTTGAAGTATATTTTAATAAACTGCTTTTTCAATTTTGGCCTCAAACGTTTATTAGATTGTTAGGATTTAAGAAAATATAAATTTTTAGTTACTAGTCTTAAATATTATAATGAGGTCACAGCCAAAGAATGAACACTGTTGACAAAGACACAGGCGAATTACGAAACTGCTGACATACTGCCTGTTGCAATAAGCAACAAGGTATGTAGAACAGCAGTTGAAATAAAAGCTTGGGGAAGAAGTAGGGCGGGGACAGTCGATTCCGGGGGGACCGGAACGTCGGTATATTCCGGGTGACGGTCGTTTCTGTAAAGACCCGAAGACTGCGTAGGCACGATCTACGGAAGAGCATTCCATCCAGGAGGTGCTGAGAAGTGGCGAATCGGCGGTAAAAGTAAGTAGACAAAAGTTGGCGTACACTTCTTCCCCTTTTACTTTTGGTTTGAATACATTAATATATTTTGGGGAACGTTTTATTTCACATAAGACAGTAGTGTTCATTCTTGGGGTTGCCGCCAACCATAGTTGTAACTGTAACAAGGTAAATGTAAGGTAACACATCTCAAAGTATTAAAGGTAATTTTTTGATGAACCACCGATAGTAAATTGTTTGAAGGACCCTGTACCCCTAACAAGATACTTAGTAATTATTAACTTTTATTGGAATATTTAGGAAAATTACTTGTTTTTTGTGTTATTTTAAGACGAGAAGCACATAGAGGCAATTATCGCCTCTAAATGTAAGTGTGAGTGTAAAGTGTTAAAGTCGTAAGTGTAGTGTTGTAAGTGTAAGTGTACCGCGAGAGACGTCTATATCCTCTCAATAGGTACAGCTAATCTGCACCCCCTGCGGGGGAAATTACCTAAGAGTTTATTAAACAAAGTATCCATTCTCCTATTATAAAAGAATCTTTAATATTAATCTGAAGCTAATAAGCGATTTATTAAAAGTTAATAAATCAGTGCACGGAAGAATAATGAATCTCAGGGGTGGTTCTTTGATAATTCAAATGGGAACTAAATATTGCTTTGTGCTGCTCAAAGTAATAAAAAATCATTAGTCAAATATGACACAATGCTGGTCATCTTTAATGATGAGATGTTAGATCGAGTTATAGAGATGACATTTGGTTGTACAGAGGTCAGTAGCTTCCAAGATCCACAGTCAAGCTTTCTTTAAATATCGGTGGACGACGAAAATGGATTGTTACACTTTTACGACCAATTATCACTTCAATTATTCAGGTCTACTGGATTAATTACTAAAATCAATTAAAAAAATAAAATCACACTGGCTTAAATTTATTATTTATACTTAAGACCGTTTGTACTTAGGTGGAAAACTGTTAAATTAATGATGTAATAACACGTTTTGTATATTTCCACTTTTTTATTTGTCTTACCAACCAAGGTTACATTCGTTGGCCTTGACAATACTCTAATGAGTGAAACCTTGGTTGGCAAGACTCAAATAAAAATGTTTTGCTTAAATTTTTGAAAATAAAACATAATTAGGCACAATTTCTACCTTAACATCACTTAATCGACGAATGCTTTGTGTGCAGTTTCGCTAACACTTTTGTACAACTCTTGGTTATACTTTATTATTATATAGGGTGGTCTACGGGAAACGGACGTTTTTGAATCGCGTTTTACTAGACGATTGGTTGAGAGGGAGACCTGCGGTGGACATCACTCAACTCCCCATTTCATGCCATTTAGTCGCCAATATGCCGCTGTGGACGAAATATCATCGCGTGTTTGCGTACGATACTTTTGTAAAAAGTGGTGAGTCTGTG
The DNA here is from genome assembly GCA_022606455.1 of Callitettix versicolor. NCBI lineage: Eukaryota > Metazoa > Arthropoda > Insecta > Hemiptera > Cercopidae > Callitettix > Callitettix versicolor. Next base: position 4,591,274 of record CM040183.1, read on the forward strand.
GTTGAAACTCGATACTTCAGGCGTCACTTTCATATCGAGCGCTATGGTAAAATACCGAGTCGCAATACCATTTTAAGGTGGGTGAATGCATTTAGATCTAAGGGATCTGTTATGAAAACAAAGCCACCTGGTCCCACTCATTCTGGATAGAGAGAGGCAATTCAGCGCAGTCCCGGCCGTTCTGCCAGGCGTCACGCTACGGAGCTTGGACTGAGTAAGAGCACTGTAAAGCGTATCTTACACAAGGATTTAGGGTTACACCCGTATAAAATTATAATTGTACAGAAGTTAAATGCTGCACGTCATCAAGATGGCAATAAGAAACCAGACTGAGCTAAGCAACGAACAATTATTGGGCAGAGTGGAAGCAAATTGTCGAGAAAGACTGGAGAGGTGTGTTCGTCACAACGGCCGCGTCATTTGGGTGATGTAAGTTTTAAAAATTGAAGTAATGTAATTTTTCTTTTAAATGGCATAACGTTACCTTCATTTCTGCATAAATAAAAATTATCTATGTTTAGAACTAACGGAGCAGTGATTTTTTTTACAATTAAGAAAACTTGGTTTTACTTTAATTCAACCATAACGAGTTTTCCGAAAATCAAAATATCGTAATTTTAATCAACAATGAGTAGAGACAATGCGGCGGCGTGGAGAGAAAGTAACGACTTTTTTTTAAAAAAATGACAACGAAAGTAACACAGTTAAGTGTGTAAGTGCGGGGAGATGGAAAATGGAAAGGAAGCTATCTTTATAGTCTGCGAGATGGCGCCACTAGTATTGGCAAAACTTCAACGCTTCTGAGACTTGCGTATATTGAGGTTATGTCGGACAAAAGGGAGGGAAATTTTAGGTTAGTATGACACAAGGGCGTTTTGAATACAGCCGCAACTTCTGTACAACAAACAGACTGTATCCGAAGCGGCTGGCCGGTTTGAAATGTTTCCTCGGCGCAAGGTCATTCATAAAAACCCTTAAGGGCATAAATCATTTTCGTTTTCTTGTCTTTTGTTTCTTTAATAAAGACAATACAATTTTGTAAAACGTGCGTAAGTCAATAAGTAAAAGAAAATTGAAAAAACCTACATATTTATTGTACTTATATAAATGATACTAGTATTACTGTTATAATATACAAGCTAGTGGATAGCGTACTAGGAGGACCCGGGTTCGATTCCCGGCGAAGGCTTTCATACGCTATAAATCATCCCATCGTGTCCCTCTGCATTACCCCAAGTGTGCACAATAGTCGGACGTCAAAAAAGAAGAAAAATATTACTTTTTAACATAATCCCCTCCTACTTCTGTGCACTTAGTCCATTTTTTTAACCAGCGTTTGAATTCCTTCGTGGAAGAAGGTTTTCGGCTTGGTGTTCTGAAAATTGTGCACCAGATAATGATTCACTTGCAACTGTTCTTTTAATGGGCCAAAAAATTAAAATCGCTTTTGTTTGGACAATATGGAGGTTGGTCCGGCTGAAAACCGAAATTTTGAAGTTGTGTTTTTAGCTGTGTGTGTTGAGCGTTATCCTGAAGAAAAATCACGCTTCTTGAAAGGTTTTTAAGTAAACGTAGTTCAAAATAAGTACACCAAATTTACGTCATTTCTACTTTACTTCACGCAGAATTATATTATGTTCTAAAATAAACGCAATGAAACGTTATTTTATAGCAATTGCTTTTATAAACATGCTTACTTCCTAATATAAATCGACTCTAAGTTCAGTATAATAATCTGCCTTCCATAGCTTCGTCAATTCTACTTTCGTTGACGCGTTTCGGAGAACCTCCATCTTCAAAAACTATATCTATACTGGTCACCAATATTATGGCCCGTCCTATTTATAATTTTCTAACTCCACCTCATACCCCTCCTCTATTCAACACGTGTACATTAAACCTAACGTGTTCGCTTCTGATTGGCTCTTTGATATTAATGGCATAGTGCATCATGAATTCCTGCCACCAGGTGAAACGGTCAATAAGGAGTACTACTACAAGTTCAACGCCGTTTGCGTGAAGCAATCCGAAAAAAAACGGCCCGGATCTGTGGAAAAACAATTAATGGCTTTTGCACCACGATAATGCACCATCTCACACTTCATTGTTAGTTCGTGAATTTTTGGCCAAAAACAGTACTGTAACGATGCCCCAGCCATCGTTCGCCAGACATGGCTCCGTGTGACTTTTTCCTATTTAAAAAAATAAGAAGAACCTATAAAGGGCCGTCGTTTTACAGCCGTAGATGACATTAAAGGCGCATCGCTGAAAGAACTAAAGGCTATCTCAAAGATCGAGTTTGAGAAGTGTTTCGAGGATTGAAAGAAGCGCTGGCACAAATGCGTAACCTCCAATGGGGACTATTTCGAAGGCGACAACATCAATGTAGAAGAATAAATAAATATTTTGTTCAAAAAAATTAAAATTCTCGTTACTTTCTGAACACACTTCGTACATTATTTAATCATTGCGAGCAATGTATTGCTCCAACTGTATTGTGTACAACTGTATTGTGTACAACTGTATTGTGTACAACTGTATTGTGTACAACTGTATTGTGTACAACTGTATTGTGTACAACTGTATTGTGTACAACTGTATTGTGTACAACTGTATTGTGTACAACTGTATTGTGTACAACTGTATTGTGTACAACTGTATTGTGTACAACTGTATTGTGTACAACTGTATTGTGTACAACTGTATTGTGTACAACTGTATTGTGTACAACTGTATTGTGTACAACTGTATTGTGTACAACTGTATTGTGTACAACTGTATTGTGTACAACTGTATTGTGTACAACTGTATTGTGTACAACTGTATTGTGTACAACTGTATTGTGTACAACTGTATTGTGTACAACTGTATTGTGTACAACTGTATTGTGTACAACTGTATTGTGTACAACTGTATTGTGTACAACTGTATTGTGTACAACTGGTCATCCTAAAAGGACGATTTTAATTCAGAAAATTGTTTTACAATAATACAAGGGAATCTAGGAGAATCTAGGAGAAATAAAGTTGAATTAGCCTTCCAACTTACCAAGGACACATACAACAAGAAGTCCCTCTCCTGGAATACAAAGATAAGGCATTATCATACGGTAATTAAACCAGAAGCCTTATATGCAGCTGAAACATTATCTCTCACAACCCAGGGCTCACTTGAAAGGTTGGATATCAAAGAAAGAAAGATATTACGAAAAATCTTAGGCCCCAAATTCCGTAACAACCAATTACTCCACATCAGGAATGAAACTCTTTACCAAAAAACTGAAACACTATCAGACACAATAAGAAAAAGGAGAATTGATTTTTATGGGCACATCCTCCGAATGGACAAAAATAGACTAACCAAAAAAATATTTGACTACTTTCGCAGTAGAAGAGCCAAAACACTTTGGTTTAGAGAAACGGAGAAAGAAATAACAGAACTACAAATCACTGACACTATGCTCATGGATAGAACAGCCAAAACAATAACCAAGGACAAGAAGCAACGGTTCCAAGGCAAAGTCAAATCCAAGCGAACGATCCAAATCTCTGACGAAAAAAGAAAATCAAGATCACAACGAATGAAGCAATACTGGGCTACGAGGAAGGCACAGAACATTGAGAAGTGACTGATTTAGTGTACCCCAAAGTTGGGTGAAACGAATAAAGAGAATACAAGGGAAAGTCAGTGAACAGAGTTTCAGAACTTTAGGACCTATTAATGAAAAAAATTAACGTGTTACGTCAAAATTTGGAAACTATAAATAGGGCTGTGATAACTATGATAACTAGATCAGCGGATCGATAACTATGATAACTAGATCAGCTGATCGATAACTATGATAACTAGATCAGCGGATCGATAACTATGATAACTAGATCAGCTGATCGATAACTATCATAACTAGATCAGCTGATCGATAACTATGATAACTAGATCAGCTGATCGATAACTATGATAACTAGGTCAACTGATCGATAACTATAATAAGTAGATCAGCTGATCGATAACTATCGTAATTAAATCACCTGATCGATAACTATCATAACTAGATCAGCTGATCGATAACTATCATAACTAGATCAGCTGATCGATAACTATCATAACTAGATCAGCTGATCGATAACTATCATAACTAGATCAGCTGATCTATAACTATCATAACTACATCAGCTGATTGATAACTACGATGACTAGATCAGCTGATCGATAACTACGATAAAAGAAGATGTAGCCTGTAAAATAAAAAAAAATCGATATTTTATGATTTCACAAAATTAGAAAATTTAATATCAGAGTTTTTTAAATTGTATATTATACTTTGCATGCCCGGAACCAGGTTTCTGGCAGTTTAAAAACACAGTGTGGGTGAATTAGTAGTCGCTGATCAATTACCAACTTATAATAGTAAAGCACCGCTGGGCGGTTGTAAAGTGCACCTTATAAGGAGTCTACAGAAAGTGCAACGCCTTTCTGAAAATGGAGAAAACTTTTCTTTAGAACAGAATTGGAAAAGTTTCAGGCCATAAAAGCTCAATCAACTTTGTTCTACCGACCACCCGCAACGGTACCCTAACTCTAGTTAACTTGTCTTCAATTTTAGAAAAGAAATTAACAATTATTATTTATGTACTTCGACAAATATCTTGACTTTCATATTATTATTGCCCTAAGCATTCTGATCGGTTTTGCACCAAATTACGGACCTACTTTACTGAAGCTACATATATGGGTTCTACAGGCTCGTCAGAATACCAAGGAATCCGTACGCTTCATACTTTTCCATTAAAACTTTACAGCAAATCAAAACCGACTTAAAACCGATAAAAAATCTGCAAAAAATCCATGGGCAGTATAAACTATCTGCACAAGAGTGCAGCGCATGGTATGTATCAAAATAGCTGGTTGCTAACAAAAATGCTGTTGAAAGTAACATTTAAATTATTAGTGTATTCAAAACTTAAATAATTACTGACCGAATCAATTTTGAGATTAGAATCGGTAAGACAATCTAAGCCATGTCTAATATGTAAATGTTATTAAATAAAATAAACTGCTTTTAGTAAACAGTAAATACTGTAGCCTAATTTAGGTATGTATTGTAAAATCCGGTTATAGTAGGTTTCATTTGTTGTTAGAATTCAGTCATTAATTTTATAGGTTATAGTTTTAAATACGAAAGTAGAACAAGCTAAGGCTTATTTTATTAAATAACCTAAATTGATTGATATTGTTTTAAAATAACTAAGAACTTCTTGCTGTACATTGTTGTGTTGTACATTCACTTCTTTTTCCCCAGTAACTGCGATAGTTCTCACGGGCTCACCAGTATGTTTATGAAACCGTTACGAATAATATATTATCAGCGAGCCATGGACAAACTATTGGCAGTTTCATTACAAGGATGGGTGGCCACTAAATACGGAGCTGAGTTGCGCTGAGCGGAGCGGAGTTACTACTATGTGTGCTCAGTACATTGTGTCCTGGTAACCAGAGCAAAATAACGTGGCTTACCAGGGACAGAGCATCGTAATTCTTCCGGGACACATGTGATCAGTACATGGTGTCCTGGTAACCAGAGCAAAATAACGTGGTTTTCCAGGGACAGAGCATCGTAAATCTTCCGGAACACGTGTGCTCAGTACATTGTATTCTGGTAACCATAGCAAAATAACATGGCTTACCAGGGACAGAGCTTCGTAATTCTTCCGGGACACGTGTGCTCAGTACATTGTATTCTGGTAACCATAGCAAAATAACATGGCTTACCAGGGACAGAGCTTCGTAATTCTTCCGGGACACGTGTGCTCAGTACATTGTATTCTGGTAACCAGAGCAAAATAACATGGCTTACCAGGGACAGAGCTTCGTAATTCTTCCGGGACACGTGTGCTCAGTACATTGTATTCTGGTAACCATAGCAAAATAACATGGCTTACCAGGGACAGAGCATCGTAAATCTTCCGGAACACGTGTGCTCAGTACATTGTATTCTGGTAACCATAGCAAAATAACATGGCTTACCAGGGACAGAGCTTCGTAATTCTTCCGGGACACGTGTGCTCAGTACATTGTATTCTGGTAACCAGAGCAAAATAACGTGGTTTTCCAGGGACAGAGAATCGTAATTCTTCCGGGACACGTGTGCTCAGTACATTGTATTCTGGTAACCAGAGAAAAATAACGTGGCTTGCTAGGGACAGAGCATCGTAATTCTTCCGGGACACGTGTGCTCAGTACATTCTATCCTGGTAACCAGAGCAAAATAACGTGGCTTTCCAGGGACAGAGCATCGTAAATTTTCCGGGACACGTGTGCTCAGTACATTGTATTCTGGTAACTAGAGCAGAATAACGTGCTTTTCCAGGGACAGAGCATCGTAATTCTTCCGAGACACGTGTGCTCAGTACATTGTGTCCTGGTAACCAGAGCAAAATAACGTGCTTTTCGAGGGACAGAGCATAGTAATTCTTCCGAGACACGTGTGCTTAGTACATTGTATTCTGGTAACCAGAGCAAAATAACGTGCTTTTCCAGGGACAGAGCATCGTAATTCTTCCGGAAAACGTGATCTACTTTAATACTGAATGTACTCAATAAGTTATGTGTTTGAATGCACTCCAGGAAAGTTAAAAATATTACCAAAAACATCTTCAAGCACGAACTACAATAAGCTAGTAAACATTCATAAAGGCTTGAGATTAAATAACTTTTGAATAGAATGTATATATTTAATATTTCACCTATTGATAAAGCTTCCCTTTACCGCCTCCACTATCTAAATAATTATAACGTGTTTAATAGAATACATACTATTCAGGAATACATAAAATTTCAGGATAATAAGGTAGTATATATAAGAAATGAAGCTCTCTATAAGAAAATTGAAAAACTGTCAGATACTATGAGAAAAGGGAGAATAAATTTTTACGGCCATCTTCTTAGAATGAACTCCAATAGATTGACGAAACAGGTGTTTGATTTTTTCCATAATCGTAAAACAAAACCGAACTGGTTTAAAGAAATTGAAAAAGACCTAATAGAATTAAAAATTACAGAAAATTCACTGCTTGACCAAACTGCTAAGATAAGTACCAAAGACGAAAGAATAAGATTCCAAGATAAAACCAAAATAAGACCTAAACCTGTCATTTCGGAAGATGAGAGGAAAAGAAGATCGGAAAGAATGAAGAGCTACTGGGAACAAAGAAAAGTACAGCGCTCAAGAAATGATTGATTCAGCGTACCCCAAAGAGGGTGAAACGAAAAGAAGAAGAAGAATACATATTTTTTTAAAGTCTATTACATACTCCTGTTTGTGTAAGATAATATTTCAGTGAAATTTGAAACTGTTGTAAGTAACCAAAACAATTTGTGCTCTCCTACCCAGTGTAAAGTAACCTTATGCATTCATTTCGTGTGCAGTTCTATAAAAACAGAATGAGGCTAAACACAGAACTTTGTATACTGTAATTTCAAGTCTGTACTTTAGGGGTATGCCACCCGCACGAGTTACCTTGTAATTAAAGGCACAGGAATGGTGCACTGACGTCACTTTGGTTGTTCTATGTCCAAACGTGATTGCGTGCGTCCGACTAATGAACGCTTTGATTTCGGCTATTTATAATTGCATGGTCTTTACTATATAACTTGGCAAACACGGCGTTACTCCTTAATTTGCTGGAATTTTAGATTACAAAGACTTAGGCATATGCGTAGAATTAAACATTTTTTTATTAATGTTTTTAATTGTGTTCAGAATACCTAGTGTCGTTCATACATTAGAGACTCTTTCAAAAAAACAATTATCTGTCCGCAGCTGTACTTGAAATCTTTTGATCAGAATCATGTATGGTTTTCTTAAACTTATACTTAACTAACATTACACGTCGCGGATTCGCCCACGAAAGCTTAAACTGTTTCAGTAATGTAATAATTTAGAAACATAAAAAAATATATTAATAAAAGCGTGATCATATAAACTCGTGATTAATTTACAGTGAATATGAAAAAATATTATAACCTGAATATGTTGTTTTATTGTCTTCAAACGTGTTCCATTCGAATTTAAGAAAATCTGATCAAGAATATTTTTGTCCAATACAAACATTTATACCTATTCTATATTTTTGTCCTTTTAGGGGATGAATTCGGGAAAAATACTGAATTGCGTGTACCATAATTTGTATTTAAAATATTTTTTTACTTTTAAGAGAATTTGAAAAAAAATATTTTTCTCCAATGCAAACACTCTTTTTTCTCCCATGATAACTCTTTCCATTTTTATTCTTTTAAGGAAAGAATTTAGAAAAATGTTGAAATATGTGTTTCATAGCATATTTCTAGAATATAAGATAAAAAAATATAGATTAGTCCCACGAAAAGGTTTACGCCTTTGATCCTACATTAATTTCTCATTAGTTCACTGATCGTTTTGAAACTATTCATACTTTTTAATGAAGGTAACCAGAAAACAATGGTTAAAGTAATGCAGAACACTTTGGTTTTTGCTCAATTGTAAAAACCATTTTGTAAATAACTAATCCCGTAAAATGACACCTAAAAAGTTATGTTAAATTTCTTTTAAAATTAACAGCTCTTCAACAATCTGATTTAATACTGCAGTACAGTGAGATTTTTAAGAGGGATAGAATTTGTATATTTTGGCAGCCATTTTGTTTTTATAAACATTCTCACGTAATATTTCTTGTACCTTCTTTTAAAGTATGTGTAGTTTCAAAATGCTTAATTGAAGAATGAAAAAATAACGGAGGATCAAATGCGTAAACCTCTTTGTGGGACACACTGTATATAAAATCTTAATATCACTTATACCTTAATTATTGTTTCCTCTTTCTTTAAAACTAAACGTTTACATATATATATATATATATATATATATATATATATATATATATATATATATATATATTATTTTCGTATAGACCCTGTTGGATCACGCAAAAGCACTCCGACTCATGTCTTGTTCCTTCTAATCCTCCACACCTCCCTCATCATGTCCCCATGGATCCTCCTCCGCTCCTCCGTCCATTTTACCCCCGCTCTCTTTGGTATTTCATTCTCTGGGATTTTCCACACGAAAATACATAAACCAACTTATATATATATATATATATATATATATATATATATATAAACCAATTTAACGCATAAAGTTGAGTTTTACTGTAAATTCAAAAATCAGTTCTATTAATTTTAAAAAGCATCAAAATATTAAAGTTGGTACGAACGTTTCCAAAAATATACAGAGAAAAGAAAAAAAATTATACACATTAACAACCTAACGCAAGGCGGGCTCATACTAGCGGACATGCGCTAAGCTGAGTCAAGCTGAGCAGAACGAAGATGAATGGCAACCGGAAGCTGAGTTCATTCATTTTAAAAACGTATCTTCCTTTTAAACCTAATGTAACGTATTCTAGGAACTACATTTCAAAACCGTAACCTAGGTAATGGAAAATAGTAAGTATGGAGCCGTGGTCAGCGTGGTGGGGGGAAGTGCAGTTAGTTCTGACTCATTTATGTTATTTATTACTTGATATAATTGAACACTGTTATGTTTTGTAAATTCGTTTCTATGACGTCAAAGAGACAACAGTTTGAAGGTTACGTTTTACTGTCTATAAAATACGTGCTTCAGATATCTTTCAAAAACAGAAAAAATTAAATCAGAAATTTAATATCGTTAATAAATTGAAGAGAGGACGGATAAATTAAACTAACCAACTTCCTAAAACTTATTTTTAGAAATATTTTTTATTACGAACAAATATAATTAACTTTACTTAAATGTAATATATTAAATTACATTTTTGAGGTCACTCATTTGATTCATTCCAATAATTTTTAGTGACTAAAATGTTTGAAGTATATTATAATAAACTTTTTTTTTTCAATTTTCGCCGTCAACTTTTAATATTTAATAATTATTAATTTTTATTGGAATATGTAGGGAAAATTACTCAGCCTAAGTTTTTTTTTATTTTAAGAATAAAAGCACATAGAGGCTTTTTTTTGTGTTTAACGTCCGACTATTGTGCACGCTTGGGCTAATGCAGACGGGAGATGATTAATAGCATATGAAAAGCCCTAGCCGGGAATCGAACCCGGGTCCTCGGGGTGAAAGCCTATCAACTAGGCCACCGAGGCGGTTTTCTATTCCTCTTAAACATTTCACTGTACTTCAGTATTAAATGAGCTACAAAGTTCTAATTTTGAAGGCACTTAAGGATTAACCTAACCTCTTAAGGATTAGAAATTTTTTTATAAATTCTAAAACGTATATTTCTTAATTGTCACCTTCTGAAAAGTCACAGGAAAAAACCTACTTCACATACTGTCCAAAAATACTTGTTATTTTCGTGTTTTCCCTTACGTTTAAGTTTTGATTTTAAATACAGGTTCTAAGTAATGTTCCGACCTAACGTTTAGTCGCTTAGTTTTCCACCAACAGACGGAAATAAATACGGGCAGTAAAAATTAATACGTAATAAAAGATTCTTTTACTCTCGAAAATGCCATTCTTCGGATACGTGTTTGAACACAATTAAAAAATATTGGAAATAGCACAACAAAGGCGCCCAGAACGTCGCTGACAGATCACAAATACCTCGGAGTGCTCGGCAAACAATACTCAACAATCCTTCCTCCCCCCCCCCCCGGGGCGGTTTCAATGTTAATTAAAATTGTCTGTCAATATAAATTTGCTAACGAAATCAATCTTTTGTTTTAAATGTTCCTAATGTATTTAATCAATACTTAGGTCGGTTTAAGCTGTGGATTCAACAACCAGTGAACATTTTTTTATTGAATGTAAGTATTTTTAACTGAATGTGAATATTTTTATTGAATGTAAATATTGTTAACTGAATGTGAATATTTTTATTGAATGTAAATATTGTTAACTGAATGTGAATATTTTTATTTAATGTAAATATTCTAAACTGAATGTGAATATTTTTATTTAATGTAAATATTGAAAACTGAATGTGGATATTTTTATTGAATGTAAATATTTTAAACAGAATATTGTTTATTGAATGTAAATGTTTTAAACTGAATGTGAATATTTTTATTGAATGTAAATATTTTAAACTGAATGTGAATATTTTTATTTAATGTAAATATTTTAAACTGAATGTGAATATTTTATTGAATGTAAATATTTTAAACTGAATGTGAATATTTTTATTTAATGTAAATATTTTAAACTGAATGTGAATATTTTTATTTTATGTAAATATTTTAAACTGAGTGCGGATATTTTTATTGAATGTAAATATTTTAAACCGAATGTGAATATTTTTATTGAATTTAAATATTTTTAACTGAATCTGAATATTTTTATTTAATGTAAATATTTTAAAATGAATGTGAATATTTTTATTTAATGTAAATATTGAAAACTGAATGTGGATATTTTTATTGAATGTAAATATTTTAAACAGAATATTTTTATTGAATGTAAATATTTTAAACTGAATGTGAATATTTTTATTGAATTTAAATATTTTTAACTGAATGTGAATATTTTATTGAATGTAAATATTTTAAACTGAATGTGAATATTTTTATTTAATGTAAATATTTTAAACCGAATGTTAATATTTTTATTTAAAGTAAATATTGAAAACTGAGTGCGGATATTTTTATTGAATGTAAATATTTTAAACTGAATGTGGATATTTTTATTGAATGTAAATATTTTAAACAGAATATTTTTTATTGAATGCATATATTTTAAACTTGATGTGAATATTTTTTTACACAGTCCTATAACATCGAATTTCGTTTATAAT
>CM040183.1:4610592-4630592 GCA_022606455.1 Callitettix versicolor
GCCGGGAATTGAACCCGGGTTCTCGGGGTGAAAGCCCATTACGCTATCAACTAGGCTACCGAGGCGGCTCAAAGCTAGCACAAACGTATCGCTTAGCAAACACAGTAAACAAATGTCAATAAGGAAGAAAATTTAACGGCATAAAAATTGAAGTTTAATATGCTATATAAACTAAATTCGTATTTTGTTAATTTATACAGGGTGTTCAGAAAAACGGTTCCAAAAATTCAGGTCGTGATTTCTCACATCAAAATTAGATGAAAAGTTTCAATAAACATTGGTCCGAAATGGCCTCGTTTTCTGAAATAGCCATTTTGTTTTTATAAGAAACAATTTATAAAAAAACGGTTCAACGGTGTTGAGAATATCCTCGTGATATTTGGCACGCGTATACGTATCTGTATCGACGACTGTTTAAAAAAATACCTAATTTTAATTATAACTTTTCAACCTTATATTTTACGAAAATTACGTCCGGCTTCAAAACCGAACCTAGCTACGCGGAGCGGAGCCAGTGACGCCGCTCAGCTCAGTTATGCTTTCATGGTGCGTTAAGGTTAAAAACAATAAGTTAAGTTTTGTGTTTGTAGTCCGCTCCGGTCAGCGCAAATCCACTACGCACTTTGTGGCCGCGCAGCCTAATACTTGTTCTTTATGAATAACATAATATAAACATATTAATTAAATCGTATTTTGATGTCAGTGGACAACTATTGTCTACCAGGGGTCTCCAAACTACGGCCCGAGGGCCACATCCGGCCCGCGGAGAGCTAGCATACTTGAAAACTCCTTTTAGAGAACATATTTTTATTATTATTCTGTACGTGCTATTAGCGCCATATGTTAGCGATAGAAGGTACTACCTATTTCCGCTTGTGTCCACCAGATGTCGTGTCACGTTACTCCTCATGGCTCGTACTCTACGACTAATCTAGAAATTACAGATAATGACAGGAAAATTAATAATATGCAGTGTTGCCGTTTTGCGGACTTTAGTCCGATTTGCAGCCTTTTTTAAACGTTGCGTACTTTTTCGGACTTTTTTTTCATCAGTGGACTATTTCACTTTTTACCACCGGCAACAATGATAATATGGTTTTGGCCCTCAGAACTTACTGGAGTAATCACTATGGCCCTAAGGCTGGAAAGTTTGGAGACCCCTGAAGACGATTAAACTACGCGTATGTTATGCTGTTCAACTACTGAAAACTAACCGTGTAAAACAAACTGTCAAGCAACGCTAAATCAAACAATTACTTTGTATATTACCTGCAAATATGACAACCTGGATACAGCATGTTTTTTTATTTGTCTACTTCTGTAGTTATTGAAACCAAGGAACTTCAACAAAAGATCTCGATGTTCTCGACTTCTGCCCCAGATATTTTGTATCACGTGATTCGAACAATAACTGTTAACAGGATCTATAAAAATGTTAAAGAAAACTTGAGGCGAACAGTGTACACAGGCTATATATTCTACTTAAGTACGGTGTTCACAAGAACAATAAAAACTTTACAAACGGAATCGCGATGAAAAGACGCATTTGTCATTTTGTACAATGAAACTTAAACGAGGAAGACATTACTTTTCAACTTTAGAAACGAAAGTGTAAGGCAAAACGTGCAATATTTGTGAGGAAGGATGCGCGAACAAAGTTATTTACTTGTATCAAGATTTGTTGCAATTGTATTTTTAAGGTTTTTACAAAATTCAGTACAGTACATTTTGTAATCGCAGTTAGGAGCTGTTTTGATCACGTGATTAAAATTTCGGTAAATATGCAGTATTTTCGGTCTTCAGTAATTTTTTTCGCTAAAAAGTTTTATCTTCATAATTGTCCTTTCCTTATTTCCATGCGATATTACACTCTTAAAAAATGACTGTCTTCTTATTAACAATAAAATAATTATACATTGAAAAATGTAAATTAAAATTTATTAGTAAATAATTATGTTTAGCTTATTTTTGGGTTTAACTCTTACATTAGGTGTATACATGTGCACTTTTATCTGAATATTTAAAAAATGATTATACCAATCCCACTGATTTCATTATTCATCATCACGGTGACCGTTACCGTCACCACCATCACTATCGCCACCGCCACCACTGTCATCGCCACCGCCACCGTCACCATCACTGCCACCGCTATCGTCACGCCACCAATGTCATCGCCACAACTTACATCACCGTCACCGCCACCGATGCCAACGCACTACCGCCACCGCCAATGCCAACGCCACCACCGTCATTGCCACCACCACCGCTATTTCCAACGCCACCTTCGTCATCGCCACCGCATACATCACCGTCACCGCCACCGCCAATGACAACGAACCACCGTCACCGCCAATGACAACGAACCACCGTCACCGCCACTGCCACTGTTTTCGTCACCGCCACCGCTATTTCCAACGCCACCATCGTCATCGCCATCTCCTACATCACCGTCACCGCCACCGATATCGCCACCACCGTCACCGCCACCGATATCGCCACCACCGTCACCGCCACCGCCAATGCCAATGCCACCACCGTCACCGCCACCGCCAATGCCAACGCCACCACCGTCACCGTCACAGCCAATGCCAATGACACCACTGTCATCGCCACCGCCACGGCCAACGCTATCGCCAATCCACCACCGTTATCGCTACCGCCTACATCACCGTCACTGCCACCGATATCGCCTCCACTAATTCCAACGCCACCACCGTCACCGCCACCGCCAATGGCAACGCCACCACCGCCACCGCCACCGCCAATGCCAACGCCACCACCGTCACCGCCACCGCCAATGCCAACGCTACCACCGTCACCGCCACCGCCAATGCCAACGCCACCACCGTCACCGTCACAGCCAATGCCAATGACACCACTGTCATCGCCACCGCCACGGCCAACGCTATCGCCAATCCACCACCGTTATCGCTACCGCCTACATCACCGTCACTGCCACCGATATCGCCTCCACTAATTCCAACGCCACCACCGTCACCGCCACCGCCAATGGCAACGCCACCACCGCCACCGCCACCGCCAATGCCAACGCCACCACCGTCACCGCCACCGCCAATGCCAACGCCACCACCGTCACCGCCACCGCCAATGCCAACGCCACCACCGTCACCGCCACCGCCAATGCCAACGCCACCACCGTCACCGCCACCGCCAATGGCAACGCCACCACCGCCACCGCCACCGCCAATGCCAACGCCACCACCGTCACCGTCACAGCCAATGCCAATGACACCACTGTCATCGCCACCGCCACCGCCAACGCTACCGCCAATGCCAACGCTACCACCGTCACCGCCACCGCCAATGCCAACGCCACCACCGTCACCGCCACCGCCAATGCCAACGCCACCACCGTCACCGCCACCGCCAATGCCAACGCTACCACCGTCACCGCCACCGCCAATGCCAACGCTACCACCGTCACCGCCACCGCCAATGCCAACGCCACCACCGTCACCGCCACCGCCAATGCCAACGCTACCACCGTCACCGCCACCGCCAATGCCAACGCCACCACCGTCACCGTCACAGCCAATGCCAATGACACCACTGTCATCGCCACCGCCACCGCCAACGCTACCGCCAATGCCAACGCTACCACCGTCACCGCCACCGCCAATGCCAACGCCACCACCGTCACCGCCACCGCCAATGCCAACGCCACCACCGTCACCGCCACCGCCAATGCCAACGCTACCACCGTGACCGCCACCGCCAATGCCAACGCCACCACCACCGCCACCGCCAATGCCAACGCTACCACCGTCACCGCCACCGCCAATGCCAACGCCACCACCGTCACCGCCACCGCCAATGCCAACGCCACCACCGTCACCGCCACCGCCAATGCCAACGCTACCACCGTCACCGCCACCGCCAATGCCAACGCCACCACCGTCACCGCCACCGCCAATGCCAACGCCACCACCGTCACCGCCACCGCCAATGCCAACGCCACCACCGTCACCGTCACCGCCAATGCCAACGCCACCACCGTCACCGCCATCGCCAATGCCAACGCCACCACCGTCACCGCCACCGCCAATGCCAACGCCACCACCGTCATTGCCACCGCCACCTCTATCGCCACCGCCACCGCCAGTGCCACCACCGCCACCTCTATCGCCACCGTCAATGCCAACGGCCCCAACTTCATCGCCATCGCCACCGTTTTCGTCACCACCACCGTCACCGTTACCGCCCCCGCCTTTTTCATATATATTAAAGAATACTTTAAACGATATTTTTTTACATAAAATATACTTTTCTAAAGTGAGTAGTAGACTTGACTTCGGAATCTGATTGTCGCGAAAGTTTATGTCACATCATAGTTTCATAAATGTCATCATTTAATTAGTTACTGTGCAAAAAAGATACTTGTATGATATATAAAGTATATAAAGGCTCCCCACACACCGGGTCTGCCGGTACGAAAAGCCTCGAAGGTAGCACCCGTTTCAATTATTATATACAAAATGTAAGGTAATATCTTTTGTCTGGACAGTGTATTTTTAAACGTAAACATTTTTTAATTATATTGGAAAACACAACTTTAATTTCTAACATTCAAATTTCCATAAAAATAGGCATACTGGCGTCACGATAAACTAAATTTAATTATTAAACTATAATTTCAAGAGTAGTACAAACAGGAGTTTTGTTGAATTCGGTCAAAAAACGGGAGATTAAAGAAGCGTACGGTTGTATTTCTTCTTTTATTGACGAGTCGTTTTTAACTGCATTAATTTAAACTGAATTTATAAAACTACAGTTACAAATACAGCCAATGAACTTGGTTAAATTATAGGGGTTGAAGTTCTGGACGCGATAGTTTAGCGAAACGTGATTTAGTTCCCGCTGAATCCCGAAAGTGCTCTGCTGTTTGGCTGTTTGTTAACAGCCGCCAATATTTCATCCATTTCGGCGGCGCTCGTTAGTTTTATTGCATCCAAACAAACACTGACCATTTTAACAGCTTTATTTCCTGTTCAATTAACATTAGTTTTACTTGAACAAACGTTACCTTATATAAAAAACTAAGCGTGAAACAGGAAAGAGGCATTACATACAGAGATATCGATGCCCACTGACACTATTCCCTCCAAAAAAAATTATTATCAAACACAAAATTTGATAACTATACGAGGTGTGTTCAGAAAGTAACGAGAATTTTTAAATTTCGCGGTCTTGGAGAGTCCGATTGTCAAACTTTTTTTTTATTACGTTGGTATACATGCTCTTGAAGTATGATAAAACTTTCAGCTGTTTTCATTGTTCACTTTGTCTGTGACAGCCACTAAGGTTAGACGTGTTTTTATGAGCTCGGCGATTTTCGTTTGTTAAAAGAAATGGATCAAAGAATTTGTATCAAATTTTGAGTAAAAATGGAATAAAGTGTAACAAAGTATGTGAAATGTTAACAAAGGCCTATGGTGAGTCTGCTATGAGTAAAGCAAGAGTTTACGAGTGGTATAAGCGTTTCCAAGAAGGCCGTGAAGACGTTGAAGATGACGAACGCCCTGGACGCCCCAGCACATCAACAACCGATGAAAACGTGAAAAAAGTGGAAGAAATGGTTATGAACAACCGCCGAATCACAATTTTGCGGTCGAATCACACGGTCGCTGATGAAGTTGGCATATCGATTGGATCACGTCATGACATTGTTTCCAATGTTTTGTGTATGAAACGCGTGGCAGCAAAATTCGTTAAAAAATTGTTGAATTTTGAACAAAAACAGCGGCGAATGGAAGTTGCTCAGGAGTCACTAAATGAAGTCAACGACGATGCAGAATTACTGAAACGTATTATAACAGGTGACGAAACATGGGTTTACGGATATGACGTCGAAACTAAGGTTCAATCATACCAGAGGAGGTATTCTGCTCGCCAAGACCGAAAAAGGATCGACAAGTGCGGTCGAACGTGAAGGTTATGCTCACTGTGTTCTTCGATATTAATGGCATAGTGCATCACGAATTCCTGCCACCAGGTGAAACGGTCAATAAGGAGTACTACCTACAAGTTCAACGCCGTTTGCGTGAAGCAATCCGAAAAAAACGCCCGGATCTGTGGAAAAAACAATTCATGGCTTTTGCACAACGATAATGCACCAGCTCAACTTCATCGCTTGTTCGCGAATTTTTGGCCAAAAACAGTACTGTAACGATGCTCCAGCCTCCATATTCGCCAGACATGGCTCCGTGTGACTTTTTCCTATTTCCAAAAATAAAGAGAACCTTAAAGGCCGTCGTTTTACAGCCGTAGATGACATTAAAAGCTCATCGCTGAAAGAACTAAAGGCTATCTCAAAGATCGAGTTTGAGAAGTGTTTCGAGGATTGGAAGAAGCGCTGGCACAAGTGCATAATCTCCAATGGGGACTATTTTGAAGGCGACAACATCAATGTAGAAGAATAAATAAATATTTTGTTCAAAAATTAAAATTCTCGTTACTTTCTGAACACACCTCGTCGTACTTCACTGACAAAAAGAATTTTAACTGTCTTTTATTTTTTATCGATCGATTTTTAAGAAAAAAAATATTAAAATGAACAAAATATCGTTTTTTTATCCTATTAAGTATTAAATTTCACTAGTTTAGAACAAAATACATTTATATTTGATTATTTGCAGTTTTAAAGTTAATAACATTCAAACGTTTTTGTCTTTAATTAAAAACCCCTTAATATTGCTATCCTGAGGTAATTTGATTTAAAATTACCTCTCAGTGTTGCTACCCCCAGGGTAAGTAGGTTTAAATTTACTACAATGGGTGCGTTTTAAGTCCCCTCAATTTAGCAGCCCCTGTGGTAAGTGGATCTGAAATTATTTCTTACTTCAAAACGTTCTAACCTCGATGTCTCAAGGTTAAGGAGGTAAATTATGATAAATTAATTATGATAAAAAATTTCTAAATAAATCCTTTTTTAAATAATTATGATAAAAATAAATTTTGCTCCCCCAAAAAAGAATGTTATGGCACATGTACCCCCCCGTCTTGGTACCTCTGATTATATATCGTTGCAAAACGGTTTTTTAACGAACCAATGTGAGCTAAGTAACATCAGCGCTCCGTCAGACAACAACACTGGTGTCTTATTTTTGTCAGAACAATTACGGTTATCACAGATGTTCGGTAAAAACTTAATTGTTTTTAAGCAAAAGAAACAGCGTCCACATTTTAAGAAAATTGCAAGCAATAAGCCCAAAATTTGCTAATATCAATCAGTTTTAAGATTACTTTTCTTCACGTATTATACAAAATTAAGCGTTTAATTTTCTCTCTACTTTTGTATTACTTTTCTTCACGTATTAAGCGTTTTATTTTCTCTCTACTTTTGTATTACTTTTCTTCACGTATTATACAAAATTAAGCGTTTTATTTTCTCTCTACTTTTGTATTACTTTTCTTCACGTATTATACAAAATTAAGCGTTTATTTTTTCTCTACTTTTGTATTACTTTTCTTCACGTATTACACAAAATTAAGCGTTTTATTTTCTCTCTACTTTTGTATTACTTTTCTTCACGTATTATACAAAATTAAGCGTTTTATTTTCTCTCTACTTTTGTATTACTTTTCTTCACGTATTATACAAAATTAAGCGTTTTATTTTCTCTCTACTTTTGTATTACTTTTCTTCACGTATTATACAAAATTAAGCGTTTATTTTTTCTCTACTTTTGTATTACTTTTTTTCACGTACTATACAAAATTAAGCGTTTTATTTTTCTCTACTTTTGTATTACTTTTCTTCACGTATTATGCGAAATTAAGCGTTTTATTTTCTCTCTACTTTTGTATTACTTTTCTTCACGTATTATACAAAATTAAGCGTTTATTTTTTCTCTACTTTTGTATTACTTTTTTTCACGTACTATACAAAATTAAGCGTTTTATTTTCTCTCTACTTTTGTATTACTTTTCTTCACGTATTATGCGAAATTAAGCGTTTTATTTTCTCTCTACTTTTGTATTACTTTTCTTCACGTATTATACAAAATTAAGCGTTTTATTTTCTCTCTACTTTTGTATTACTTTTCTTCACGTATTATACAAAATTAAGCGTTTTATTTTCTCTCTACTTTTGTATTACTTTTCATCACGTATTATACAAAATTAAGCGTTTTATTTTCTCTTTACTTTTGTATTACTTTTCTTCACGTATTATACAAAATTAAGCGTTTTATTTTCTCTTTACTTTTGTATTACTTTTCTTCACGTATTATACAAAATTAAGCGTTTTATTTTCTCTCTACTTTTGTATTACTTTTCTTCACGTATTATACAAAATTAAGCGTTTTATTTTTTCTCTACTTTTGTATTACTTTTCTTCACGTATTATTCAAAATTAAGCGTTTATTTTCTCTCTACTTTTGTATTACTTTTCTTCACGTATTATACAAAATTAAGCGTTTTATTTTCTCTCTACTTTTGCATTACTTTTCTTCACGTATTATACAAAATTAAGCGTTTTATTTTCTCTCTACTTTTGTATTACTTTTCTTCACGTATTATACAAAATTAAGCGTTTATTTTTTCTCTACTTTTGTATTACTTTTCTTCACGTATTACACAAAATTAAGCGTTTTATTTTCTCTCTACTTTTGTATTACTTTTCTTCACGTATTATACAAAATTAAGCGTTTATTTTTTCTCTACTTTTGTATTACTTTTTTCACGTACTATACAAAATTAAGCGTTTTATTTTCTCTCTACTTTTGTATTACTTTTCTTCACGTATTATACAAAATTAAGCGTTTATTTTTTCTCTACTTTTGTATTACTTTTTTTCACGTACTATACAAAATTAAGCGTTTTATTTTCTCTCTACTTTTGTATTACTTTTCTTCACGTATTATGCGAAATTAAGCGTTTTATTTTCTCTCTACTTTTGTATTACTTTTCTTCACGTATTATACAAAATTAAGCGTTTTATTTTCTCTCTACTTTTGTATTACTTTTCTTCACGTATTATACAAAATTAAGCGTTTTATTTTCTCTCTACTTTTGTATTACTTTTCTTCACGTATTATACAAAATTAAGCGTTTTATTTTCTCTCTACTTTTGTATTACTTTTCTTCACGTATTATACAAAATTAAGCGTTTATTTTTTCTCTACTTTTGTATTACTTTTCTTCACGTATTATACAAAATTAAGCGTTTTATTTTCTCTCTACTTTTGTATTACTTTTCTTCACGTATTATACAAAATTAAGCGTTTTATTTTTTCTCTACTTTTGTATTACTTTTCTTCACGTATTATACAAAATTAAGCGTTTTATTTTCTCTCTACTTTTGTATTACTTTTCTTCACGTATTATACAAAATTAAGCGTTTTATTTTCTCTCTACTTTTGTATTACTTTTCTTCACGTATTATACAAAATTAAGCGTTTTATTTTCTCTCTACTTTTGTATTACTTTTCTTCACGTATTATACGAAATTAAGCGTTTTATTTTCTCTCTACTTTTGTATTACTTTTCTTCACGTATTATACAAAATTAAGCGTTTTAGTTTTTCTCTACTTTTGTATTACTTTTCTTCACGTATTATACAAAATTAAGCGTTTTATTTTTTCTCTTTTTTTGTATTACTTTTCTTCACGTATTATACAAAATTAAGCGTTTTATTTTCTCTCTACTTTTGTATTACTTTTCTTCACGTATTATACAAAATTAAGCGTTTTATTTTCTCTCTACTTTTGTATTACTTTTCTTCACGTATTATACGAAATTAAGCGTTTTATTTTCTCTCTACTTTTGTATTACTTTTCTTCACGTATTATACAAAATTAAGCGTTTTATTTTCTCTCTACTTTTGTATTACTTTTCTTCACGTATTATACAAAATTAAGCGTTTTATTTTCTCTCTACTTTTGTATTACTTTTCTTCACGTATTATACAAAATTAAGCGTTTTATTTTCTCTCTACTTTTGTATTACTTTTTCCAAGCGTTATTTAACTAACTTTAATACAATTGAAACAATAACTTTCACAAAATTTCTCGTATTTCATTACAAATAATTTCACATTTTTTTACAGCTAGTTCACATGTTAATAAGTTCAGTTGAACGTTTTATATGCTATAGTTGAGCCGAATTTCATCAAAACTGTTAAAACTTGGTCTGAGAAACATGCGCCGATTATGTGGACTATGTGTCAATTTAAAGGAAATATTAAAAGATGACTATACGGCTATTGACCGAGTACTAATACTCTTGCGTCGCTTGAATCTTTTAAATAAAATTTAACTCATTGTTGTTATTGTTATTATTTTTATTTTTTATTTTTCTTTCTACATTGTACTTACTTTTTTTTCAGGGACAATTTACATCCCTTTTTATTTTATTTTATTATTTTCTCTAAATAACTTTATCTCTGTTATGTTTATATATACTTTTACGAATTGTTATTAAATTTTATTCATTGTTATTTAGTTCTTAAGTATTCGTTATTGTAATATAGTTATACCTGTTATTTAAATTTCTGTTTTATTTATTTTTACTGTTATAGTTTGTTGTTGTTTTTTTATATACTTTTATTTTGCGTAACGGCGATGATAACCTTAACGGTTTTTCGCCGGAAAAAAAAAATAAAACAGTTTTTGGAAACATATAATCTGGCCATGTTTTCCGCTTATGCAATTGTTGCACGAATGCCTGAATACGACACGCCTTTTTTACCTGAAAAGCATAAAAATTGACACATTTATTAAAAGAAAAAAAATTTCAAATCTTATCACATAGCTTGTTATTAATTAAAGTAAAACTAAAAATAAAAGATTTGTTTATAAAATGTAGAATTTTTTTATGTTGATCCCAAATCATTGCCAGCCCCTTTTATGCACAAAGTTTGAAATAGCGAAACAAACGCCATGCAAAAGAAATTCTTACCGATTGACGACCAAAAACATAAAAGATTAATGATTCTACGAAAGTTGACTCATCCGTTTCCGCGTACTGTCAAAAACCTCGATCAGTGACTAACCGGTGACCGGAACTTGAAACTAGTTTCAGAAACTTCCGGACGTCAACTTCCTTTCCAAAAAATGAAACAGACAACTTCCTCAAAGTCAATGACAAATTACTTGCGAAAGAAACGTCGATTTTAAATTTACTCGAATATTTTTTATATAAGTTCGATACTTTTTTTACTTCCAGAACAATATTCCATGATTTAATGTTTAATATTATTCTATTTAATTGGAATGTCGTCCACGTGGAAGTTGACAAATTTCCATTAATCTCAACACGGAATTATTGCTTCAGTTTCCTCCTGTCTTCAGTTGATCGTCTTTGCAAGTATCAACTTTCGACAACAATACGATCGAAAATAATTGGCATTTTCTGTTTTCCTGATACTCGTTCATTAACTTCCTTATCTTACTGCCTTGGCATAATCGCTTCAACTTTCGGCACCATCGACCATCCAATTATGCCGGTCGACGTTTTAGGTTATGTTGTTAAAAACTTATCTATCTTGTAGTTAAAGATCAGCTGATTTCATTGAACAGCTGATTGGTTATAATTAGTTTTAGGTTATGTTGTTAAAACTAGCTATGTTGTAGTAAATGATCAGCTGATTTCATTGAACAGCTGATAGGTTATAATTAGTTTTAGGTTATGTTGTTAAAAACTAGCTATGTTGTAGTAAAAGATCAGCTGATTTCATTGAACAGCTGATAGGTTATAATACGTTTTAGGTTATGTTGTTAAAACTAGCTATGTTGTAGTAAAAGATCAGCTGATTTCATTGAACAGCTGATAGGTTATAATAAGTTTTAGGTTATGTTGTTAAAACTAGCTATGTTTTAGTAAAAGATCAGTTGATTTCATTAAACAGCTGATAGGTTATAATACGTTTTAGATTATGTTGTTAAAAATAGCTATGTTGTAGTAAATGATCAGCTGATTTCATTGAACAGCTGGTAAGTTATAATTAGTTTTAGGTTATGTTGTTAAAACTAGCTATGTTGTAGTTAAAGATCAGCTGATTTCATTGAACAGCTGATAGGTTATAATACGTTTTAGATTATGTTGTTAAAACTAGCTATGTTGTAGTAAATGATCAGCTGATTTCATTGAATAGCTGATAGGTTATAATTAATTTTAGGTGATGTTGTTAAAACTAGCTATGTTGTAGTAAATGATCAGCTGATTTCATTGAACAGCTGATAGGTTATAATTAGTTTTAGGATATGTTGTTAAAACTAGCTATGTTGTAGTAAATGATCAGCTGGTTTCATTGAACAGCTGATAGGTTATAATACATTTTAGATTATGTTGTTAAAACTAGCTATGTTGTAGTAAAAGATCAGCTGATTTCATTGAACAGCTGATAGGTTATAATTAGTTTTAGGTTATGTTGTTAAAAACTAGCTATGTTGTAGTAAAAGATCAGCTGATTTCATTGAACAGCTGATAAGTTATAATTAGTTTTAGGTTATGTTGTTAAAACTAGCTATGGTTGTTGTAAAAGATCAGCTGATTTCATTGAACAGCTGGTAAGTTATAATTAGTTTTAGGATATGTTGTTAAAACTAGCTATGTTGTAGTAAATGATCAGCTGATTTCATTGAACAGCTGATAGGTTATAATAATTTTTAGGTTATGTTGTTAAAACTAGCTATGATTTTCGAACAAATTATCATAATTAAAATTAAAAATATGAGAAAACAAAATAGTATAAACGTTCTTTTTAATTTTTGATTCAAGAACGGAAATGTTTTTCTAATCAAGCAACATTCCAAATTATTTAAATTATTAAACAGTATCTTTGTTCCAAGACTTCCTTGGATTTCCAGTTTTAGCTCTCTTTTTTCTGTAAATCATCTTTAGTGACCACTAATGCCAATTTTTTACCTACCAGAATTTTCCCACTTAGTACGTCCATCAATTATTGTTTACATCCCACTTTATACTTTTTGCAAACTATGAACGAATTAATGAATTTCTAAGGTTACTGTAGCCCTGCGACCTTCATAGATCTATTGCGTCCCTTTTCTATATTCCTGAAATGCTCAATTACAGCGCCTTCTCCATTACAAGTTTCATTACAAAGTCTAGGATTTGAAGAAGATTCAAAGTGGATAGGTCCTCCACTTCTAATTTGAGGTGCTTTCAGATGCTTCCTGCTAACTTTCAGTTATTCTTTCTCTTGACTTTTTTTAATATTTACAATTTTCTACCGGACACTAAGTAAATTGTATGGCTAAAATAATGACATGAAAGCATGTACCCATTGATACTTACAAATAATGAGATTATATAAATAATAATAATAAAATATTGCTACATAACGTTATATCTGTTAGGTCAGCTGTTAATTGTCAGGCAGGTCGCTAGATATTCTCCTCTTGAGTCTCGTCATTAAATTTTCAGTCAAAACATTTGGATGGGCTAATATTCGATGTCGGTAACTATTGATATAAGTTTCAGTTTCTTCTGTGACGGTCGGAATATTGAGTTGTTTGTGGATTATTTCATTTGTGATTATTTTTGGAGCTGTTAAGATTAAACGTAGTATCTTAGATTGGAAGCGTTGTAAAATTGCAATATTTGATTTGCAAGCAGAACCTCATACGTCCATATTGGTTTCAGTACTGTCTTATATTTTATTATTGGTTGAAAGTCTGGATTTGTGCTCAATCAGCCAGTACATATTTCTGAGTTTAATACCAAGTTGTTTAGGCTTAGTAAAAATATAACCCCCGTAGTATAGTATTATACTACGGTATAATAGTATAATAGTAATAGTATAATAATAGTATAATAGTATAGTTGTTTATGCACGTTCAGTTTGGCCAGCTTTTTGTTGTGCACTGAGATTCTGCTCTATTTTATGTTATTACTTATGGAAACACACACAAGTAGCTAAGGAAATGAGGTCTACCCATACAGAGCCCTGCATGGATGTACACTAGGAGGTCACAGAGTCTCCCATAGCTCCATTTCATACACCATTAGGCCGGTGTCCGTGTGTGTGTGTGTGTGTGTGTGTGTGTGTGTGTGTGTGTGTGTGTGTGTGTGTGTGTGTGTGTGTGTGTGTGTGTGTGTGTGTGTGTGTGTCTTGAGTAAATGAGTGAAAGTAATATGAGCTAGAGGTACGGTGGGATCGCTAAGCCCATCAGCTGCTCACTTCAGCTGCCTCCGCCGGAGAAATTCAGCTATACCAGCTATCGCTGTATACAAGGTGTGTTCAGAAAGTAACGAGAATTTTTTAATTTCTCGGGCTCAGAGAGTCCGATTGTCAAACATTTTTTTTATTATGTTTGGTATACATGCCCTTGAAGTATGATAAAACTTTCAGCTGTTTTCATTGTTGACTTTGTGACAGCCATTAAGGTTAGACGTGTTTTTATGAGCTCGGCGATTTTCGTTTGTTAAAAGAAATGGATCAAAGAATTTGTATCAAATTTTGCGTAAAAATGGAATAAAGTGTAACAAAGTGTGTGAAATGTTAACAAAGGCATATGATGAATCTGCTATGAGTAAAGCAAGAGTTTACGAGTGGTATAAGCGTTTCCAAGAAGGCCGTGAAGACGTTGACGATGACGGACGCTCTGGACGCCCCAGCACATCAACAACCGATGAAAACGTGGAAAAAGTGAAAAAAATGGTTATGAACAATCGCCGAATCACAATTAGAGAGGTCGCTGATGATGTTGGCATATCAATTGGACATGGCTCCGTGTGACTTTTTCCTATTTCCAAAAATAAAGAGAACCTTAAAGGGCCGTCGTTTTACAGCCGTAGATGATATTAAAAACGCATCGTTGAAAGAACTAAAGGCTATTTCAAAGATCGAGTTTGAGAAGTGTTTCGAGGATTTGAAGAAGCGCTGGCACAAGTGCATAATGTCCAATGGGGACTATTTTGAAGGCGACAACATCAATGTAGAAGAATAAATAAATATTTTGTACAAAAAATTAAAATTCTCGTTACTTTCTGAACACCTCGTACACTAACTACATAGAAGATTTAGTTCTAAAACTATTTAGAACTTTCTTATTTTTATTCTGAAGTTTCATTTTATATTTGTTTTTATCACGTGGTTTTAATATAAAAAATAAATAAAGGTTGTGTATATTAAATTACAAGCATGTAGCTTTGTGCAACTTATAACTGTAAAGTTATTAGCGGGAAACAAATATATGTTGCTGACAGTTAAAGAAACCTCACAAGATCGCAGCACAAAACAACTTACACAGCAACTATATTTTTAATTACATTTTATTAATTATCGAGTAACAAAACTTTTCAAATATTTTATGTAATCGATAAATTTGTGTCAGATATCATTAAATTTTTGGTACTTATTCCAAACTGGATGTTAACATAAAACTTTTATACTATTCGTATTTTCTTTAGCAATCCGTAAGCTATGGTAAAGCAGCACCTATATTTTGCTTATGTAGTTACAAGAGTCGCTACTAGAGCGCAGCTCGTTACAGGAATTTCAAACAGTGAATCTAGTGGTAGTTTTAAACCAAGTTAAAAATTTATCCAGCTAAAAATTTTACTAGTGTTGGTACCTCTTTGGCAGGAGTTTTTAAAGGTTTCACAATACTCCACAAGATGAAGTAAACGTGATTTCGGAAGATTTAGAATTTGAGGTTTTTTATGCTCGTTTTGACGCTCTTTGAAAAAAGTAGTTTTTAAATGATATTTTCAAGTATATGCTCTGTACATCTGCCTAAACACTTGTCCAAAAGACTAAATAATGCAACAATTTTGGTAAGTCAAACATATTTTTTTTAATGTTTCCACGCATTTCAAAAAACATTTTTGTAACTCAATACACAGTGAAATTTGACTCAAAAAAGTTACTGTTTCAAAAATATTACCCAAATCTTCCTCATATTTTTTTTCCGGCGAAAAACCTTTAAGGTCATCATACCATGTTAACAGCATACCATGTTGAATATATCGGTTCTCATCCGATCACCAAAGTCAAACAACATTGGGCGTGGTTAGTACTTGGATGGGTGATCTTCCTCAAAATTGAACAAAAATTGATTTTCAAAGAAACAGAATATTGACTTATCTTTTCAAAAATCAGTTCATTACGATTTGGTAAAATTTGGTTATACATAAAAATTTTGTCCTCCGAGACGATTCTGCTCCTTTGTTTTCGTTAAAAATGGTATCATTGCCTTGAGTCAACTGAGCTCATTTCATTGTTTAAGATCATTTAGCTTGAAAATCACTTCAAAAGCTCATTTTCAAATGGTAATTTGCTAATAATGGTGTTATAAAATAAATATATTGAAAAATGCAAACAAAGTCAATCCTCCAACGTGCTTGAATATTTTTTCAAAACTTAAAAATTTAATGCAAATCAATGTAAATTAATTATATGTAAATTGAAAATATTAACAAAAAATTAGTTTACAATAGCAAAGTGTTGACTATAATGTTAAAAGCTCGTTGAAAAAATATTCAGCTTTATTTACGAATTTTTTAGTAGTTA
Source organism: Callitettix versicolor (assembly GCA_022606455.1). NCBI lineage: Eukaryota > Metazoa > Arthropoda > Insecta > Hemiptera > Cercopidae > Callitettix > Callitettix versicolor. Next base: position 4,627,094 of record CM040183.1, read on the forward strand.
TATTTTGCTTCCCATATAACATTATACTTTTTATAATTGTACTATGGTTGTCCGTAAAATAAGGTTCCCAATAATTTTTCACAATGAAAAACATGTTTATTTGCATTGAATATTACATTTTTGGAAAGCTTACACTTTTTTATATTTTTCGAGATAATCGGCGTTGAGATCGATGCATTTTTGCATACGGTGAACCATCTTTTGTGTGCCTGAGTCGGGAAACTCTCCCGCCGCGCCGCGAAGGTAGCTTAAAACTTTTTCTTTCAGCTCCTCTTCGGTACTGAAATGCGTCCCACCTACGTGTTTCTTCAAATTAGGCAAGAGATGGTAGTCCTAAGTCCGGGCTGTAGGGCGGATGTGTGACAGTATCCCATCCAAATTGGTTGATGTGACCGGTTGTTACCGGGCGGTGTGCGGACGAGCGTTGTCTTGATGGAAACAAACTCCCTTCGTGAGCATGCCTCTCCTCTTGTTTTGAATCGCACTGCGAAGGTGCCTTAACATCTTACAGTAACGATCAGCATTGATTGTTGTGCCGGTATCCATGAATTCGCACAACAATAACCCCTTCCTGTCCCAAAACACGCTCGCCATGACTTTGCCGGCAGAGTGTTTTTGTTTCAACTTCTGCGACTGGATGTTTCCACTGACGTGATTGTTCTTTCGTTTCCGATGTCGTATAGCGTACCCAGGTCTCGTTCATAGTGACAATGGAGTCCAAGAATTTCCGGCCATCGGTTTCGTATTCCTGAAGAAATTCGCGGGCCGCATCAGTCCGTTGCCGTCTGTAGTCTGCTGTAAGCTGTCTAGGGACCCACTTTGCACACAAATTTTGCTATACCCTAAATGGTCCGTCAAAATTTTATCAATGCAAGTCTTTCTGACATCAGCGATCATCTCGGAGGGCTCTCAAACAGTCACCCTTGTTTCTTCCACTTACGCAATGATTTCGTCCAAAAAAGATGGACGTCCGGAACGTAGTTCATAATTAAAGTCCGTCTTTGAATTCTTTACACCATTTGCGTAGTTGTTGTATGCTCATACATTTCTCTCCGTAGACTTCACACAATTGGATATGAATGTCCACCGGTGCAGTGTTTTTTGCACACAAAAAACGAATCACAGAGAGTAATTCGCACCTGGCGGGAGACAGAAGAGGCAATTCCATTATTAACTGCTACCAAGCCAAGACTGAGTGTCGCAGAGCACTCGCGGAGTGGGGATTGGGAGCAGAGGAACCAAACTGCAAGCGAAAGTCACTGAATCCCGCGTAACAACGTTCGCAGCGACTATAGCGCCTTGGGAACCTTACATTACGGACTACCCTAGTAGTTATTAAATCGTGAGTGTTATTGAATGTTTACAGATGATTAGATCCATCTGATGTCTATATCTAAAAACTAGTTAACAGTTAACTACATTTCTAATGTTGTGATAATTTATAATTAAACAAGGAACTAGGTTATAACTGTCTATGCTTGACATGTATGAAAGTACGAAAGATGTTTGAGAGCACAGAAACTGAAAAATCAATAAAGGGAAAATTAAAAACCAAGACCTAAAAAAAACCCCCATCCTATAAAAGTTTAATGCCAAACCCTAAATAAATATGGCAGATGGTACAGTAAAATTTGTTTTTTTGTCACTTTTATTTCAAAAACTTTCTTCTTCTTCTTTCGATGAGGCCTGATAGGGACCACGTGACAATTTCAATTCTTCACACTTAGCTGTTTTCTCTTCCGTTCCCTCCAATACTCCCTCATCCTTTCACTATGCAGCCTCTTTCTGTCTTCAGACCACTTCGCACCAGGTTTCCTCTGCAATCTTCCCTGGAATCTCTCCATACTCAATATCCTCTTTCTAAAAATCTCTCCTGTTCAGCGTTTCTTCTTCTTTTATATTATTTCTTTCTAAACATTTCCTTACCTCTTGAATCCAACTAGTTGTTGACTTTTTATCCCATAAGTACTTGAGTATCCTTTTCGCTAGTCTTGAATCATTCATCCTGTACATATGTCCAAAAAATTGCAGTCTTCTCTTCCTTATCGTCTATGTTATGTTCCTGTATATTTCATCATTAGATCTTAGTTTCCATGTTTCTTTAGTTTTCACTGGGCCTAAAATTTTTCTCATGATTCTCCTTTCTAGTATTTTCAGTTTATCTAAACTATAATTTAGTACCAAGCATTCACTCGCGTACAGGCATTCCGGTTTCACTACTGTAGTGTAGTGCCTTATTTTAAGATTTTTAGATAAGCACTTTTTGTTATAATAATTTTTAGTGATACCATATGCTTTTTCCATTTTGCGTACGCTTTCTTCAACAGCAGACTTCTCCAAGCCATTGTCTTGGATCATTTCTCCCAAATAATTGAATTTCTTTACTTCTTCCCCTGCCTCAATATCCGTAACAAAAAAATTTGGAGCGTTTTTGATGTCTGTAATAAATTTTACAAAACTTTATTCATATTAAAAATGTAAATTAATTATTTTAAGAAACGGCATCTTAAGTAGCTTGGTCCTTCTTTACTGAGTACCTAGGATTTTGTTGACATAAAAACAGGGTGTGATAACCTTATTGAAATCAAACACAGGCTTTTGAAAATGGCACATTTTTTTAGAATATTTTACAACAATGAATATATACAACTATAATTAGGATACACTTTCTCGTTCAATAAAGCTAAGTTTTTTTTTTATTTAAATCCATCAAATGACATAACAGTTCAATAAAATCTTTGACAAATAAAAACAACGATAACTTTAAATTTATGTACAAGTTTTGTAACATCACGAAAACTATACAAAATCTACACATCAGTGTACGGCAGAAAGTTTTATATCTTGAAGGCACACGCACAAGGTCTGAGGTGTTTTGAAGATGCACATGTCACAAATGTTTTATACTCGTACACATTTACACTGTTTACAATCACAATGTCCAAAACTTGGTCCCGATTTGTATTTTCCAATTGTTTTATTACTGATATATACATATCCAGTTGTGCATCACCATATAACTACTAACGAATAAATTTATTAAAATAATGATGATATTTGTTTACTTATTTACCTATCTTGATATGGTACTTTCAAATTACACATTACTTTAATAATTACATTTAAATTCATAGTGCATTATTATATCACATAATTACGTACTTTAAAAAACAATAAATTATGTTTATGTATTTGAGGTGGGAAGGTGTAGTAGTTTAGAGATATATTAACTTAGAGATTCGTTTTTCCTTCGACAGTATCGTGTTATAAGTTAGAGATCGACCTGTGTAATAAGATAGAGGTTCCGTACTGTGTATTAACTTAGACTACAGTTCCGTCAAGTGTGTTGCACCGTGTGTATATGTTGCCTACGCCGCTGCTTGCAGGCGCTTCAGTATCTTTTATATAACAAGTAGAATTCGCTTAGTTAAAGAAAGATATATTATTAAAATATAAAGTTCATTTGGATATGTTCTATAGGCTTATGTGCAATGCTGTA
>CM040183.1:4638092-4655592 GCA_022606455.1 Callitettix versicolor
GAATGTCCCAGAGATATGTACGTTCGTAGATTTCAAAAAAGCATACGATTCCATTGATCGAAAATCTTTGTTTAATATCCTGGAAGGACATGGACTTGATCCTAAAACACTGCGACTGATCAAACAAACACTGACAGGCACAATCGATAAGGTGAAGTTCATGGGGGAAATTTCCAAACCCTTCCTGATCACAACTGGAGTTCGCCAAGGAGATGGACTCGCGCCTCTCCTTTTCAATCTGGTGTTATCAGGGAATGGGAGAAAGAATTAAAAATTGAAGAGCACTGGAAACCGAATTGGAAGACCTAAGGACAACACAGAAATCGCGTGCCTAGCTTTTGCAGATGACTTAGATATACTCACAGATAATGAAACAACAGCGATTAAACAGACAGAAGTCCTAAAGGAATGTGCAGAGAGGGTCGGTCTACAGATCTCGTTTAAAAAAACCGAATTCTTCTGTTCAAAATTAAATATTCAAGAACTAAACACAAAATATGGTAAGATAAACAGAGTCAAGCACATCAAATATCTGGGAGAAATTCTTGAACCCACGGGTGGCGAGAAGGCTGCGCAAAAGGTTCGGCTACTGAGAATGAAGAGGGCTCTTGTTATAATGCGTGATATCTACAATAAGAGATGTATGTCGACGCACGCAAAAATCAGACACTACAACACAGTCATAAAACCGGAGGTATTATATGCAAGCGAGACGCTAGCACTCCACACAAAGGCTACCATGGAGGGTATTTTGAAGGAAGAACGCAAAATCTTGAGGATGATCCTTGACCTGTGATTAACAGAAGATGGATACAGGTTGCACTCCCGGAAGACCACAGAGAAGATATCGAACCTGACAGCAGATATCAGAAGGAGGCTTCGGTTCTATGGACACATCAGTAGACTCTCAACAACGAGACTTGCCAACAGAATCCTTAAGTATATACAAGGTGTCAAATCAACAACGTCGTGGATCGCACAAGTCAGAATAGACCTACATGACGCAGGAATAGACTCAACAGATGTTGAAGACAGGCACGCATACAGGAGAAAGATGCTCGGTTGGAAGGTCCCAGAGAATGAAATCCCAAAGAGAGCAGGGGTAAAATGGACGGAGGAGCGGAAGAGGATCCATGGGGACAGGATGAGGGAGGTGTGGAGGATTAGAAGGAACAAGACATGAGTCGGAGTGCTTTGCGTGATCCAACAGGGTCTATACGCAAATAATAATAATAATAACAATAATATATATACACACACACACACACACACACACACACACACACACACACACACACACACACACACACACACACACACACACACACACACACACACACACACACACACACACACACACACACACACACATATATATATATGCAAGCACCTTAGGAAGGCTAAAACAGGATCAAATCGTACCCCCCAAGATCGCCTGCATAGAGTTTCCCAACCATATATTTTACGCATGTTCTAAATTCAACATTACAATATTTGTAATACATGCCCAAGTGTTATAATACCTTGACCTGTCATATCTCATTTAAAAGTTATTTACCTACGATACTGAATTATATACTTAAGTATACTTAAGCTTATTAAGGTGTTTACCGTTATCACTGGCGATACTTGTAAGTATTACGTTGTTGCAAACATTGTTGAACATATTGATGTCGCTGTTTGGACTGTGGTTGCTGTTGCTGCTGGTGTTGGTATTCCTGCCGAGAGTTGCGTTTAGCTGACCCGTATCTCTTACACATGAGCTCACCGAATGCAAGCACTTCAGAAAACAATTGAACTCATTTTTAATATCCTCATCTAAAAATTTTAACTATAAGCAAATGAATCTTAGTTTAATATTTCGTTCAAATTTCAATCAAAATAATGTTTAAATAAATAAAAACTTTTCCGAATTTTCGTTATTTTGGAGGTAAAAAATTATACAGCCTAGAATTAATTTTGTTTTTCAGCTTGTTATAAAACACTAATACTTTTGATACGAAAAAAGAACTATTCAGTATAATTGTATTTTTATAAACATTTGTTGAGAGAGGTTTTTAGTGTACGTCAAAAACATTAAAATTTGATCTAGAGATTTCTATACGTAAACAAAAGACAGTTTATTTTATACTAAAAGTAGAACATAGAAATCCAAACAAGATAAGTATATCTCGTCACTATACTTTTTAAAATAATAGTTTAATACATGTATTTATAGGAATAATTACTGGATACGGTTATTTCGAAAATAAAATAATTTGAAAATTTAAAATATTTATTGAAATTTTAACACAAATATTAGGATTTGTAACAGACCATATCTTTCAATTAATTATGTGTATTTATAGATTCATTTAGACGAAAACGTGCGTCATGTATTCAAAAAATTTTGTCAAGCTACGCTTTGTAAGACGTTAAGTGTTTCTTTCAGTTAAAATTTTAACTTTACTTTAAAGAGATATATTTTATTTTGGTCTTTTAAGGATATACCATATTGCCTTCTAACACGTGCAATTTTTTATAAGCAACAAGCAAACAAGATTTTTATACACTATAAAATCTGCCACTCAAACCATTATGAATATGAATTTTTGTATACTCCATTCACATAATAATGCACCATAGGATGCCTGTTTGTGAAAGTAAAAACATGACGGAAAAAATCTTTTATACCACAGGCCTCTGCATATAACTTTTTTTTTTACCCGCAAGTTTCAAATCTTCTGGGTTTGGTTTAAAACAAACAATGAGAAAACTTGTTGCTAATTCAAGGGACAAATTAAACAGCAACAAAAAGAAAAGTTGTTTTAATAAACCCCAGTCACGGTTTTTGACAACAAATAATGAAACCAGATTAATTTAAGAATATAACTACACATTACTAAAGTGGTGCAATAATTAGATCACGGTTACAACCACTCCTTTCTAATCTTTAAAACAATCGTTTAATAATTAGACCAGCATCATCACAGCTCATGACCTTAGAGAAGGCTCTAGTATGATACATCAACAGCTAGCAGTAATGTGAAAATTATTAAAAGAAAAATACTTAACAGAAATACGAAGTGTGTTCAGAAAGTAACAAGAATTTTTAATTTCGCGGTCTTGGAGAGTCCGATTGTCAAACAGTTTTTTTTTATTATGTTGGTATACATGCCCTTGAAGTATGATAAGACTTTCAGCTATTTTCATTGTTGACTTTGTCTGTGACAGTTAGACGTGTTTTTATGAGCTCGGCGATTTTCGTTTGTTAAAAAAAATGGATCAAAGAATTTGTATCAAATTTTGCATAAAAAATGGAATAAAGTATGTGAACTGTTAACAAAGGCCTATGGTGAATCTGCAATGCGTAAAGCAAGAGTTTACGAGTGGTATAAGCGTTTCCAAGAAGGCCGTGAACACGTTGAAGATGACGAACGCCCTGGATGCCCCAGCACATCAACAACCGATGAAAACGTGGAAAAAGTGAAAGAAATGGTTATGAACAATCCCCGAAGCACAATTAGAGAGGTCGCTGATGATATTGGCATATCGATTGGATCATGTCATGACATTGTTTCCAATGTTTTGTGTACGAAACGCGTGGCAGCAAAATTCGTTCCAAAATTGTTGAATTTTGAAAAAAAACAGCGGCGAATGGAAGTTGCTCAGGAGTCACTAAATGCTCAAAAGTCAACGACGATGCAGAATTACTGAAACGTATTATAACAGGTGACGAAACATGGGTTTACGGATATGACGTCGAAACTAAGGCTCAATCATCCCAGTGGAGGCATTCTGGCTCGCCAAGACCGAAAAAGGCTCGACAAGTGCGGTCGAACATGAAGGTTATGCTCACTGTGTTCTTTGATATTAATGGCATAGTGCATCATGAATTCCTGCCACCAGGTGAAACGGGCAATAAGGTGTACTACCTACAAGTTCAACTCCGTTTGCTTGAAGCAATTCGAAAAAAACGCACGGATCTGTGTAAAAACAATTCATGGCTTTTGCACCACGATAATGCACCAGCTCACACTTCATCGCTTGTTTGTGAATTTTTGGCCAAAAACAGTACTGTAACGATGCCCCAGCCTCCATATTCGCCACACATGGCTCTGTGTGACTTTTTCCTATTTCCAAAAATAAAGAGAACCTTAAAGGGCCGTCGTTTTACAGCCGTAGATGACATTAAAAGCGCATCGCTGAAAGAACTAAAGGCTATCTCAAAGATCGAGTTTGAGAAGTGTTTCGAGGATTGGAAGAAGCGCTGGCACAAGTGCATAATCTCCAATGGGGACTATTTTGAAGGCGACAACATCAGTGTAGAAGAATAAATATTTTGTTCGCAAAATTAAAATTCTCGTTACTTTCTGAACACACCTCGTATATGCTAATTATACATATATTGATTTTTCTTTTTTTAGTAAGTATTACCCACTATGGTCCATGCCATATCATGTGTTCTTATAACTAGACATTCAAAATAGAAGGCAATTTTAACTTGTACCCACATAACCAATCAGCCAAGTTATACATAGAATAACTAAAATTTTGACTGAAATTATATTTTTTTAACTTTTTCAACATGTATGAACACCGTTTTCGGAGGTTTTCGCTCTTTTAATTTTAGCTTTATTCAAAATTATTGTTTGCTAATTTATTTTTGACAAAATTAATTTTTAATTTCCTATAATCAACTTGGATCCTTTATATACAAACCACGATTCACCATCATTAGAATCATTATTATCCCAAACACATTATTACTGTGCCATAATAACTGATTCATTGTTAAAAACAATCTTTGCCTTTTACTTTATTACATTGATAATAATTGAATCATGTTTGAAATCTTTTTCTTACATGTTTTTACAGTGGTGTAATAATTAGATCAAGCCCATGACCATTGCAGGGTCCATGACCATGTACAAGCAGTAGTATATCTGTACCCCTAACTCGAATAATACCCATTCAGATTACATTATGCATGATAAGATTTACTGATTATTTGTTTTATATTTTATATTTTTACTAAAATTATCATAATATAATATAAAATACACTTTTTGTAACCACACGTATGTTTGGTTATTAAAATTGGACGGAACAATTGTAAAAATGTAAGTTATTTCTCGTATTACACGTTTAAAAAATATCATTTTACAAAAGAACATATTTTGAAAATACTAAAATGAAAGTTTAGTTAGAAGTAATGATATAATACCTGGGAAGTGGTTTCTGAAAGCGCAGGTGGCGATGACGAACTGTTAGATAACGGTGAATCACCACCTCGCCTCTGCATGTCCATAACTTCTTCCGCGATCTGACGACCGATCTTGCTTGCTTCCACATGGGAACTGATAAGTCTTGTCATCTCTCTACCTCCAATCCCACCATTCACTGAAAAATACAGTAACTTTTGTTACAATTAACTATTTATATTGGCCGCCTCGGTGGTCTAGTGGATAGCGTACTGGGCTTTCACCCCGAGGATCCGGGTTCGATTCCCGGCCAGGGCTTGGCATTTCCATACGCTATAAATCATCCCATCGTCTGCATTAGCCCACGTGTGCACAATAGTGTAAAAAAAAATTAAATATATTGTTTATATTCTTGTTGACTAATTTTAGACACTAGTTCGTCCTTCATAATATTAGTTTTCTTTCTGTTTTCTTCGATTAGGGCCACTTTAAAGCCCACCTTTATTTTATTTCGATTTTAAATTATTTATTCTTGTTAGAAATGGAACCGTTTTTCTGAACACCCTGTATAAATTAACAAAATACGAATTTAGTTTATATAGTACATTAAACTATAATTTTTATGCCGTTAAATTGTCGTCGTTATTGAAATTGGTTTACTGTGTTTGCTAAACGATACGTTTGTACTAGCATTGAGCCGCCTCGGTGGCCTAGTTGATAGCGTACTAGACTTTCACCCCGAGGACCCGGGTTCAATTCCCGGACAGGGCTTGGCATTTTCATACGCTATAAATCACCCCATCGTCTGCATTAGCCCAAGTGTGCACCAGAAAACGAGGCCATTTGGGACCAAAGTTTATTGAAACTTTTCATCTAATTTTGATGTGAAGAATCACGACCTGAATTCTTAAAACCGTTTTTCTGAACACCCTGTATAAATTAACAAAATACGAATTTAGTTTATATAGCACATTAAACTTCAATTTTTATGCCGTTAAATTTTCGTCGTTATTGAAATTTTTTACTGTGTTTGCTAAGCGATACGTTTGTACTAGCATTGAGTCGCCTCGGTGGCCTAGTTGATAGCGTACTGGGCTTTCACCCCGAGGACCCGGGTTCGATTCTCGGCCAGGGCTTTGCATTTTCATACGCTATAAATCATCCCCATCGTCTGCATTAGCCCAAGTGTGCACAATAGTCGGACGTTAAACTCAAAAAAAAAAAAAAACTACTTATATTTCGATTTATAAAATTCAAAATGATATATAACTTGTTTAATTTGTTCTCAAATACAGTGTTTGCTGACTCCCATGTAAAAATAAAATGTCAAACAATAACAAAATTGTTCATACTTAAACTCAAACTCTAAAGAAATTTGCAAAGGCTTTCAATCCCGAGGATCCGGGTTCGATTCCCGGCCAGGGCTTGGCATTTTCATACGCTATAAATCATCCCCATCGTCTGCATTAGCCCAAGTGTGCACAATAGTCGGACGTTAAACTCAAAAAAAAAAAAAAACTACTTATATTTCGATTTATAAAATTCAAAATGATATATAACTTGTTCAATTTGTTCTCAAGTACAGTGTTTGCTGACTCCTATAGGAAAATAAAATGTCAAACAATAACAAAATTGTTCATACTTAAACTCAAACTCTAAAGAAAATTGCAAAGGCTTTCAATCCCGAGGATCCGGGTTCGATTCCCGGCCAGGGCTTGGCATTTTCATACGCTATAAATCACCCCATCGTCTGCATTATCCCAAGTTGTATGTGTCTTTGGTAAGTTGGAAGGCTAATTCAACTTTATTTCTCCTAGAATCCATAGCTTTTTTCTCTAGGGCGTTCCAGCTGATCCATTCCCTAAGATATTTGAATTCTTTGACTATCTCAATGTATTGTTCTCCCACTTGAAACTTTTTTGGTGGTTTTTGTATGTTTGTCAATATTTTAGTTTGCTTCTGGAGTTCAAGCGTCTGTTCCTTAGCTTCTTCCAATGTCTCAGCTAGTAAGGCCATGTCAGCAAAAGCCAAACAATTTACCTTAATGCCTTTGTTCTTAGTTCCTAGTCTGATTCCACTATGCGTATTCACGTTCCGCTCTTTAACTGCTTTTTCTAGAGCACGATTAAATGACAATGGAGAGAGCCCATCTCCTTGTCGGACTCCTGTTTTAATCTCAAAAGAGGTGGAAAGTTTTCCCATGAATTGAACTTTGGAGAATGTATTAGTTAATGTTTCCCTGATAAGATTAACTTTGTTGTATATTGAATATAATATATATTTTAATCGCCAGATGAATCCATCTATAATTGTAATATGTGCCTTCAACTACAAGAACACGAAAACATCTTCTAAGTGGTAAACAAAGAACTAATAAAAATAAGTTTAGGACATTGGGAAAACGTATTTGTATCTTACTGTTTAAGGTAATTTTTTGTGCAGGAGAACATGATAACTGTTAATTACAACGGAAAAAAATAATAAAACAGACACAAATAAAATGTTTGCCATATTTCGTCAATTTTACCAACAACTTTTTTAAATCATTAAATTATGTTTAAATAAGACGATACATATACGATATTCACCTTGAGTATTTGCAAAAAAGTCGAAGTTACTTTGACTAGGCCCCTCGGAACGTGTGATGCTGCTTTCCACCTTCACGTCCGTTCTGAAATTTTTAATTAAAAATTTGTTATTCCTTTCTCTTTGATTGAATATACGAGGGTTGATCAAATATAAACGAGACCGATTTTTTAAAAAAATTATTGTTTACTTACAAATTATTCTTGATACAACTTATTTTTCTACATAGTCTCCCGCACGAGTAACACATTTTTCCCACCGGATTGGAAGTTTTTTAATTCCATCTTCGTAAAAAGTTCTCGGGCGTTCATTGAGCCATTGGAGCACGTAGGTCTCCACCGCAGAATCGTCTTCGAAACGCTGGCCTCCAAGCGCCTCTTTGAGTGGCCCAAACAGGTGATAGTCGCAGGGTGATAAGTCTGGACTGTATGGGGGATGTTCCATTGGTTCCCAGCCAATTTGATCGAGTTTAAGCCTCGTAGCGTTCGCCGAATGTGGTCGGGCATTATCGTGAAGAAGAATGACGTTTCTCGCCGGTTTAGATTTCCTTTTCCTACGAAAAGACTGTTTTGCGGCCTCTAAAACATCGCAATAATATTGTGAATTTATTGTGCGTCGTTGATGGAGGAAATCGACGTGAAAGGCGCCTTGATTGTCGAAAAATACAGTGGCCATTACCTTCCCGGCCGACGATCGTGATTTGGCCTTCAGGTTTTCTACTGCTTCCTGTCCTTCGGCGAATTCCTTGTGCCAAGCAAAAACGCGAGCTCTTGACAGGGTCCTGTCCCCGTATTGAGCCGTAAATCTACGAAAGATTTCAGTCGGATTGACCCCCTCCTTGGCCAAAAACTTAATAATAATTCTCTGCTCCACGGAAACGTGCACTTCACTCTCACTCATTGTATAGTTTTATACTGAAGGGTCCGAACGGAAATGATGCCCATCTACGCCCGTCCCAAACCTCCCAGGCTACCTGAAACCCCACCCTTTAGAGTTCAATGTCCAACTGAAAAGTTTTTAGAAAGTCAGTCTCGTTTATATTTGATCAACCCTCGTATTAAACAGTTTAACATACACTCGTATATTACTAATACCAAAGTGAACTTCATAACAAGCCTTTAACTTGGCGTACGTGTTTGTTTATCTCTGGTAGTTTAGTAGCTAAAGATAACAACTTTCACTTGATAACAAGAAAGTTTCAGACAGATTTCACTTGGATCTGTGTAGTTTTCATAAATGCTTTGTAACTAATTTCCCATTTTTTAAAATAAAAGGCAAAATATTTCCTCAACAAATATAGTCAGACAGACAGATTTTACCCCCTACAGTAGCAGTTTGTTATACCTAAAAGCCATAGATTATCTTTGTTTAGCAACAATTTACTCTACTGTAAGAATTTACATACTTTTAATTTTGTAACTGGTATTTTATGTAAATTGCAAAGCCATTTTCTGTTTTGTAGCAGTTTAGGAAATATTTATAACTACTATTTATTGAACAAAAATACGTAATTTTATCATTTTTTTTATTATTTTCAAACAAAATATTCCAGATATATCTGTTGAAGTTATGAGCACGACTTGTACATGAAAAAACAAGAGATTTCACTAAATTTCATAGTAACAAGGGAATGGCAACTGTTCCGACTTATGATTACAAATAATAGAGGCTACACTTTTGGAAAATTTACCAATGCCAAAAATCTGTTACCAAGCTAATCCGCATACAAAAAGAAATCTGTAGAAATGATCAATAGTCTGAAAAAAAGATTGTCACCAGTATTACAAAACAAAACAAAACAAAAATTATCCAAACATCTAATTACTGCACTGATTGGTCAGACTAGCACGTTCTACAACCTGGCGTGTGCTTCAAAGAATACAATAAAAAATTAAAATAAGGATTTGTTTCCATCATGTACTTTAAATTCTATCATTTTTAAATAACATAATGAATATTTTATCATATATAATCTGCAAAGTAAATCCATAACAATATACGAGGGTGGTCTGATAAGTTTCCGACCTCAACGTGAAGATAGCAGCACTCGTCGGTGGCAGCACTCGAATTTCGTTGTTCATCTGTTGACAGTTACCCACCAAAGTTTCAGCCATTTTGGATGAGCAGTCGTTTGAGTGAGTTGATGTGAGTATTTTTATGAAAATGGACAAAATCGAGTATCGAGCTGTCATTAAATATTTGTTTTTGAATGGCAATACGCCAACGCAAATCAAAGATGAGTTGGATTCTGTGTATGGGGACTCGGCACCATCATTTGCCACAGTGAAATTTTGGGCAGCTGAATTTAAACGTGGCCGTAAGAGCTTGGGAGACGATGAACGTTCGGGACGTCCAAAAACTTCAACTACTGACGAAAACATCGCCAAAGTTCACCAAATAGAGCTAGATGGACGCCGAATTAAAGTGAGAGAGATAGCAGACGTTATGAACATGTCAAAAAAACGTGTTTGTCACATATTAAATCAACATTTAGACATGAGAAAGCTGTCCGTGCGTTGGGTGCCGCGTTTGCTCACGTTAGACCAAAAACGAGTTCGAATGAACATTTCCAATGCTCTTTTGGCGCAGTTTAGGCGCAATAAATCCCAGTTTTGGCGCCGATTAATTACTGTAGATAAAACTTGGATACACAATTATACGCCCGAAACAAAAATACAGTCCAAACAGTGGACTGCAAAGGGGGAACCGGCTCCAAAAAAAGCAAAAACTTTTTTTTCAGCTGGGAAAGTGATGGCGACTGTTTTTTGGGATAGTCATGGCGTTTTTTTAATCGACTATCTTCAAAAAGGAAAAACCATTACAGGAGCATACTACGCATCATTACTTGACAAGCTGAAGTCAGAACTTGCGGAAAAACGGCCACATTTGCAGAAAAAGAAAATCCTGTTTCACCAAGACAACGCACCGTCTCACACCTCAGCGGTTGCCGTGGCGAAAATCCACGAATTACGGTTTGAACTGCTTGACCATCCGCCTTACTCACCAGATCTAACCCCAAGCGACTTCTTTTTGTTCCCTCATCTAAAAATTGCGCTCGGAGGACAGAGATTTTCGTCAAATGAAGAGGCAATCACCTTCGTGAACAATTATTTTGCAGAGAAAAACGCCGAGTACTATTTGGACGGGTTACAGAAATGGGAGAAGTGTGTAGAGGTATAAGGAGACTATGTTGAAAAATAAAAAAAAATTCTGAAAAAATGTCTTGCATCTTTGTTAGGTCGAAAACATTTCAGACCACCCTCGTACGTGTATTTCTTAGAATTTTTTTTTTATGTTAAAAGTATTCGCCAAACATCGACATTTATTATTATATTGTCAAAATATTATTAAGTTATCAAAAACACAGTGACAAACGTGAATGATTGTTGGTTCAGTTGAACTATGATTACAAAAAAACTCACTCGGAAAGCTGATCACACAGTGGTGTGGAAACCAAATATGACATCATCCTGAACCCAGAAAAATCAATTTTTGGCAAAACATGTGGTTATTACAAGCAAAACAATAAGTTTTTCACTAAAAAAATACTTCACTTTCTACTTTAAAAGCCGCAGCCAACATCTTTCAACAAAACATTCCAAATGTTTATATATGTATGTTAATGTTTTCATAAACGTTAAAGTTTCACTTTTATGACTAAAACAATTACGAATTCAAAACCATATACTTACAAAACTAAACTATTTTTCGCTATAAGATATTCTACGTCCTTTGTCCAAGGGTTTCGAAACGCTTTCCATTGGCTCTGAATTTGAACAAAAGAACCATCTTTCCGCCTAAACCTGTAAGCCTTTAAAACAACACTTTGATTTAAAAACCATCGACAATGTTGCAATAATTTTGTGCCTACCTACAAAAATTATTAACTAATTTATTTAAAGCTATTCTATCATTACAGATATGGAGTATGAATATAGCCATGGAATTATAACATAATTTAGTTGGCAAAAAAAAACAAATTTCAAGAAATTCAATGGTTTATATACTTTGATATATTTCTAACATACTTTGGTAATATTTATCTTCATTTGTATGATTTAAATCTTAACCGCAATGTACAGAAAATGCAACGGTAAGTTTATTTATGCAACTTAAGTTCAGGTAATTTTGCTCATGCTTCGGTCAATCCATCCAGAGGCTAAAAAAACCAATGCTATACTAAATGGAACCTACGGAAACGTGAAATATTCAATTTTCAAAATGAGTTTATCAATTTTTGAATTTATTTCAATATTGATAACAAATAATTGTCCAACAATATTTGCAATATAAAAAATTAATAACTTAAGTTTAATCAGAGAAGGAACGAGACTGTATAAGCATTGAACGTGCAATGTCAGCACTTGAGATAGACACTGTTTCTATTAGAATATTGTTTTCATTTCTAAATCAAAGAAACCCTAAACAATTTATGAATTTATAAAAATAACTTCACGTACTCTACAAATATTTCAAGCATCAAGTTCTGAATCCACTTTTAAATAAGATTTTTTTTATTTTTTTATTTTATTAATTACAACTGACGCGTGCCCCATCTAGTAATTTTTCTTTATCATTGTGTTCACTGTGTGCTGGGGTGCAGACCGACGGCTGGTCCCAATGTGTTTACAGCCTGGAGAGGTCAATTGGCTTGGTCCTCTTCAGCCTTCTTGTGATGTTGTCACTGCGGCATAGTAGTTGGACAATCTCTGTATTATTATGCTGTTCTAACCTGCAATAATGCTTAACCGAGAGCTTTTTAATGACTTCCTGAACAGATTCAACACCTAGGTCCCTATGTATGTTTTCATTTCTCACATACCAAGGGGCGTTGACAATCGTTCTCAATACTTTATTTTGAAAAACTTGAATAATTTTACTATTGCTTTTTCTTGTACATCCCCAGAGTGGTGCACCATAGGTCCATATTGGTCTTAGAACTTGCTTGTATAGCAGTATCTTGTTGGCTATCGAAAGTTCTGAATTTCTTCCAATAAGCCAAAACATTTTATTGAATTTGAGCTGTAGCTCCTCTTTTTTCTTTTTTACATGCACCTTCCATCGGAGCTTTGCATCGAGTGTCATTCCTAGATATTTAGCACTGTTTGCATATGTTATACTCCTTTCGTTTAATATTATTGGTAATGGTTCATATTTTCTATTCGTAAAATTAATGTATACAGTTTTCGCTTCATTAAGCTTTACTCTCCATTTTTTTGTCCATTGACTTACTGCGTTGGTGGCATTCTGTAATTTCTCTGTGACTTCTAAAATATTTTCCCCAACTGTTAATATTGCTGTGTCATCTGCAAACGTTGCTACTGTGGAGTTCCCAGTAACTGGTATGTCTCTAGTGTACAGAAGGTAGGGCCAAGAACACTTCCCTGAGGTACTCCTGCATTAATTTTTTTAATTTGTGAGTATTCTAGTTCGTATCTAACCCGAAAATGTCTCTCACAAAGGTATGACTTTAAAATTCTGAAGAATTGCTCTGGTAAGTCCCTTTGTAGTTTATGTTCCAGCCCACAGTGCCAGACTCCATCAAACGCCTGCGCCACGTCAAGAAATATACCTGAGCAGATTTGCTTCCTCTCTATAGCTTCTTCTATTATATCCACCACTCTATGAACTACTTTTAAATAAGATGCTTCTAAATATGGTTCCAATTATTTTTCGCAAATCCAAGATCTTCTCAATCAAAATTACCGTTAATTATCGCGGTTGTGCTGTAGATAACTGGAATGATTTGAGATGATATCATATTGTCTACCTTTATTACTACCTTATATTGCATAAGAGCTATGACCATTTCAATAAAAGAAACAGTAGAAACAACTCATTAGTAAAAGAGAGAAAATAAACTTGTAATCACATTTCCAAGTATGAGGTGTGGAAAACACATAAGATGCTTCCACGCAAAATAGCTGTAGCAAATTTCCGCCTGGAACTGGTCACGATTGTCTTGCCAAGCATCTCCATAGGATGAGACTAATAACCTCTGACAAGTGCAAGATATGTTCAAAAGTGTGTATGTTATGGACAAGGATCACTTACTGATCTGCGAGGGTCTGGATACAGAGAAGCAGGGACGAAGGGACTTTCCTGGATTGTATTGGGAGGCAAGATCCAAAATGGTGTGAACCAAAAGGAGCCATTGAAGAAGAAGAAGAAGAAGACATTTTTTTGAACCTTAAAGGTGTTGCTGTGGTTTCATAATACTAGATACTATAATTAATTTAGTGTATTGTCAACTTGAATTTCGACTTGCTCATCCGTGCTTTTTTTGCCTTTGTGAGCTACGGCTTTTACAGTGCATGGATTGGCACTTGGTTTCAGGGTCGTGTATGAAAAACCATGATTCATAATGGAATTAATTACCTTATCTAAAAAGGTAGGGTCAGTTTCAATATTTTTTAGGATGTCAGCACAGATGGTCAGAAAGCTATCAGTGAGGTTTTTCGGTACCAACTTCGAGCACACTTTGTTCATGTTAAAATTGTCGTGTAAAATTTGTCGAACAGTATCTTTGTCAATGTTCGTTAACTCACTAACTGCTCTTACGATTAAACAACGATTTCTCGAATAATCTTATCGACTTTTCAACGTTTTCATCAGTTCTTGCTGTTCACGACCAACCAAGACATGGACCATCTATAATGTCATCTCTCCCCCACTCAAAAACTTGAGTTTGTGATAAACAATCTTCACCATATACTTTTTTAAACAAATTTAATATTTCTTGACAGATTTTCCGAGTTCAACAAGAAATTTCATATTAACACATTGATCCACACTAACACTAAGCATTTTTTCCGACGGTACTGTTCAAAAGACTGCTGTGAGCGAAATGGATACTGTGCATCATCAAAATGGTGGAGCGGGTAGAGGGAGCATTCAAGGTCAATGATCTAGCATTTCAACTGCACGGAATGAATATCACGGGCTGACAAAAATCAATCCCGTTCACCTCGTATATATGCTACTTTTTTGAAACTTTTGACATAATCTGTTGCAACGAGCATGATAAAACAGGAAAAACATATTGTACGCGCAACAAACAAAAAAGTATTTCATTTCTCCAATAAAAAATAAACCAACCTGTGTAGTAACTGTGTCGGGGCTCTGCAGTGCTGCCTTGTGGGACTCTGACAAATGCGTGATGTCCTCGTGATGATAAAACTCATACATACTTGTGCCCAGAAGCTCTTGCGGTAGAAACCCAAACACCAGAGTTGACCTGAAACATGATTCATGAAAGAAAAGATAATTAGTAAAAAGTGAATTAACAAGAAGTTTGGTTTGTTTTACCAGGGCTGTTTCTTATCGATCTCCGAATCTACCATTAAGTGACCTGTTAAGCAGTAGAAGGCTGAGCTGCACACTGGATGACAGTGCATCTCTTCCGTTATAACTCTCTCATTAAATACCACACCATTCTGGGTTGCACATTTTCTTCCACCAAGTGAATTGAAAAGTCTCATTTATTTTCATCGGGCATAAGGAATAAATAATGCAGCAGAAACTCATTGCAGATTGAGCTGAATATATGGTAAAAACATCATGAGTGGCCGTGTTGTGTAAGGAAGGAGTTGTATGCACAAACTTTCCAAAAAAACAAAAAAAAATTATTAACAATAGAAAAGTCATGGCTACTGTTTTTCAGGACTATCAAAACAGCTCCAGAAGACAGCAGATCTCTTCCTTTGTTCAATGACTGAAGCGAATGGCTCTGTAGTAGATTTAATACAGTATTTGACAATACACTAAATTAATTATAGTATCTAGTACTATGAAATCCACCAGCAACACCTTTAAGGTTCAAAAAAATGTCTTCTTCTTCTTCTTCTTCTTCTTCTTCCAATGGCTCTTTTTGGTTGACACCATTTTGGATCTTGCCTCCCAAGTACAATCCAGGAAAGTCGCTTCGTCCCTGCTTCCCTCTATCCAGGCATTCGCAGATCAGTAAGTGATCCTTGTCTATAACATACACATCTTTTGAACAAATCTTGCACTTGTCAGAGGTTATTAGTCTCATCCTATAGAGATGCTTGGCAAGACAATCGTGACCAGTTTCCAGGCGGAAATTTGCTACAGCCATTTTGCGTGGAAGCATCTTATTGTCCTTAAAAAGATTAAACGGATCATAAGCTTTGTCTTGTAAGTTTTTCTTCATTTCACTAACAAATTTTTGCTGTGAGTCTGTTTTTAGTTTTCTTATAACTGCTTGTAATGACAGGGAGCCTGCTGGGTTTTGAATAATTTTTGTTCCTCTCTTTACCAAATTATCCGCAGCTTCATTTCCCATCAATCCCACGTGTGCAGGGACCCACTGCATTGAGATATTGCCAACATTATTTCTTACAATCTTGTAATTATGTCTGATATTTTGTACTACTTTGCTTTTTGGATTATCATTATTGGCTATTGCCTGCAGATACGATTTCGAGTCAACTAAGACCACTATGTTTGTGTTCAGCCATGGTCTCACAATCAGCTGTTCGAGAGCCTCATTTACAGCTATCAATTCCGCCTCAAACACTGTAGAATTGCTGCTCCTGTTTCTCCTTCCATTCTAGAGCCATCAGTATATACACGGATCCAAGAGTCTGACGGGTATCTCACTTCCAAGGTTTCCAAAGCGATTTGAGATATTTTCACTGGAGCATCAGAGTTCTTGCTCACTGGTTGGCCAGAACCTTTCTGTTCAACTTATTTTTGAAGTTTTTTCAATTTGCTCAGAGTTTGTGTGCACTATTTTGCATTATATTTCTGTGGCATTACTTTCTTCCGCCTAAATAAAATGAAATATCAGTGAAAGTGGCCATGTTTACGTGTCTGCGATGAAGCTCAAAATGGCTGTATGAAGTTGCCAGTAACCAGTGGTCATAATGGGAAAGACGTGCTATCATCAAGTGAGAAGCTTTGTCTCCTACCCTTTGACAAACCACTTCACAGTAGATTTAGAGGTTGAAATAAAAATAGCCCTCTTAAACATAATATTAAATAAACAACAAATTATTTTTTCCACCATTATGGAATTAGTAACTGTTACAATGACAACAATCTACATTCTATAATTTAAAATCTTTTGAAAGCAGGCGTACTCACCACAATAAACATCTATTACAGAACTTGATAATATATTCAAAAACAGATAATCTAAAAAGGGTTCGGTTCCGATTATTTCAGACTAACTGGATACTTTATTTAACATTCCAATCCAGTCATAACATTTTTTTTATTTATTTATCAATGTGACCTGTGACGAACGAATAAGAAATCTTTTTATATATATGATCCCTACTTTTAAGTGCACTTTTTAGAAAACAAATTTGAGTTTTGGGCCACAAGAACACATTCAAAGTACATACAAAATTTAACGCCAAATGTGTTTCAGAACTGTTTACATAACACGGTGTTTAAATTTAAGAGAATACAACAATCGTGTAGGTTGAATAAACAAAAAAGTATAATTTGTCGACTTTCCCATGTACTGTAATTTTATATTTAAACTAATAAATTCTTATAATCGGTTATGTGTTCCCGTATTCTAGATTGGCACTTTAATTTTATTTTATTTTTTTTTTTTTTAGCCGCCTTGTTCGCCTAGTGGATAGCGTACTAGGCTTTCACCCCGAGGATCCGGGTTCGATTCCCGGAGAGGGCTTGGCATTTTCATACGCTATAAATCATCCCACCGTCTGCATTAGCCCAAGTGTGCACAATAGTCA
>CM040183.1:4660592-4755592 GCA_022606455.1 Callitettix versicolor
TAGTCCGAGTCCTCTACAATATTTTAGTGATATAATTATAAACACAACGAAAAGTATGTTATTGTAGAATAAAGTTACTGCAGAAAAACTACTTAAAAAATGCTTTATCTTATAACCAATTCATATTTTTCTTTCTACAAATCAGAATAAACATTTGTAATAAATTCATTTGAAAGTTTTACATTATATGGTCTTAAACATAAATGGTATCCAAAAAATAAATACAAGATTTTTAACACAATTATCTGTTTGTTGTTTCAGTAAGTGTTTCTGAAAATATAAATTTTAATTTCTGAAGATAAAATCACACTGAACGTTATCATTTTTCAAAGATGCAATACATTCTTCTTCATGAATCTCCCGCATAAAAATAATTGTCAATCCATAGAGTCATTTATTTGTAGATTTTGTTCATAACTATCAAATCATTTGATGTATTGTCATATTGTTTTACTTCTAAATGAAATAAATATTATAAATATTTTCACTACACTAGAGTATTGCTGGAATACCTGTACGCGAGTGAATGCTTGGTACTAAATTATAGTTTAGATAAACTGAAAATACTAGAAAGGAGAATCATGAAAAAACTTTTAGGCCCAGTGAAAACTAAAGAAACATGGAAACTAAGATCTAATGATGAAATATACAGAAACAAAGAGGACGTGACAGAGACAATAAGGAAGAGAAGACTGCAATTTTTTGAACATATGTACAGGATGAATGATTCAAGACTAGCGAAAAGGATACTCAAGTTGGGATAAAAAGTCAACAACTAGCTGGATTCAAGAGGTGAGGAAAGATTTAGAAAGAAATAATATAAAAGAAGAAGAAACGCTGAACAGAGAGATTTTTAGAAAGAGGATATTGAGTATGGAGGGATTCCAAGGAAGATTGCAGAGAAAATCTGGTGTGAAGTAGTCCGAAGACAGAAAGAAGCTGCATAGTGAAAGGATGAGGGAATATTGGAGGGAACGGAAGAGAAAACATCTAAGTGTGAAGAATTGAAATTGTCACGTGGTCCCTCATCGAAAGAAGAAGAAGAAATAAATAAGCTTTTTGTTTACTTAAGTAAAGCGTTTAAGGATCATTTATCCCACTAGTTTAACTGAACTGTAATGAAAATATCATTAATTTAAAAAAAAAAGTAGTAGGTTTTTTTTTTGGACCCCTCTTGGTTACTCTTAGTGTAATTAATGTAAATACTTGAGTTAGAAGAGAAGATGCTGACCAGATGAGTGTTGTTTTTTCCGCCTATGGCATCCAGTTGTTGTATCCGCTTCTTCTTTGATGGTGCTTGCCATTTTGCACTTCATGCGACAGAAGAATGAGCGTCGAGCCCCAGGACATAGCCTTGATACTCCTTGTGGCATATCAGTCTTTACTGGTAACATAGCTTTAAAAAAAATCAAATGTTAGACTAACCAATGCCAAATAAATATAATCTGGAAAGAGAAAAAAATGAGTTTTTTCATAAGTACTTTTTTTTTGCTTAACATCCATACTTCATGCCAGTTAGACTAATGAGAAGTACCAGGAGTAACTGCAGCTAGAACTAAGAACCTTATGCAAAGTTCAGAGACGCAGCAGAATGACCGTGCTTTAGCCACATCAAGCTAAGCTGGAAACACTTATGCACACATAATTGTAACGAATTAATTTCTTTAACTTTGCTGGATCATTAAAACTTAATGATTAGTGCTCACAAAATCAGTATTAAAATAGTATCACAGTTGCTAAGAAAATAGGTTGTGACAATTTGAGCTCATAAAATGATATTTGTTATTTAAGTGAATAATTTAACAGGATACTGAACTAAAAGTTCTAGGACGAAAGATTTAAGAATAAAATAAAATATGGTAGTAATAAAACAGGTGATAAATAATCAGGAAGTATGCAGATAGGCGTTCATTTTTTTAAATATATTTATTTAATAATTCAATATAAATTAGGATTTCACAAGAAAAATATTCAACCACATAATATGAAATATAAATAAATATTTACTTTTGGCATCTATCAGTCGTTCTCTCGGGCTGAGATCAGAAGAGGATAGTTGTTCCTTTACCTTTGCAACATCTTTAGGATGAAGTATATCAAACCAGCTCTGCCCCAGCAGATCACCCTGGCCAACAAAGATATCACTAGTCAACACGCTATAATGTCCGTGTAAGTGAATTATTTATAATTATAGAATGAAATAATGCAAATTAAATTTTAAAAATCCAATCATCTTAATATTTTTTGGAATTTTAATATTTTTTGGAATTAATATTTAATGCAAATTAAATTTTAAAAATCCAATCATCTTAATAATTTTGGTAACTAATATATCTTAGCAAAATTTATAAATAATATAAGTCAAAACAAAATTCGAAGTACATTTTTTCTCTCTTTATTTGTTTCGCCCAACTTTGGGGTACACTAAATCAATCACTTTTTAATTTTCTGTGCCTTCCTCGTAGCCCAGTATTGCTTCATTCGTTGTGATCTTGCTTTTCTTTCTTCGTCAAAGATTTGGATCACTTTGCCTTGGAACCGTTGCTTCTTGTCCTTGGTTATTGTTTTGGCTGTTTTGTCCATGAGCATAGTGTCAGTGATTTGTAGTTCTGTTATGTCTTTCTCTGTTTCTCTAAACCAAAGTGGTTTGGCTCTTCTATTGCGAAAGTAGTCAAATATTTTTTTGGTTAGTCTATTTTTGTCCATTCGGAGGATGTGCCCATAAAAATAAATTCTCCTTTTTCTTATTGTGTCTGATAATTTACTTTAAATATCAGACTTTAAATAAATTAATTTACTTTATTATAAAAAATATTAAAAAATTCAATTTATATTAAAAAGATGTGTATTTATTATTATTATTTTAACGTTCCACTATTGTGCACACTTGTGCTAATGCAGACGATGGGATGATTTATAGCCTATGAAAATACCAAGTCCTGGCCGGGAAGTTGTCACACTCATCCTTAGTATTTTAACGTATGATGAAATCGTCCATCAGAAGAAGGCAAATAACATTTTCTTGGCTTGAACACTTTTTTGGGAAAATTCTTAGCCCAATAATAAACACATCACTGATTCTATGTGTGGGCAGAACAAGAATGTCACAGTTATGCTCTTTCTGCACGACACAGTTCATACACTGAAACGATTTGCAACCGTAAAAGTATTTTCCTTTTAAGAGGCCACTCTTATATGGAGGGGGACAAGGATATGTCTCTTGTCAATGCAAAATCTTACACTGAGACACCCAGTGACTGGAGGGACGTCATCAAAAAGAGCAAATTCAAACCATCACCTTTCACTGTCATCAATTGTGCAACAGACGTCAAACTTGGACAGACTTTTTATCTGGGCTTTATGTTAAAATGTGTCCTATGCCTACACGACCAATTAGTATTTTAAAGGTTGACCAAAAGCAGGCAAGATTCATGTATTACAGTCAAACTACTTGGGTAGATATTTGAAAGCTGTTTTTGTTAAGAATAAAGGCACATAAAAAACAAGAAATTAAGAAAGTCTAACAAGCACAATGACCCAAACGTACTGAGAGAACTTGTCAATGGAAAACTGCCCACTAAACCCGCAAAATTAAAGGAACTACTACATTTAAAACAGTTCTTGACCAGTGCCGATTCTCATGCATTCTACGATTCACTGGTTCCCTGCCCTTGGTTTGGACGAAGATCACATCGATCGAGCATCCATACAACCCACCAATTGATATTACTCGTAACTGGCAAAAACGATCAAGGTCCTGACATCTTTTTGTTTTGAATTTAACTGTTCATGTTTCATCTGTTAAGTGTTGTGTTTTATTTCTGAATATGTAATGAACGCTGTTTTAAAATGTGCAAAGCTTAAGAAACTTATTTTTCTGCCTATTCTTAAGTTATTTAATCGACTTGAAACTTAAAAAACTTAATTCTGAAAATTGTGGTGTGCAGGACTATGGTCGTTCTTTCCCGTGGCCCTTCATATATTTAAAATTAATAAGCACTCTTTTGTATTTTTTTTAAAACAATATGTATTTGGGTCAGTTAAAGTAATATTTAATCACTTAAGAAGTTTTCACTATTTAAGTTTAATCACTTAAATTTAAGTCATTCACTTAAATTTACCTGTGAGTAATTTAAAACTTGTGAAACTGACTCCGAAACGTAAAGAATTCTTCCCCGGTCACAGCCAACAACGAACAGGAAACCCTCAGCTGCCTAAATCAAATAAGTGATACATTTCATTAATTTTTAATTTACAATTCTTTTTATTCATTTTTATATAACTGCAGGAACATGCAGCTTTCTAAGGTGGTGATATTTTCGTGATATGCATGGCACAAAAAACTTTATCTTTCAGAGGTTAACTCTTTGGTAGTCACATGCAACTTTTCCCTATTGATATATATATATATATATATATATATATATATATATATATATATATACATATTGTGTATTTTTGCTTCTAACAACAGTGACTGTTTGAAGAGTTGGATCAACAAGACAAGAAAACAAAAGATACCAGTCGAACCCTAAGCCCTTCTTATCTCTGGTCGAAGTACACCCTAGTGTTGGTCATATGCTATCTGTATCAATGTAATTATGGAGCAGTTACGACAAAATATTTTTAGCAAAAATTATATGTAAGTTTACACTAGAGGTGGGCGTTTCTGCTATTTTTATAAAATATCAACAAACTTTTTATTGAGAAAAACTGCTTTTTAAAGCAGTTGGAAAAAAACAGGTTAAGAAAACTGAAACTCGAAGTTGTATTAGCAGCTAAAACATAAAGCACAAACGTTCAGTTTTCTAAGACTACTCCTTCATTCCCATTACCACCATGTCCTTAACTGTTTTCGGGTGTACAGCATTTAGAAAAAAATAATCCTTATAAGTGTAGTAATAATTAAATTACATTCTCTAAACGTAATATATATGTATGCCATTTTATATTTACAATATGCAATGAATTTCTAATTCTAATAGAAGCATTCTTTTTTTACTTAAAATTAAATAGTCCTTTGTATATTTACTGAAATGCAAACAATTTAGAATATTTTTAGTTGATCAAAAAATATTGATGTTTGATAATAAATATAAAAAATACGTTTAAATAAAATTAGGTTATGTATTTACAAAATGTGAGATGTTACTGTCATATTTTTATTTGAGAGAAAGTAGGTTTTCACTTTTCAACACTGAAAAAAGTAACCTTAGTAAGTAAAATATTGTAATAAGAACATAGGCCAAATGTGTTTAAATAAAATTAGCTCTATATAGTTACAAAATTATAGGTTATTAACATTAGGTTATTATAAATGTCTTTTCAAATTAGTCACGCTAGATTTATAAGATAAGGCTTGTTTACATATATTGTAAAAGCCTTTTCATTCTCAGCCTTAGAAAAATAGTTCCAAATTATACTTCTTTGACGGTTAGCCATAATTTTAAAACATATGACACTAAAAGATTTGATTATGTTCAGATGTAGCCTATATTTCGCAAAATTTTAAAAAAAGTACTAAAATAACCTAAAATTATTCAAGATATATACAAGAGTAGATATTGTGAATTTTAAAAAGTCCACACATCCAATAAATAATTAAAAACTATGCACTTAATTATAAAAACATAAAAAAAGTAAAAGAAAACTTTCAAAAATTGTCCACTAAATATTTTTAAATTTCTAAACACAAAGTAAACTACGGAGAAAAACTAATATAAAACACAATTATGGCTGATTTTACAGTTTAAAAAATGTTTGAACAACAAATTTTACATTTAAAACTTTCAAACAACTCGCAACAAAATAGAGATAAACGTTGACAACGCCCAAACAGTTCTTATTTCACTACAAGCAACAAGCAACAAGAAACTTTGAAATAAAGGGAAAAGCATAAAAGCAGGTTGAAGAAAAGCAGCATGAAAACAGTTAGCAGAAAAACAGCAAGAAAAATGTTTTAGCGCTTGCGTCAACGTTCCAATACAACGTGGGTGATGGGGAAGTCCCAACAGCTGTTCTTTGTTTAACCAATCACGAACCAGTTCAAATCAAACTGCTTGTTTCCGTTTGGAAAAGCAGTTTGTTTGTCGTATATAGAAAAACAGTTTTTTTTAACAGTTTGGTGTTTTCTTACCCACCTCTAGTTTACACTGACTATATTACCTGTTCTTTATGAAAACAAATAACTTTTACAAAATTCTTGTGCGATTACTGTGTTTTTCCACGATCAAAAAAAAAAAATGTTCCGAACCAAAACTGATGTGTTATTTGTGATGAAACAGGATTTTTTTACATATACGTTCTTGTTATTTGTAGATTTTGAGAAAAATTGTTTATTTTTTATCGCTAGCAACAGGTTGGTATGATTAAAATGTCTGATTAACATGAGAAGACAAAGGAAGGAAATATACGAGAATATCTATCTCCTAATACATACTTAAGGAACAAGGAGTGAAGTACATGTTATGGTGCCCCGGTACGGCAACAAAAACATCAATTCCCAGGTAAACTGGCTGAATTTATCATTTATTTTTGCTCAGTAGCAACAGATTAACATTTAAAAATGCCCTATAAAAACTGGAAAACCAAGAAGAAGTGGCGAACATACTTATGTTCATACAATGATAGGGCCCCAAATATGAATGGAATAAAGTAAGTTTTTACCTCTTCTTCTTTGGTGTCTAACATGTAAATATATTTTTAATAAACAAAAATAAACAATTTATTTCAATTCGAAAAAAGTTGCCCAAGAGTGAACAATTACAATTTTAATATTTCCTCTGGCTACCCAAGATCTGGCACATTTAGGGTGTGCAATGAATTTACTGCAAAAATTAAAACCTTAGGAAGTAGGAAAAAATATATCAAGTCTGGGAGAAGTAAAGAAACCGGATAATGTTATCAGTAAATAACATGAATCATCCTTTACAAAACAAGTTTAATCATTTTCGAGCGCTATATCAGAGGGATCTTTACATGACTAAACATTTGTTCACTCCCTTAGAGTTAAAATTTACAAAAAACTCATTATTTTACCATCCATACACTCAAATACGTACAAGGTGTGTTCAGAAAGTAACGAGAATTTTAATTTTTTGAACAAAATATTTATTCTTCTACATTGATGTTGTCGCCTTCAAAATAGTCCCCATTGGAGATTATGCACTTGTGCCAGCGCTTCTTCCAATCCTCGAATCACTTCTCAAACTCGATCTTTGAGATAACCTTTAGTTCTTTCAGCGATGCGCTTTTAATGTCATCTACGGCTGTAAAACGACGGTCCTTTAAGGTTCTCTTTATTTTTGGAAATAGGAAAAAGTTACACGGAGCCATGTCTGGCGAATATGGAGGCTGGGGCATCGTTACAGTACTGTTTTTGGCCAAAAATTCAAGAACAAGCAATGAAGTGTGAGCTGGTGCATTATCGTGGTGCAAAAGCCATGAATCCACAATATCCGGGCGTTTTTTTCCGGATTGCTTCACGCAAACGGCGTTGAACTTGTAGGTAGTACTCCTTATTAACCGTTTCACCTAGTGGCAGGAATTCATGAGGCACTATGCCATTAATATCGAAGAACACAGTGAGCATAACCTTCACGTTCGACCGCACTTGTCGAGCCTTTTTCGGTCTTGGCGAGCCAGAATGCCGCCACTGTGATGATTGAGCTTTAGTTTCGACGTCATATCCGTAAACCCATTTTTCGTCACCTGCTATAATACGTTTCAGTAATTCTGCATATTCTGCATAATTCGTTGACTTTATTTACTGACTCCTGAGCAACTTCCATTCGCCGGTGTTTTTGTTCAAAATTCAACAATTTTGGAACGAATTTTGCTGTCACGCGTTTCATACACAAAACATTGGGATCAATGTCATGACATGATCCAATCGATATGCCAACATCATCAGAGATTATGATTCGGCGATTTTTCATAACAATTTCTTTCACTTTTTCCACGTTTTCAACGGTTGTTGATGTGCTGGGGCGTCCAGGACGTTCGTCATCTTCAACGTCTTCACGGCCTTCTTGGAAACGCTTATACCATTCGTAAACTCTTGCTTTACTCATAGCAAACTCACCATGGGCCTTTGTTAACATTTCACACACTTTGTTACACTTTATTCCATTTTTATGCAAAATTTGATACAAATTCTTTGATCAATTTCTTTTCACAAACGAAAATCGCCGAGCTCATAAAAACACGTCTAACCTTAGTGGCTGTCACAAAGTCAACAATGAAAACAGCTGAAAGTTTTATCATACTTCAAGGGCATGTATACCAACATAATAAAAAAAATCGACAATCGGACTCTCTAAGATCGCGAACTTAAAAAATTCTCGTTACTTTCTGAACACACCTTGTACATTACTTTTACCACTCCATACATTATTTTACCATCCATTATTTTACAGTTTTTCAAAAGCTGCTCAGCACACTGGCACGAAAATTTATTCAGAGCGTAGACAATACCATTTATGAACTATTGCAAGAGTCTTTAAGAAACCTAACCTTGTCACACAACATACGTAATATTTCTACGACTTGCATGTCAGTATACCATCTTTGCTTACCTGCAGTATGAGATGTTTAAGTTCTTGGTCAGAAAGGAAGGAAGGCTTGTAATGGCCTTCTGTATATGAATGCACCGCTCCTCTGATCGTTTTCAAATGCTGAACAGCCATTCGTAAAACCGTTAGCTTGTCTAATTTGCGAGACATTGCGTGACACATTGGCACCATCGAAGATAATTCGGTGATGTAAGTGTTCATTTTGTCTCGCCGGCGTTTTTCTATCTCGCTATGGTTTTGTCTATAAAAATTTAAAAATTCAATATTAAATTAGAAAGACATTTAAAAAAACCATGTTATTTTATAAGTTATATTTATTTGTACATATTGTGAATTAAAAAAATAAGTTAATTTAAAATTGCTCACTGGACGAGTATAGAGAAAATATGGTGTTGATGAAAAAATCAATTGAGATTTTTATGGACCTAACTCTATTCAGGTCCTTGGTAGTCCTAAGCAGTGGTTTTCAGTATGATGTCATGTGTCTGTTTGTGTTTCCACACTTAACAATGTATTCAGGAAATGCTTTTTGAAGCCTTTTTTGTTCAAAAACTGTTAAAAATTGCATTTTCTAAAAAAAAAAAACAGCTAAAAGAATTGACATCAAAATTTCTTCAAATGTATCCATAAGTATTCAAGTAAAACAAGTGTATCCATAAGTATTCAAGTTCAACAAATGTATCCATAAATATTAAAGTTAAACAAATGTATTCATAAATATTAAAGTTAAACGAATGTATCAATAAGTATTCAAGTTAAACAAATGTATCCATAAGTATTCAAGTAAAACAAATGTATCCATAAGTATTCAAGTAAAACAAATGTATCCATAAGTATTCAAGTAAAACAAATGTATCCGTAAGTATTCAAGTAAAACAAATTTATTTATAAGTATTCAAGCAAAAACAAATGTATCCATAAGTATTCAAGTTCAACAAATGTATCCATAAGTATTCAAGTTAAACAAATGTATCCATAAGTATTCAAGTTAAAAAAATGTATCCATAAGTATTCAAGTTCAACAAAAGTATCCATAGGTATTCAAGTTAAACAAATGTATCCATAAGTATTCAAGTTAAACAAATGTATCCATAAGTATTCAAGTTAAACAAATGTATTCATACGTATTCAAGTTAAAGAAATGTATCCATAAGTATTCAAGTTTAACAAATGTATCCATAAATATTAAAGTTAAACAAATGTATTCATAAATATTAAAGTAAAACAAATGTATCCATAAGTATTCAAGTTAAACAAATGTATCCATAAGTATTCAAGTTCAACAAATGTATCCATAAGTATTCAAGCAAAACAAATGTATCCATAAGTATTCAAGTAAAACAAATGTATACATAAGTATTCAAGCAGATCATATTAATTCTTTCGAAGATTTCGTTTATTTGCAAAATGAAATTTTTACCTAATAGCGATATACTTAATAGCTTTATTATTTCTTTTAAATAGACTATCATAATAAATCCTAGTAAGCCAATTGTTTTTCGTTATTCATATTTATATTTGTGAACACTATATATACCATTAACCAAGTATAACAAGTATGTATACTTTGTACGTATTTGTTAACCCCCTCCGCACTTAAGCAAGTCTTTCATTTTTTTAACAAAAACATATTTATAACCACTATATGTCTCACGTCTAGGCTCAGACACTTATTAAAATTGTCATAACTTTCTTATTTCTTACATGCGTTACAAAAACATAAATATTCCCTTGCAGAACTCTAATAAAGCGATCAATTAAAAAACATCAAAAACATCGGGTCATTTAAGGTCAACAGAAATAACTATAAACAATGTTCGGCCTTAACAAAATCAATGAATTACTACAAAGGTAGGTAAGTTACTCAACCCCAATATGTGGGGCTTCATGCCACTAAGACAATAATTGAATCACCCAAGGTCGTCACTCCACTTTTTAATGCATTGTAACTTCTATATGAATATCTACACGAGAAGTGTTCAGAAAGTAACGAGAACTTTAAAATTTCGCGGGTTTGAAGAATCCAATTGTCAAACATTTTTTTTTATTACGTTGGTATAAATGCCCTTGAAGTATGATAAAACTTTCAGCAGTTTTCATTGTTGACTTTGTCTGTGACGGCCGCTAAGGTTAGACGTGTTTTTATGAGCTCGGCGATTTTCGTGTGTTAAAACAAATGGATCAAAGAATTTGTATCAAATTTTGCGTAAAAAATGGAATAAAGTGTAACAAAGTGTGTGAAATGTTAACAA
Organism: Callitettix versicolor; assembly: GCA_022606455.1. NCBI lineage: Eukaryota > Metazoa > Arthropoda > Insecta > Hemiptera > Cercopidae > Callitettix > Callitettix versicolor. The sequence continues at coordinate 4,671,418 of CM040183.1, forward strand.
AGGCCCATGGTGAGTCTTCTACGAGTAAAGCAAGAGTTTACGAGTGGTATAAGCTTTTCCAAGAAGGCCGTGAAGATGTTGAAGATGACGAACGCCCTGAACGCCCCAACACATCAACAACCGATGAAAACGTGGAAAAAGTTAAAGAAATAGTTATGAACAATCGCCTAATCACAATTAGAGAGGTCGCTGATGATGTTGGCATATCGCTTACATCATGTCATGTCATTGTTTCCAATGTTTTGTGTATGAAACGAGAGGCAGCAAAATTCATTTGAAAATTTTAAAATTTTGAACAAAAACAGAGGCGAATGGAAGTTGCTCAGGAGTCACTAAATGAAGTCAACGACGATGCAGAATTACTGAAACGTATTATAACAGGTGACGAAACATGGGTTTACACATATGACGTCGAAACTAAGGCTCAATCATCCCAATGGAGACATTCTGGCTCGCCAAGACCGAAAAAGGCTCGACAAGTGCGGTCGAAAGTGAAGGTTATGCTCACTGTGTTAATATTAAGGGCATATTAATGGCAATCATATGCCATTAATGGCATAGTGCATCATGAATTCCTGCCACCACGTGAAACGGTCAATAAGGAGTAACACCTACAAGTTCAACGCCGTTTGCGTGAAGCAATCCGAAAAAAACGCCCGGATCTGTGGAAAAACAATTCATGGCTTTTGCACCACTATAATGCACCAGCTCACACTTCATTGCTTGTTCGTGATTTTTTTACCAAAAACAGTACCGTAACAATGCCCCAGCCTCCATATTCGCCAGACATGGCTCCGTGTGACTTTTTCCTATTTCCAAAAATAAAGAGAACCTTAAAGGGCCGTCGTTTTACAGCCGTAGATGACATTAAAAGTGCATCGCTGAGAGAACTAAAGGCTATCTCAAAGATCGAGTTTGAGAAGTGTTTCGAGGACTGGAAGAAGCGCTGGCACAAGTGCATAATCTCCAATGGAGACTATTTTGAAAGCGACAACACCAATATAAATAAATATTTTGTTCAAAAAATTAAAATCTCGTTACTTTCTGAACACACCTCGTATATAGACAGTCACGGTGGAAACAAATTAATAATAATGAAAGTGATTTTTTTTAATGAAATTTGAATTATTAACAATAGTTTTTTAAGCACCTTCAAGACCAAACTATGCTTACGGCTTGGAAAATAACAAAACCTTTCAAGCATCTACTTCACATCATACACAAATGGTACTTAAACATATTTATAAAGAATATAAATATATAATAGATTTGTTTATTCAACTGGGCCTTGATCTTGGTTAATACTGAAATATAAAGCCTATAAACAAAGAAAATCTATAATGATTACTACTATCACACTCCTTATCAAAGGTATTGACATGTACTTCCAAAAGTCTTCATGTAATAATGTAAACAAGCTATTATCGCCTATTTAAATTAATATTGAAATTAGGTGAAATTAAGATTAACTTTACACACAATAGACAATTAATTTTAAATGACTCACCATATTAAATTCGATTGAAAAATTAAATCACCAATATTTATTAACAGCAATATTGCTGAATTTCTAAATAGAAATATATTGTACCGCTTTAGTTGATAACATTTGACAAAAAATTAGTTTAAATTTCATAAATATTCAAATGAATTAATTAAAAAATATCTTCTTCACTTTATTGTTTTAAGAAGAAACAAACCTTAACTTCTGACCAATTTGTTTAGGACATTACATCATTCAATGTTTCACGGTACGAGATATTGCCACTAAATATAAACAGACTGCAAGTATAGCCACCATTATAGCCTAAAAAATGTGCTCGATATCAGAGACTAAAGTCCAAGTAGTTGGACTACCTGCCGCTACGAACGCTGCCTACCTGCAAAGATACGTTTGAGAAAATAGACAGTACTATAATCTATTTAACTGTAGTTGAATACTCCGCCGCAAGATGCCACTAGCAGTGAGAGCTCACGAATCGTTACGATTTCTAGTACCGATTTCCGAAAATTAAAATTAATTGGCAGGAAAGTACCCTACACACCCCTTACAACACATCACTTACACCTACATTTATACGTGCACAATGTGTTTATGATAAACAAATAAATACATAAATCTGCATACAAGACCTCGCACTGGTAGATAAATATACTATGCATTATGCAACTCGGCTTACTTCTTATTGTCGTCTGTGCGCGCCGACTTGGCGTCATCTCCTGTATCGTCATCGAAGTCACTGCCGTCACTAAAACAAAAAACAAAAACATTTATTTGAAACCAAAAAAAAGTATAAACTGTCACGTTCACCCGAAACGGGTAAGTATCAATGGCACACATTAGGCAGATCGTCTAAAACGACCATTTCGTTGGTGATAGATATATGAAAAACTTTCCCAAAACGACTTATGGGTTCGAGTAACTATCCCATAATAACCCATAGGTTTGAGCACAGATTGAAAAATTGAAATTGATAAGATAAACGAGGCAAACAGTTACTTACCAGAAATCTATCATAGAAGATAAACTGTTCAAAATTGTTTACATTCAGTTATTAAGTTGCAATTATCAATGTACGCGATTAACGTACGCACGCGCACAAACAAACAAACACACACAAACATACACACACACACACACACACACACACACACACACACACACACACACACACACACACACACACACACACACAATCCCATCGTCTGCATTAGCCCAAGTGTACACAATAGTCGGACGTTAAACACACAAAAAAAAATGCACCGGAAAGTCTGGTTGCGACAATGATGGCTTCAGAGGCCAACTGGAGGACTATTGCGGAATTCGCTGCAGTGGTCATGAAGAGGTTGAGGGCTGAGGATCGAGAAAGGAGAGCCAACGCTGTAGAAGAGTAGGCAGTCAGCCAGTCCACCTTCCCACGAAGTAATGCCTGGCGGCGGTTCCAAGCATTTACAGAAGAGGAATGATTTTGGTGTTTTTTTTTAGTGGGTAACAATATATCTTAGCTTAAGTTTGAACTTAATTTGAGTCCCACACTCTGGGGTAGTGTGTAAATATTTTGTCTACCCCAGGTAGTCTATAAAATATTTTTGTCCACCTTTTTTTAGCATCGCAAAAAAATACACACGCGAGCGCACACACTCACACCACACACATACCACACACATAAACACACCACACACATACACACACACACTCACCACACACACAACACACGCACGCGTACACACCACACACACACACCACACTCGCGCACCCGCACACATTCACTCACGCGCACGCACGCACGCGCACACAAACACACACAAACACAACACACACACACAGCACACAACACACGCGCGCGCACACACTCTCTCTCTCTCTCTCTCTCACACACACACACACACACACACACACACACACATACCACACACCACAAACGCGCGCACACACACACACACACACACACACACACACACGCACACACGCACACACCACACACACACACACACACACACACACACACACACACACACACACACACACCACTCGCGCACACAAACACACACACAGCACACAACACACGCGCAAACACACACACGAGCGCACACACACACACACATACCACACACCACACACGCGCGCGCGCGCACGCACACACACACACACACACACACACACACACACACACACACTCACATACCACACACCACAACGCGCGCACACGCACACACACCACACACGCACGCACGCACACACCACACACACCACTCGCGCACGCGTACACACTCACACACACGCACACAAACACACACACAGCACACAACACACGCGCGCACACACACACGAGCGCGCACACACACATACCACACACCACACACACGCGCGCGCGCACACACGCACGCACACACACGCACGCGCGCGCGCACGCACGCACACACACACTGTAACTGTGTGTAATCCGTATCATTACTCCAACATTTCCCACATATCCATATCACTGGTTCAATTTATTTTCTTCCACCAATTGTTACAATTTACGCTTTATAGATTATCACTGCTGTTATTTTTATTTTAAAATTTTGATTTACTAAATTTGAACCATCTGACAAAGTAACGTTTTCATTGTCTCACAATATATTGACATTTATCTCGAGGTACCCTAATTACCGTTTTTACTCTGATTCATTTTCATTTTATTTTCTTTAGTAATTTTTTACTTTACAATACGATTGGATTGTATCTATTTAGTTTTATTAAAACTTTTAACTGTATACTTCGATATCTTCTGAACTAACAGTTTTTCTGAGATTTTAATTCTTGATAATCGCCTTAAAACCTGTCGTTTATATGTCAGACAACTTCAAATTTACTTTTTAATTGCATTACAAATATTTTCGTACTATTGCTGTTAGTTACGTTTTTACTAAGTTCTTTCTACGCCCATCTCGAGTGCTGAACAGGCAGTTTGTGTGCTTTTTGCCAATACAAGGCTACGTACAAACTTAAATCAACTCTAGTTCGATTTGAAAATCTAATACGATCATTTATCAATAATATTTACTTTTTATCCCTTACGGAAATTTCTTTTTATAATATTAATATAACCACAGAAAAGGTTCTGTCTCAAATATATATATATATATATATATATATATATACATATATATATATATATATATATATATATATATATATATATATATATTCACGAGATGTGTTCAGAAAGTAACGAACATTTTAATTTTTTGAACATATATAAATTTATTCTTCTACATTAATGCTGTCGCCTTCAAAACAGTCCCCACTGGAGATTATGCACTTGTGCCAGCTCTTCTTCCCATCCTCGAAACACTTCTCAAACTCGATCTTTGATAGCCTTTAGTTCTTTCAGCGATGCGCTTTTAATGTCATCTACGGCTGTAAAACGACGGTCCTTTAAGGTTCTCTTTATTTTTGGAAATAGGAAAAAGTCACGCGGAGCCATGTCTGGCGAATATGGAGGCTGGGGCATCGTTACGGTACTGTTTTTGGCCAAAAATTCACGAACAAGCGATGAAGTGTGAACTGGTGCATTATCGTGGTGCAAAAGCCATGAATTGTTTTTCCACAGATCCTGACGTTTTTTTCGGATTGCTTCAGGCAAACGGCGTTGAACTTGTAGGTAGTACTCCTTATTGAACGTTTCATCTGGTGGCAGGAATTCATGATGCACTATGTCATTAATATCGAAGAACACAGTGAGCAAAACCTTGTCGAGCCTTTTTCGGTCTTGGCGAGCCAGAACGCCTGCACTGGGATGATTGAGCCTTAGTTTCGACATCATATCCGTAAACCTATGTTTCGTCACCTGCTATAATACGTTTCAGTAATTCTATATCGTCGTTGACTTCATTTAGTGACTCCTGAGCAACTTCCATTCGCCGCTGTTTTTGTTCAAAATTTAACAATTTTCGAATGAATTTTGCTGCATCGCGTTTCATACACAAAACATTGGAAACAATGTCATGACATGATCCAATCGATATGCCAACATCATCAGCGACCTCTCTAATTGTGATTCGGCGATTGTTCATAACTATTTCTTTCACTTTTTCCACGTTTTCATCGGTTGTTGATGTGTTGGGGCGTCCAGGGCGTTCGTCATCTTCAATGTCTTCACGGCCTTCTTGGAAACGTTTATACCACTCGTAAACTCTTGCTTTACTCATAGCAGACTCACCATAGGCCTTTGTTAACATTTGTTTTAACAAACGAAAATCGCCGAGCTCATAAAAACACGTCTAACCTTAGTGGCTGTCACAGACAAAATCAACAATGAAAACAGCTGAAAGTTTTTATTATGTTTATACCAACATAATAAAAAAATGTTTGACAATCGGACTCTCCAAGCCCGCGAAATTAAAAATTCTCGTTATTTACTGAACACACCTCGTGTGTGTGTGTATATATATATATATATATATATATATATATATATATATATATATATATATATATATATATAGAGAGAGAGAGAGAGAGAGAGAGAGAGAGAGAGAGAGAGATAAGTAATTCTAAGCTTATAAAAAAAATGTATAACAAAGACATTTTAACACATAACAATTTGTAACCGCTCAAGAAACACTTTGACAGCGATAAACAAATTTCATTATTAATTCCAGAAGCAAACACTTCTCTAAGTTACAGAAGCCAAGAAAATTCTCTTAATTAACACGTTTGTAAGAGTTACTGGCCAAACTGTTTGTCAATGGATTTCTTAACCCTGTACACCGGTAATTGTTGGAGCTTTAGGGTTTCTCGGCTAATTAAATTCAATTATTCACCTCGATACTTGTTATTTTATTAAATAACTTGAGCGAATGTCTTTTATAAGTTATATAACTTGTACTTTTGATAATAATTACGGTTGAGAAAGGTGAAACAGTGTATATGTACACATGCAGCTGGCAAACATTAAAACAGAAAATTACGGAATTCGTCATATTCGTGTTTATACTGAAGCAAGACGATAATGCAGTGCAGTGGGGCCTCAACTTACGAATTTAATTCGTTCCGGAAGTCGTTTCGTGAGTTAAGAATTTCGTAAGTTAAGGCGCATTTTACATGTAAATTGCCAGATTCGTTCCACCATCCACGAACTTTCCCCCCAGATTAGCTGCACCTATTGAGAGGATTTAGACATCCCTCGAGGTACCCGAGTCTAACACACACTTATATTTACAACACTACGTTTACGACTTTACACTCACACTTACATTTAGGGAGGCGATAATAGCCTCAATGTGCTTTTCGCCTTAAAATAAAAAAAAACATAAAACCTGAAATAAAAATGTATTAATTACACATAATATGTACCAAATTACATGCACATAATACTAATACGAAATTATATACGTAATAAAGTTTATACGTCTAAAGATTCGGATTGCCGCCTCGGTGGCCTAGTTGATAGCGTACTGGGCTTTCACCACGAGGACCCGAGTTCGATTCCCGGCCAGGGCTTGGCATTTTCATACGCTATAAATCATCCCATCGTCTGCATTAGCCCAAGTGTGCACAATAGTCGGACGTTAAACACAAAAAAAATTAAAGATTCGGATACATGATCCAAGACAATGGCTTAGAGAAGTCTGCTGTTGAAGAAATGGTACGCATAATGGAAAGAGCATATGGTATCAATAAAAATTATTATAACAAAAAGTGCTTATTTAAAAATCTTAAAATAAGGCACTACACTACAGTAGTGAAACCGGAATGCCTGTACGCAAGTGAATGCTTGGTACTAAATTATAGTTTAGATAAACTGAAAATACTAGAAAGGAGAATCATGAGAAAAATTTTAGGCCCAGTGAAAACTAAGGAAACATGGAAACTAAGATCTAATGATGAAATATAGAAGAACATAGAGGACATGACAGAGACGATAAGGAAGAGAAGACTGCAATTTTTTGGACATATGTACAGGATGAATGATTCAAGACTAGCGAAAAGGATACTCAAGTTGGGATAAAAAGTCAACAACTATTTGGATTCAAGAGGTGAGGAAAGATTTAAAAAGAAATAATATAAAAGAAGAAGAAACGCTGAACAGAGATATTTTTAGAAAGAGGATATTGAGTGTGGAGGGATTTCAAGGAAGATTGCGGAGGAAACCTGGTGTGAAGTGGTCCGAAGACAGAAAGAAACTGCATAGTGAAAGGATGAGGGAATATTGGAGGGAACGGAAGAGAAAACAGCTAAGTGTGAAGAATTGAAATTGTCACGTGGTCCCTAGCAGGCCTCATCGAAAGAAGAAGAAGAAAGATTCGGATACGTAGCGATGTTGTGGGAGGAGATAATGTATCTTAATTTTTAATTATCATCACTCTCTTTTGCCTTTTTGGCTTCACTTTCACCTTCCCCAGTGTCTTCTGACGTACGTTTGGTGAAACGATGGTCCAGCAGCGATTGTTTTTGCCGACGTTTAAGAATGCTTCTGAAATGCGTCAAACAAACGCCATCAAAATGCGCGGCTGCCCTATTTTTCGCGTCGTTTCGTTAGTTGAGGCACGTTTCGTAAGTTAGTGCAGACAAATTTCGAAATCCCATTTGTAAGTTGAAATTTTCGTTGAGGCCTCACTGTATTTAAAAACAGACATTTTGCCTCGGCCGCTGACCGGGTCCTAGACTTCTTTATCGTCTGAATTTTTTTAATAAAATTTAATTTATATATTTGTTATTGCTTGTTGTTATTTCTTTACAGCCCTTAAAAGTTTGTTTATACTTGCTATTTATTAATTTATTTTTAAGTTGTTTTTATTTTGTTAATTAGTTTTAGGAACGTTAATATTTCTTTTTTTATCTTGTTATTGTTGTAAGGCCAATTTACAGCCTACAATAACTTTGTGTGTATGTTGTTTTAAGATTTATGTTATTGTTAACTAGTTTTAGGAAACTATTTATAGTTGTTATTGTATTTTGTATTGTTATTGTTTTGTTTGTTGTTTTTATAATGTCTTAAATTTTTATCTGACTTGTTTCTTTGTTTTCAAAAATTGTATTAAATAATTAATGTTGCGCCTCGGTGATGATAACCTTAAAAATTTTCGCCGGGTAAAAAAAAAAAAAAATTACGTATCCTAACATGTGTCGAATCACAAAACGTATTTTTTTTATTTTTCTCTAATCTATCGATACTACAGTCTGGCCAAAAAGAAAACACCTTGTGAAATCACAAACCTTCAAAGTAGCTAGTAGTAGAAAAACTGCCTGAAAATCGTGTTTTTCAATAATTTTTTAAATATAAAACTGGCGTTTGAAAATACGTTAACGGCATTAACAGAGAGTTATATACAAAAATATACTTTATTTGAAATTTCTGTACAATAACTGATTGGAACGTTATATTGTTACCGTTTAGACGCCAGATGTACTTTAGTGATAACACTAATGTCGAATAAAAATACTCAGTAATTGTATTTTATTTCCTTAAAAAAAAATTTAGTGTATGAAGTAGAAGTATATGTGTGAAGATGATTAAATAACGCACTTTTTAAGATTTGAACCTTACTTGAATGACGCTTTCCTTTTGTTCGCCAGATGTTTCCTGGTGCTGTCGACCTGAGGCAACTCCATAGTCGCCATGCCACTAGAGGCCGGTGCCTGTCCACCTCCAAGGAACATGGCTGTGGAGCAGGAACTTCTGAAATCACAAAACGCACACGTTGTAGTATTACATGATTCGTACACAAAGAACAATGCTACGACCAGAGGTCAATCTGGGAAGGACACGAGGGTCCTCAGGCGGAAGATTTGAGGGGGCGGCGAATGTATTGTAAATGGAAATTCTACTAGTCAAAATAAAAATATTTCCTTTGGATGATCAAAAACCTCGGCACTCCGTACCAAACTTTTGAAGCTGAAGTGGTCATTGATGTAGTTCTTTTCGCTCATCCACTTTCGCTGACAATTTAAAATGAGCTTCATCTGACATAATCAATACTTAAAAGACATCTGCCTCATTCACAAGCTTCAATAGTCCGTAACGTAAAGTAAGACGTGATACGAAGTTCTTATATTATTTTTACCCTACTTACTTTATAGGGGTAGATATTCGTAAGATTCTACGCAGAGAAAGAGAATGGTCTCGGTGGTCGAAGTGGCTAAAGCATCGGTCAATCTGCTCAACTGAAGGTTCTTAGTTCGAACCGCAGTTGTTTTCCCTTACCGTTAACGCTGATCCTCGTCCTCATTGGTCTAACTGGCATTAAGTATTAAGCAATAAAAAATCTACGCAGAGAATTTTTTTTTCTTTAACGTCCGACTATTGTGCACACTTGGGCTAATGCAGACGATGGGATGATTTATAGCGTATGAAAATGCTAAGCCCTGGTCGGGAATCAAAACCGGTCCTCGGGGTGAAAGCCCAGTACGCTATCAACTAGGCCACCGAGGCGGCTCTACGCAGAGAAGTATTGGAAACTGCGAAATGAGACTGTTTCCGTGCTGAAACGTTTATGACTCTGCAGTACAGTTTCAAAGTTTCCGACTTTCGAACTGAACGAGGTCTGCCACGGCTTAGTTTTCAGTGCTGAAGAAGTACAGTCTGTTCCAGAAGTTAACCACTTTTTGATCGTAAACAGTGACTGATGCTAATGTGAACACAATTGTAAAAATACAGACCCGTCGTTTTTAACCAAAGACTTTCAGTTACAAAAGCACGATGATAAGCTAGCCACTGATGATCCGTATTGACTAACCTAAAAATTGTACGAAATTAACAAATCTGTACTGCAAAAATGAACTGTCCAAACAAAATAAATTTGAATTTATAGCACAGAAATATTAGCGTATTATTGCATCAAATTAAGCCGCCTCGGTGGTCTAGTGCAGAGGTCTCCAAACTACGGCCCGAGGGCCACATCCGGCCCACGGATAGATTTTGTCCGGCCCGCGGAGAGCTAGCATACTTGAAAACTCCTTTTAGAGAACATATTTTTTATAGCAAATGATAATATGGTTTTGGCCCTCGGAACTTACTGGAGTAATCAGTATGGCCCTAAGGCTGGAAAGTTTGGAGACCCCTGGTCTAGTGGATAGCGTACTAGGCTTTCACCCCGACGATCCGGGTTCGATTCCCGGCCAGGGCTTGGCATTTTCATACGCTATAAATCATCCCATCGTCTGCATTAGCCCTAGTGTGCACAATAGTCGGACGTTAAACAAAAAAAAAAAAAAAAAAAAAAAATGCATCAAATTATTAATGCTGAACCACGAACATATTTGTGTTCAAACCTTACATTTTTTTTTGTGTGTGTTTAACGTTCGACTACTATGCAAACTTGGACTAATGCAGACGATGGGATGATTTAGCGTACTAAAATGCCAAGCCCTGGCCGGGAATCGAACCCGGGTCCTCGGAGTAAAAGCCCAGTACGCTATCAACTAGGCCACCGAGGCGGCTCCCGTACAAATGACTAAGAAACTTAAACTACATCGTTTAAGGAGATCACTTGCACTGTAAATATCTAGTTATTCCTTAATAATTCAAATAAATAAAAAATTATAAATAAAAAAATTAAACAAATAAATAAATACATAAAAACAATTTAAATTAAGAGATAGCCTGATCAACGCGCATTACAATATTTTCCCCGCAGGAGCTGCAGATTAGCTGCACCTATTGGGAAGATTTAGACGTCCTCGTGGCACCCGAGTCTAACACACACACTTACAACACTACACTTACGACTTTAACACTTTACTCTCGCACTTACATTTAGGGAGGCGACAATAGCCTCAATAATAAAAAAAAATTACAATATTTTACGTATGAAATTTATCCTTACACTGAAATCAACTAGCCATTTGTAGTACCCACAGTGTGATCTGTGTTAATTTTTATAATCTGTGATCCATTGTACGATCTCTGGTTATAGCCGGTAGTCATTTCTTATATGTGGGCGTCATTTCCGCTCAAGGCCAAGTTATGCTATCGCACGAACATGGACATTGGATTTTATTTTAATTGGCTGTATTATTAGTAAATGTATGAAGTGTAACCGATAAAACACATTATGACAGAAAAGCAAGTCACGACCAGATCCAGTAGACTGCACTCGTTTTTGGCCGAATTCAAAGCTAATTTAACAACTTTTCTGATTGTAGACCTGACGAAGAACTTTTTACCTTGTTTGGATAATGTGTGCTGTACGCAGTGACCAACGTAAATCATTACGCACGCCTCAGCGAACCAAGGCCAACAAGTGATGTTACATTATGATAAACAGAATCATTACAGTAGTTTTCCAATTAATGATACCTTTAATTTACCTATAATACCGTCTTCGTTGTAGCAAGAAGTAAAAGAAAATGTTAACTGCATAATTATCTACAAACTGTATTCACGTATTGCAGAAAACGTTGTTTTTTTGTATTTTAAGGCGAAATCACATTGAGACTATTATCGCCTCCTTAAGTGTGAGTGTAAAGTGTTAAAGTCGTAAGTGTAAGTGTGTTACACTCGGGTACCGCGAGGAACTCTCTCAACAGGTGCAGCTAGTCTGCACCCACCTGCGGGGAGAAAATGTTGAAAGTAAATATTTAAAAGGTAATTCCAAAAGTAAATTTATTAATGTATAAAAAAATTATTTAAAACTACCTGATACCCGCGGTTTCAGTCAATAACCGTCGAACTTGTTGCATTAGAATTATAATACAAATATATTTTTTTTGTGTGTTTATCCAACATTGTGCACACTTGGGCAAATGCAGACGATGGGATGATTTATAGCGTATGAAAATGCCAAGCCCTCGCCGGGAATCGAACCCGGATCCTCGGGGTGAAAGCCTAGTACGCTATCCACTAGGCCACCGAGGCGGCTAGAGTACAAATAAAACAATAGAGATAGAAAGTAATTTAAAAATCTTATTTTTTTAAATTTCTAACGAATGTGATGATTCTTAAATTAAATTATTGAATCAAAAGTTTGTCAAACGGAATCGTTAGTAAATAAATTACTGTAGCAGCTTGTCTACGTGCCGATGCTATCAGATACACACAAAAATTAATAATATCACATTAACGAATATGCACCATTTATAATGTTTGTAAATTTTCGTTCAAAAATTAAACTAAACTCGGAATCCCGTAATTTTTTTCGATTTAGTCTTGAAGGTTACATAATTTTTCGATTTAATTTTCTTAAATTACGTTTATTCAATTTTTTTAAAACTTAATTCTTTACTAATACAACGAATATTGCGGTGGTATTATTAACAATATTCAATGAACAATAATATTCAGTGAAGAATATTAATGGTGTAGAATATTTATTTTTAAAAAACCTATATTGTTTTTATCAACAATTTTTTATTCGGTGGAGAATATTAAACTTGTAGATTATTTATTTTAAAAAATAGTGTGTTGGTTTTATCAACAATTATTTATTCAGTGAAGAATATTAATGGTGTAGAATATTTATTTTAAAAAAACTGATGTTGTTTTTATCAACAATTATTTATTCGGTGGAGAATATTAAACTTGTAGAATATTTATTTTAAACAAAACCGATGTTGTTTTATCAACAATTATTATTTCCGTGGAGAATATTAAACTTGTAGATTATTTATTTTAAAAAATAGTGTGTTGGTTTTTATTATTTATTCAGTGAAGAATACTAAACTTGTAGACTATTTATTTAAAAACGTGTGTTGTTTTTACCAACAATTATTTATTGATGAAGAATGTGTTGTTTTTATCAACAATTATTTATTGATGAAGAATATTAAACTTGTACACTATTTATTTAAAAAGAGTGTATTGTTTTTATCAACAATTATTTATTGATGAAGAATATTAAACTTGTAGACTATTTATTTAAAAAGAGTGTGATGTTTTTATCAATAATTATTTATTGATGAAGAATATTAAACTTGCAAACTATTTATTTTAAAAAATAGTGTGATGTTTTTATCAATAATTATTTATTGATGAAGAATATTAAACTTGCAGACTATTTATTTTAAAAAATAGTGTGTTGTTTTTATCAATAATTATTTATTGATGAAGAATATTAAACTTGTAGACAATTTATTTAAAAAGAGTGTGATGTTTTTATCAATAATTATTTATTGATGAAGAATATTAAACTTGTAGACTATTTATTTTAAAAAATAGTGTGTTGTTTTTATCAATAATTATTTATTCGATTAAGAATATTAAACTTGTAAACTATTTATTTTAAAAAATAGTACCCTATATTATTTTTATCAACAATTACTTGTTCGGTAAATAATAATAAACTTTAAAAAAATAGTATTTTGTTTTTATCAATAATTATTTGTTCGTTGGAAAATACTAAACTTGTAGACTGTTTATTTAAAAAAAGTGTGTTGTTTTTATCAATAATTATTTATTGATGAAGAATATTAAACTTGTAGACTATTTATATAAAAACGTGTGTTGTTTTTATCAACAATTATTTATTGATGAAGAATATTAAACTTGCAGACTATTTATTTTAAAAAATAGTTGTGTTGTTTTTATCAATAATTATTTATTGATGAAGAATATTAAACTTGTACACTATTTATTTAAAAAGAGTGTATTGTTTTTACCAACAATTATTTATTGATGAAGAATATTAAACTTGTACACTATTTATTTAAAAAGAGTGTATTGTTTTTACCAACAATTATTTATTGATGAAGAATATTGAACTTGTACACTATTTATTTAAAAAGAGTGTGATGTTTTTACCAACAATTATTTATTGATGAAGAATATTAAACTTGTACACTATTTATTTAAAAAGAGTGTATTGATTTTATCAACAATTATTTATTGATGAAGAATATTAAACTTGTAGACTATTTATTTAAAAAGAGTGTGATGTTTTTATCAATAATTATTTATTGATGAAGAATATCAAACTTGCAGACTATTTATTTTTAAAAAATAGTGTTGTTTTTATCAATAATTATTTATTGATGAAGAATATTAAACTTGCAGACTATTTATTTTTAAAAAATAGTGTTGTTTTTATCAATAATTATTTGTTCATTGAAGAATACTAAACTTGTAGACTATTTACTAAAAAAAGAGTGTGTTTTTTTATCAAAAATTATTTATTCGGTGAAGAACATTAATCTTCTAAAATATTTATATAAAAATATCGAATTAAATTGTTCTTAAATGTTTTTATCCGACATTTCTGTTTTTTAAGTTCTAATCATTGTGCATTAGTTAAATAAATATTAACTTTCTTTTAAAGAAAAGCATATTAATACACAAGTACGCAAATAATATAAATGACGCTATGCAATAACATCAATAAATATACGAGTATGTACCATTCAGACTTTATTAGACAACAGAATTTATTGGGAAATTTTTCAAAATATGATATTTTCCGCGCTTAGTTGCAGCCAAAATAAATTTGTATCAATCAACATGTACACGGAGCCTATTTTTCTGTTAATTATGAACTATTGAATACATAACACACAAATCTGCTTAAAGTCACGTAACCCCGCAAGGGAGTGCAGACTAGCTGCACCTATTGAGAGGATTTATACGTCCCTCGCGGTACCCGAGTCTAACACACACCTACACTTACAACACTACACTTACGACTTTAACACTTTACACTCACGCTTACATTTATGGAGGCGATAATAGCCTCAATGCGCTTTTCGCCTTAAAATTTTAAAAAATAAAATAAAGTCACGTAATTATCAAAATAATTTCATTCATATCACGACTGCAGTTTAGATGGTTAAACCCTGAAATTATTGAAATGTTGACATAATTAGCACGTGCTAACAAGACTTGACGCCGGACTGGGAGGGGCTGAACCAAAACAGAATGGTTCCACAGCCTACTGAATAGGAAGACTTATAAGTTACAAACGCTGAATTGGACTTTTATGGAAACAATCCTTACTTCTGCCTACGGAAAAGGCACACTTTGGAAATGGTTTTCATATTTGTCATTACTTTTATATAAAATTTAGTACACTTACCAAAGTTATGATTCTAAATATAATTGTGGAATTATAACAAAATATGTAGAGACGATTTTTGAGAAATTCGCTTTGTTTGTAGCTCGGTTTTGTCGAGACAGCTAAACGTTTTGTTTGACGAATAAATCTGAGCTAAATTTAATTATCTATCGTTTTAATGGAAATATACATTTCCATTCTAAAGAATGAAAAACCAAATTGTTTTATGAATGGCAAACCAAAAAAATGATGTTTTTTCACTTGTAAAAGTAAGATGAATGGAAAACAATAAAACTGGCATTTTAATTGCAAAACTAAAGCTATTTTATGAATGAAAAATCAATAAAACCGACAAAGTCTTCTTTCATTTCCAAAATTAAAGCTATTTTATGAATGAAAAATCAATAAAACCGACAGTCTTCTTTCATTACCAAAACTAAAGCTATTTTATGAATGAAAAATCAATAAAACCGACAAAGTCTTCTTTCATTACCAAAACTAAAGCTATTTTATGAATGAAAAATCAATAAAACCGACAAAGTCTTCTTTCATTTCCAAAACTAAAGCTATTTTATGAATGAAAAATCAATAAAACCGACATAGTCTTCTTTCATTTCCAAAATTAAAGCTATTTTATGAATGAAAAATCAATAAAACCGACATAGTCTTCTTTCATTTCCAAAATTAAAGCTATTTTATGAATGAAAAATCAATAAAATGACATAGTCTTCTTTCATTTCCAAAATTAAAGCTATTTTATGAATGAAAAATCAATAAAACCGACAAAGTCTTCTTTCATTTCCAAAATTAAAGCTATTTTATGAATGAAAAATCAATAAAACCGACATAGTCTTCTTTCATTTCCAAAATTAAAGCTATTTTATGAATGAAAAATCAATAAAACCGACAAAGTCTTCTTTCATTTCCAAAATTAAAGCTATTTTATGAATGAAAAATCAATAAAACCGACATAGTCTTCTTTCATTTCCAAAATTAAAGCTATTTTATGAATGAAAAATCAATAAAACCGACATAGTCTTCTTTCATTTCCAAAATTAAAGCTATTTTATGAATGAAAAATCAATAAAACCGACATAGTCTTCTTTCATTTCCAAAATTAAAGCTATTTTATGAATGAAAAATCAATAAAACCGACAAAGTCTTCTTTCATTTCCAAAATTAAAGCTATTTTATGAATGAAAAATCAATAAAACCGACAAAGTCTTCTTTCATTTCCAAAATTAAAGCTATTTTATGAATGAAAATCAATAAAACTGACAAAGTCTTCTTTCATTTCCAAAATTAAAGCTATTTTATGAATGAAAAATCAATAAAACTGACAAAGTCTTCTTTCATTTCCAAAATTAAAGCTATTTTATGAATGAAAAATCAATAAAACTGACAAAGTCTTCTTTCATTTCCAAAATTAAAGCTATTTTATGAATGAAAAATCAATAAAACCGACAAAGTCTTCTTTCATTTCCAAAATTAAAGCTATTTTATGAATGAAAAATCAATAAAACCGACAAAGTCTTCTTTCATTTCCAAAATTAAAGCTATTTTATGAATGAAAAATCAATAAAACCGACAAAGTCTTCTTTCATTTCCAAAATTAAAGCTATTTTATGAATGGCAAATCAATAAAACCAATTTTGTTTTAGTAATTAGGATTATAACCTACTCTTCCCGTCAGTGGTCTATCCACTCACCTCGTAAAGGCTACCGCGGTTTCGGTCTATCGTTTCATCTTCAGGCAGTGATACAAAATGTTAAATCCTTCTGTCAAGGTCGTCGCAAAGTCAAACAAAACATTAAAAAAATAAGCAAAATTACATGATTAAAATATGTACGATAAAATTCGGCTTGGCCAAGCGACTCGTACGTCGTTACATTCCGGACTCTGTATATTTTAAACGTGTAATTGTGCTCAGTGTTTGTGATGTATGTTTTTAATGTTTTGTCTGACATTGTGACGACCTCGACAGAGTGATTTAATATTTTGTATCACGGCCTGAAGATGAAACGATAGTGAGTGGATAGACACCTGACGTGAAGAATAGGTCATAATCCTAATTACTTAAAGATGTGGTCCGGTGGCTATGTTACAATAATGAAACATTGTTTTCTTTCACTTGAAAGAAAAGCTATTTTATGAAGGGAAAACCAATAAAACCAACATTATCTTCTTTCATTTGCAAAAAAATAAAGCTATTTTAAGTATGAAAAATCAATAAAACCGATACTGTCTTCTTTCCTTTGAAAAAATAAAAAGCTATTTTATAAATGGAAAACCAATAAAACCAACACTGCCCTTTTTTACTTGCAGAAATAAAGCACTTTGTGAATGGGAAGTTCATAAAACTGACAAAGTTTTCTTTCATTTGCAAAAATAAAGATGTTTTATGAATGGAAAACTAATGAAACCGATATTATTTTTTTCACTTGTAAAAAATAACGTATTTATTAATGGAAAACAATCAAACCGACATTGTTTTCTTTCACTTGCAAAAATAAGGTAGACTACTTTGTAAATGTAAACCAATAAAACCGACATAGTCTTCTTTCACTTGCAAAAATCTTCACTTTAAAACCTCTAAAGATATTCTTAAGAACTTACAAGCACTCCGTTAACGCTATTTTGAAATTTGTCAAAAATGAAAAACCTAACCACTTCATAGGTTAAATACTTTTTACTAATACAGTAAATCGTTTAAAAAATATTGCTATCATTTTTTAATATCATTGAAATATATACAATTGAAGTATATACAATTGAAGTATATACAATTGAAATATATACAATTGAAGTATATACAATTGAAGTATATACAATTGAAGTATATACAATTAAAGTATATACAATTGAAATATATACAATTGAAATATATACAATTGAAATATATACAATTGAAGTATATACAATTGAAGTATATACAATTGAAATATATACAATTGAAGTATATACAATTGAAGTATATACAATTGAAGTATATACAATTGAAATATATTCAATTGAAGTATATACAATTGAAGTATATACAATTGAAGTATATACAATTGAAGTATATACAATTGAAGTATATACAATTGAAATATATACAATTGAAATATATACAATTGAAATATATACAATTGAAGTATATACAATTGAAGTATATACAATTGAAGTATATACAATTGAAATATATACAATTGAAGTATATACAATTGAAGTATATACAATTGAAGTATATACAATTGAAATATATACAATTGAAGTATATACAATTGAAGTATATACAATTGAAGTATATACAATTGAAGTATATACAATTGAAATATACTGCGCGAAAACAAAAACGTACGCTACAAGACAACCTGCCGGTTCGTGAGCCAACCCTTCTCTCTCCGCTAGGTATTTGCTGAACTTTTCCTTTCTTGATTACACGTTACGCTTATAACAGCTGTTGTCCGCAAACAGCTGTTTGTGAAGATAGCATTACTTCCATCGTAATGACGAAAGCATTGCGTAACAACGTTGCCGTACTGAGACAGCATTGCGATGGGGTCGTATGACTAAAAGATCAAACAACCAAAAGTTCATTCAACCAAATTAAATTTTAATATTTTGGTCGCATGAACGTTTGGTCATATGAACCATGTTTTTATTATTATTTTAAACACCATCATACTACTTACCCAATCCAACTTAATTATTTAGCATTACAGTGTTAATTAGCTGCCTCGGTGGCCTAGTGGATAGCGTACTAGGCTTTCACCCCGAGGACCCGGGTTCGATTCCCGGCCAGGGCTTGGCATTTTCATACGCTATAAATCATCCCATCGTCTGCATTAGCCCAAGTGTGCACAATAGAACGTTAAACACAAAAAAAAACTGTTAATTCTATAACAGTGACGTTTTATACATTTATTATAAATTGGTAGGTGTTAATAATAAATTAAATTATTTTAACGCAATCACACTACTTACCCAGTTCAAATTGATTATTTAGTATTCAAGGGTTAATTGTATAGTGGCGTGTATTATTAATTTAAATATATAGTATTGAAACTTACCTGTATGCAATAATAAAAAAAAGTGAATATATAAAATATTGACAGTATATTCAACTATAGGCCTAAACGCTAAAACAATAGTAATGACTGGTCTGGGTATGTAGTGTAATGGCTATTATTAATTTAAATATCAGTAATGACACTGATCTATATTAAATAATAAAAAAAACTGTGTTTTACAAAATATCCTCCTTCGAAGGAAATACGAACCTCGATGTTAATAAATCTCTAAGTTATTACACATTTTTGGTCGAATGAACCTTTGGCTGTTTGATTTTTTGGTCATATGAGCTCTTCCCGCAGCATTTTACCCGATTCTTGCCCGTTTCGTTTTCCAAACCTCCGAAGAAAGACAAGATGGGTAAGTATTATTTTTTGGGGGATTTGAAACTGATTCATAAACTACAAATTTAAATTATTGCTCTGTTGTTTACTTGGTACACTTAATATTTAAACATATTCCCCTTTAAAGCTTCGGTTATAATTCATAACAGCCTCGGTGGCCTAGTTGATAGCGTACTGGGCTTTCACCCCGAGGACCCTGGTCGATTCCCGGCCAGGGATTGGCATTTTCATACGCTATAAATTATCCCATCGTCTGCATTAGCCTAAGTGTGCACAATAGTCGGACGTTAAACACCAAAAAAAAAAAATATAATTCATAACGATCCTGAAATATTTTCTCATTAATAAAATAAGTTTCGAATGAGGCAAACTAAAGAACTAACCTGTTATAATTACGAAAGCGACCGTTACATATCTGGAACCGTTACAATAGAGAGGTACAAAGATATTAAGGAGGTAAGGCATATACTTATAGTTAAAAACAAAAAATGTATTTAGTCCAATACGAGGTGTGTTCAGAAAGTAACGAGAATTTTAATTTTTTGAACAAAATATTTATTTATTCTTCTACATTGATGTTGTCGCCTTCAAAATAGTCCCCATTGGAGATTATGCACTTGTGCCAGCGCTTCTTCCAATCTACGAAACACTTCTCAAACTCGATCTTTGAGATAGCCTTTACTTCTTTCAGTGATGCGCTTTTAATGTCATCTACGGCTGTAAAATGACGGCTCTTTAAGGTTCTCTTTATTTTAGGAAATAGGAAAAAGTCACACGGAGCCATGTCTGGCGAACATGGAGGCTGGGGCATCGTTACAGTACTGTTTTTGGCCAAAACAGTTCATTCACGAACAAGCGATGAAGTGTGAACTGGTGCATTATCGTGTGAAAAAGCCATGAATTGTTTTTCCACAGATCCGGGCAATTTTTCTGATTGCTTCACGCAAACGGCGTTGAACTTGTACGTAGTACTTCTTATTAACCGTTTCACCTGGTGGCAGGAATTCATGATGCACTATGCCATTAATATCGAAGAACACAGTGAGCATAACCTTCACGTTCGACTGCACTCGTCGAGCCTTTTTTGGTCTTGGCGAGCCAGAATGCCTCCACTGGGATGATTGAGCCTTAGTTTCGACGTCATATCCGTAAATCCATGTTTCGTCACCTGCTATAATACGTTTCAGTAATTCTGCATCGTCGTTGACTTCATTCAGTGACTCCTGAGCAACTTCCATTCGCCGCTGTTTTTGTTCAAAATTTTAAAATTTTCGAATGAATTTTGCTGCCACGCGTTTAATACACAAAACATTGGAAACAATGTCATGACATGATTCAATCGATATGCCAACATCATCAGCGACCTCTCTAATTGTGATTCGGCGATTGTTTATAACCATTTCTTTCACTTTTTTCACGTTTTCATCGGTTGTTGATGTGCTGGGGCGTCCAGGGCGTTCGTCATCTTCAAAGTCTTCACGGCATTCTTGGAAACCCCTATACCACTCTTAAACTCTTGCTTTACTCATAGCAGACTCACCATAGGCCTTTGTTAACATTTCACACACTTTGTTACACTTTATTCCATTTTTACGCAAAATTTTTTACAAATTCTTTGATCCGTTTCTTTTAACAAACTAAAATCGCCGAGCTCATAAAAACACGTCTAACATTAGTGGCTGTCACAGACAAAGTCAACAATGAAAACAGCTGAAAGCTTTACCATACTTCAAGGGCATGTATACCAACATAATAAAAAAAATTTTTGACAATCGTACTCTCCAAGCCCGCGAAATTGAAAAATTCTCGTTACTTTCTGAACACACCTGTACTAGCAATCACCCTGTTATTAGGTACTTACTCAGGCATCGGTTGGAGGTCATAGTAGATGTTACTGTGGTGACTGAGGTGTGGAATATTCGAAGACGATGGCACTTGTTTATGAGGCTTTAACTCTTCTAAAGACATAAACTCATGATCATCGTCGACGACCTGAAGAAGTCTCGTGTAGGACGGCATCTCCTGAAGGGAGAAGTTGCGAGCTACCATACTGCTACTTCGGCTTAACCCGCGTCTACGGTGGTAGTAATTCCTCCTGAGCCCATCACGGTAAGTACAGTCCAATGTTTACAAATGTATAAATAATTCTTTGTACTCACACACACAGTTTATTTTGTACCAGACCGGAATGTTGAAAATCGTTTCTAATCCGTGGAAAACAACCTATGCGTGTTTCTAAAAATGTTTTAAAAGATTTTACAACTCTCAGGAACACTAAAACACTTTCGGTAAATGCCCTAACGTTTATTAACACGTTCACGACGCGTCACCAGTGACGCTCGTCTTCAAAATAGGTAGCGTGTACCACGAGTGACGCACTTTCTTACCTCATATGGGTTTATTTATAACGAAGACTAGTGACGCACTATGCAATAACGGTAAGGCGAGTGTGTGTCACCAGTGACGCTCGTCTTCAAAATAGGTGGCGTGTACCACGAGTGACGCACTTTCTTACCTCATATGGGTTTATTTATAACGAAGACTAGTGACGCACTATGCAATAACGGTAAGGCGAGTGTGTGTCACCAGTGACGCTCGTCTTCAAAATGTAGCGCGAGTGACGCACTTTCTTACCTCATATGGGTTTATTTATAACGAAGACTAGTGACGCACTATGCAATAACGGTAAGGCGAGTGTGTGTCACCAGTGACGCTCGTCTTCAAAATAGGTAGCGTGTACCACGAGTGACGCACTTTCGTACCTCATATTGGCTTATGTTTTAAGCTTAGAATTGTGTTGTACGACCATTTTAATGTAACCTTAGACGGATTATATTTTGGTCTATTGTATTTTTGTTTCTTTACGTTGGCACAACTTATAGGCAATTTAAAAAGACAACAAATTTAAATCCAATAGAAATATTAGATGCATCATTTCAATTTTTAAACTTAACTTTAAATATAACAAAGTAATACTTATTTTAACCTGGGATTATAACAAAATATGTAAACAATTTTTGAGAAATTCGGTTTTTTTGTAGCTCGATTTTTTTCGAGACAGCTAAACGTTTTGTTCGACAAATAAATCTGAGCTAAATTTAATTATCTATCGTTTTAATGAAAATATATACTTTCTATTCTAAAGCATCAAAAACCAAACTGTTTTATGAATGAAACCAAAAAAATTTATATAAGTTTTTTTCACTTGTAAATGTGAGCTATTTTATGAAGGGAAAACCAATAAAACCAACATTTTCTTATTTCATTTAAAAAAATAAAGCTATTTTAAGTACGAAAAATCAATAAAACCTCGAAAAAAATAAAGCCTACATATTTTGACCTACTGATTTTTTTGAATTGGTGATCTTTATTGGTAAGCTAAAATAAAAATACATTCAAAATAATAACATATATTTATTGACAATTATAACACTAAGATAGTACGGCATGACCTCTAAAATTTATAAAATACAGTTTTTTTTCCGGTTGAATATCACCTAAAATATTTAATACGCATATTCTAGTGGTGGGGCAAAAAACACCAAACTGTTAAAAAAAACTGCTTTTCTATAAACGACAAACAAACTGCTTTTCCAAACGGAAACAAGCAGTTGGATTTGGACTGGTTTATGATTTGTTAAACAAGGAACGGGCTGTTCTATTCGAACGCTGTCGCAAGCGCTAAATCTGTTTTCCTGCTAACTGCTTTTCTTCTACCTGCTTTTATACTTTTTCCCTTTATTTCAAAGGGAAAAAGCAACTGCTTGTTGCTTGTAGTGAAGTAAAAACTGTTTGGTCAATGTCAACGTTTATCTCTATTTTGTTGCGAGTTGTAACAACCTCTCACATTTTGTAGATACAGAGCCTAATTTTATTTAAACATATTTTTTATATATATTATCAATCATCAATATTTTTTAATCAATTAAAAATATTCTAAATCGTTTGCATTTTGGTAAATATGCAAAGGACTATTTAATTTTTAAGTAAAAAAAAGAATGCTTCTATTAGAAATTCATTGCATTTTGTACATAAAATGACATACATAATTATTACGTTTTGAGAATGTAATTTAATTATTACTACGCTTATAAGGATTATTTTTATCCTTTATAAATGCTTTATACCCAAAAACAGTTTAGGACATGATAGTAATGGGAATGAAAAAGTAGTCTAAGAAAAACCGAACTTATGTGCTTTATGTTTTAGCTGCTAATACAACTTTGAATTTCAGTTTTCTAAACCTGTTTTTTCCAACTGTTTTAAAAAGCAGTTTTTTTCCTCAACAAACAGTTTGTTGACGTTTTGTCAAAATAGCAGAAACGCCCACCTCTAACAATTTTACGCCTACAGTTGAGATTTCACGTTAATTACCGTAACACAAAATGTTGACGTAAAAACGGCCGTCGTGAATGCGTTAAATGTCTAATCGTTAGAAAATTAGAATCGAACAGACAGTAAAAACACATGAAACGATTTCGAATAATGCTGTTTTGCAGAAAACTTTTGCATGTTTCGAACGGAAAATCAATCCGTAAGCTATCGGCAAATATTCAGTAAATCAACAAAGAAAAAATGTAACTACAGAAATGTTGTCCATACATTTTGTTTGAATGTTGATAAAAGATAAGGTTCAAAACGCGAGATACAGTATCAATTTTTTTAAAAAATGTATGTTTTTTTTAGAAACAAAAATAAAAACAGTTCCAATAGCGTGTAAAGATCCGTATGATTCTTATGTTTCTTTTGATTCGAGAAACAATTATCAGCTGGACTAGACGGTACAGGAAAATCTTAAACACTAATTTTCCTTTTTCTTTTTTTTGTATTTTAAGGCGGAAAGCACATTGAAGCTATTATCGCCTCCCTAAATGTAAATGTGAGTGTAAAGTGTTAAAGTCATTTTTTTTTTTATTACAATTGAAACTGAACTTAGCCCATCTATCAATATATCTACGAAATGAAAGCGTTAGTTGGTTGCACATCCTATGACGCACTCCAAAATCCAAAAATCACTTGATCTTGTGACAGTTGATCAATCTTGTCTTAGGCCAAATCAAACGGTTTTCTCCTGTCCAACCGCCGAACTTGAATCGAATTGTCGAGAACTTGTAGCATCTCGATGTTATGCTGCTTATGCAGTCTTTCTTCATGCTTCCTTGCAAATCGCCGAACCACTTCATGAACTGTAGCAATTTGTAAATCCTTATGAAAATCATCGTTGCGTATACTTTATTTTGAAACGTTTGAATAATTTTAATATCGCTTCTTTTCGTGCAGCCCCAAAGCTGCACACCATATGTCCAGATGGGTTTTAGGACTTGTATATAAAGTAATAGTTTATTGTGCACTGACAACTCAGAATGTCGCCCAAAAAGTCAATGCTTTTCCTTAGTTTCAGATTAAGTTCATTACGTTTCTTTTTGACATGTACCTTCCAGCGCAGTCTTGCGTCCAGTGTCATGCCCAAGTATTTTGCGTTATTATCTTGTGTGATCACTTGTTGATTGATAACCACGGGAAGATAATTGAATTTTTTGTTGGTAAAAGTAACATAAACAGATTTCGTCTCATTCAGCTTTATTCGCAATTTTTTAGTCCAGTCACAAATTCCATTGACAGCTATCTGCAGCCTTCGAGTAGACGCCTCAATGCAATTTCCTTCTGAGATAACAGCAGTATCATCCGCGAATGTAGCAAAGTTGGCCTGGAATATCACGTATAAAGCAAGTATAAGAAGGGCACCAACACACTTCCTTGTGGAACTCCAGCAGATATCCGCTTCAAATCAGAGTAACTTGATTCGAAAGTGCCTTCGTGAAATATAGGACTTCAGCAATTGATTATGTTGTTTTGGCAAGTATTTTTCCATTTTGTATTCCAATCCATGATTCCACACCTTATCGAAAGCTTGGGAAACATCCAAGAACACATATGTGTTTCCCAAAGTAGTAAGTGTTGTATTGTAAGTGTAAGTGCGTGTTAGACTCGGGTACCGCGAGAGACATCTAAACCCTCTCAATAGGTGCAGCTAGTCTGCACCCTTCTGCGGGACTCACACACTAAAAAAAGAGCTAAAAATCCAATGGTAAATGAAAAAAGGACTACAATTTTTACAGATTTTCAAAATTAATTATCACATAACTACGGGAAGATAATTGAATTTTCTGTTAGTAAAAGTAACATGAACAGATTTTGTCTCATTCAGCTTTATTCGCCATTTTTTAGTCCAGTCACAAATTCCATTGACAGCTATCTGCAGCCTTCGAGTAGACTCCTCAATGCAATTTCCTTCTGAGATAACAGCAGTATCATATGCGAATGTAGCAAAGTTGGCCTGGAATATCACTTGTATAATGCAAGTATAAGAAGGGCCCCAACACACTTCCTTGTGGAACTCCAGCAGATATCCGCTTCAAATCAGTAACTATCTTCATACTTGATTCGAAAGTGCCTTCCTGAAATATAGGACTTCAGCAATTGACTATGTTGTTTTGGCAAGTATTTTTCCATTTGTATTCCAATCCTCGATTGCCACACCTTATCGAAAGCTTGGGAAACATCCAAGAACACATCTGTGTTTCCCAAAGTAGTAAGTGTAGTAGTGTAAGTGTAAGTGCGTGTTAGACTCGGGTACCGCGAGAGACATCTAAACCCTCTCAATAGGTGCAGCTAGTCTGCACCCTTCTGCGGGGCTCACACACTAAAAAAAGAGCTAAAAATCCAATGGTAAATCAAAAAAGGACTACAATTTTTACAGATTTTCAAAATTAATTATTGCTATTTTCAGTTGTTTTTTGTGGTTTAACGTCCATGTTAAATCCAAGTTAAGCTATAGACAAGAGGTAGCTGAGACAAATAAATTGGCCTCGAAATTACAACACGAAACGCGTTAACAAATCTGTTTAGAGCCAGGATAGGCAGATATGTAAATTTAATTTTATTGTGCTAGATTTGAAAGTGGTATGGGAACTTCGAGTGTATGTATAAATATGTGTAGTTATAAATTTAAAAATAAATATATCTAAATTATTGAACCAGAAACCCGAGTTTAAGAGTACCAAAAGTAAAAAGTGGCTATTGAGTACCGAAATGAATATTAACCCTTACCACCGCCGGCACAGAACTTAAATTTATTTAATTTCAAATTTGCTACGATAACACGGATAATCTCGTATGATTAAAATTTGAGCAAAATCTGATAAATCAGTTTTGAGAAATTACGACGATATTTTGTCGGTATATTAAAGAAATTAATTAAATTTTTATAATGAAACTAACTCTGTAATATTAATACTAAGAAAAAATTTTTTTAAATAAATATTTTTAAAAGTGTTAAAATAAGAAAAGAGTTACAAAATTAATTTTATCTATAATTAATCTTGTTTTTGTGTGAGTACGTAAGGGTTATAATTTGAAAAAAATATTGTTAGAATGTATAAGAAATTCAATTTTTGTAATTTCAATGAATTTTTGGTGAAATTTTGGTAAAATGTTTAATGTAATTCAGGTATATTATGAAACTTTAACTTTTATGAAAATCGATCATTATATAATGTTTCTGACGATTAGCACTGACACATGGGAGTTGTAATCGAATATTGGCTATTTATTTGAAGACGTTATTCATTTGAAGTTGTTATTCCTTTGAAGATGTTATTCCTTTGAAGGTGTTATTCATTTGAAAGTATTATTCATTTAAAGATGTTATTCATTTGAAGGTGTTATTCGTTTAAAGATGTTATTCATTTAAAAGTATTATTCATTTGAAGATGTTATTCATTTGAAGGTGTTATTCGTTTATAATCTATAATGTATACTTTTTTTGGTAGATTTCTAACATCGATACAAATCAAATTTCTAAGCATAAAATAAATTGGATGTCAGAAAGTTCGAGCATTGTTTATCATAATTTATTAATAATAATTAATTACGCTACAACATAATATGTTGAAGGTCGTATTGTCGAGTCTAGGTCAATGTAAATAATTAAAGGGTATAAAAACTTTGTTACATAACAAACGGGTCAAACGGCTTTATCCAATATATATTTCTGTCAACCAGGCAGCGCTAGTAGAGTTGTAGCGCTATATTTGTAAATACTAAAAAATAGGCTGGTTTCGTTTAGCGTTGCTCGAACATCAATGTGACCATAATCTGTGCAAGAAATCCAACACCTGTGTTAAACGCAGATAGTGAAAGTTGGAATTGTATATACGTAAACTGCCCCACTATAAGAAGTAATGCAAATATTTTCCAACGAACATCTTCAAATGAATAACACCTTCAAATTAATAACATATTCAAACGAATAACACCTTCAAATGAATAACGCCTTCAAGTGAATAACATCTTTAAATGAATAACACCTTCAAATGAATAACACCTTCAAATGAATAACACTTTCAAAGGAATAACAACTTAAAATGAATAACACCTTCACATGAATAACATCTTCAAATGAATAATATCTTTAAATGAATAACGTCTTCAAATAAATAGGCAATATTCGATTATAACTCCCATTGGTCAGTGCGAATCGCCAGAAACATTATATAATGATCGACTTTCATAAAAGTTAAAGTTTCATAATATACCTGAATTACATTTATAATTTTCTAAACATTTACCAAACATTTTTTAAAATTACGAAAATTGAATTTCTTATAAATTCTAACATTTTTTTTCAAATTATAGCCCTTACGTACTCAGACAAAAACAAGGCTATAGATCTACCTTGTTCAATTCGAAAAGTCAAATTCGAAATCTAATAACGAATAACCCGGATCATTACATATTACTCAAGTTTTAGTCAAGTATAAAAATTCGTTAAGTCAATCACTGAAGGAGATGTTAACTAAAGAACTGTACGGTACGGGAGTATACAGAAAATAAACCCTTACCACCTTCGGCACAGAACTTAAATTTCTTTAATTTCAAATTTGCTACGATAACACGAATAATCTCGTGTGATTAAAATTTGAGCAAAATCTGATAAATCAGTTTTGAGAAATTACGACAATATTTTGTCGGTAACTTCCGAAGCGGATTTCCCAGGATATTTTAAAACATATGTTTCGTAGGTTACTTTTACAACAACCTTTAATTTGAAACAACATGAGATATTTTATTAAATCAATTTTAAGTTCATTAGCTAAATTATTCAAAGGATTTAAGGTTGTTAGCTAAACTATTCAAAGGAATTTAGGTTCTTAGCTGAAATATTAAAAGGACTTAAGGTTCTTTAGCTGAACTATTCACAGGATTTTTAGTTTTTTAGCTGAATCATTCAAAAGTTTTTAGGTTCCTTAGCTGAATTATTTTAAGGATTTTACATAATTTAGCTGAATTATTCTGAGATTTTTAAATCTTTTGGTATCATGGTCAGTATTATTTATTATTATGGTACTAATTTCTAAGTATTATTTAATAATAGTCTGCTAAATTTAGCTCTGATAGATTGAACCATCTTTAAGTGCATTTACAAGAAGTTTTGCCTTTTAAAGTATTGAAATTTTGAAAATAAATCTACATTCATTTGCGAAATATCATAAACATCTTTACATTTGGCCCTACATTCAATTGCTAATTGCCATAAATATTTTACACTTGGCCCTACATACATCTGTGAAATAACATAAATGTCTTTACATTTGGCCCTACATACATCTGTGAAATAACATAAATGTCTTTACATTTGGCCCTACATTCATCTGTGAAATAACATAAATGTCTTTACACTTGGCCCTACATACATCTGTGAAATAACATAAATGTCTTTACATTTGGCCCTACATACATCTGTGAAATAACATAAATGTCTTTACATTTGGCCCTACATTCATCTGTGAAATAACATAAATGTCTTTACATTTGGCCCTACATACATCTGTGAAATAACATAAATGTCTTTACATTTGGCCCTACATACATCTGTGAAATAACATAAATGTCTTTACATTTGGCGCTACATACATCTGTGAAATAACATAAATGTCTTTACACTTGGCCCTACATACATCTATGAAATAACATAATTGTCTTTACATTTGGCCCTACATTCATCTGTGAAATAACATAAATGTCTTTACATTTGGCCCTACATACATCTGTGAAATAACATAAATGTCTTTACATTTGGCCCTACATTCATCTGTAAAATAACATAAATGTCTTTACATTTGGCCCTACATACATCTGTGAAATAACATAAATGTCTTTACATTTGGCCCTACATACATCTGTGAAATAATATAAATGTCTTTACATTTGGCGCTACATACATCTGTGAAATAACATAAATGTCTTTACATTTGGCCCTACATTCATCTGTAAAATAACATAAATAAATCTGTAAAATAACATAAATGTCTTTAAATTTGGCCCTACATACATCTGTGAAATAACATAAATGTCTTTACATTTGGCCCTACATACATCTGTGAAATAACATAAATGTCTTTACATTTGGCCCCACATTCATCTGTGAAATAACATAAATGTCTTTACATTTGGCCCTACATTCATCTGTAAAATAACATAAATGTCTTTACATTTGGCCCTACATACATCTGTGAAATAACATAAATGTCTTTACATTTGGCCCTACATACATCTGTGAAATAACATAAATGTCTTTACATTTGGTCCTACATTCATCTGTGAAATAACATAAATGTCTTTACATTTGGCCCTACATTCATCTGTGAAATAACATAAATGTCTTTACATTTGGCCCTACATTCATCTGTGAAATAACATAAATGTCTTTACATTTGGCCCTACATTCATCTGTGAAATAACATAAATGTCTTTACATTTGGCCCTACATTCATCTGTGAAATAACATAAATGTCTTTACATTTGGCCCTACATTCATCTGTGAAATAACATAAATGTCTTTACATTTGGCCCTACATACATCTGTGAAATAACATAAATGTCTTTACATTTGGCCCTACATTCATCTGTGAAATAACATAAATGTCTTTACATTTGGCCCTACATTCATCTGTGAAATAACATAAATGTCTTTACATTTGGCCCTACATTCATCTGTGAAATAACATAAATGTCTTTACATTTGGCCCTACATACATCTGTGAAATAACATAAATGTCTTTACATTTGGCCCTACATACATCTGTGAAATAACATAAATGTCTTTACATTTGGCCCTACATTCATCTGTGAAATAACATAAATGTCTTTACATTTGGCCCTACATTCAACTGCTAATTGCCATAAATGTCTTTACACTTGGCCTTATATACAATTGCGAAATATCGTAAATGTCTTTACATTTGGCCCTACATTCAACTGCTAATTGCCATAAATGTCTTTACACTTGCGAAATATCATAAACGTTTTTACATTTGACCCTACATACATCTGTGAAATAACATAAATGTCTTTACATTTGGCCCTTAGAATACAGGACACCTTTTATAGTAAGCACCATTAGAATATTAAAACACAAACTTTTAAATACTTTTTATGACATATATTCTATAAAGACAGTTATAATTAATTTTTTCACTTTTCCGGCAAACGCCTTATTAGGTTTTACATACACGACATACTTTCAGAATATTTTTGTGGGTTATCGTTTGATAACAGTATCTATTCCGTAGTTAGGGAAGCTGTAAGAATTCAAAGTCAGATGTAAGATATTTTGATGATTCACTAGTAATAGTTAAAGATCCAAAAGGCGATAAAGGGCAGCTCATATTGGAAGAAATTAATCGTATACACGAAAATTTAAAATTTACAATAGAAGAAGAGAAGAAAGGTAGTTTAAATTTTTTAGATTTAAGAATACAAAGGAAAGCACAAACAATTGAATTTGGAATATATAGAAAAGATACATACACAGATAATATAATTAACGCAAAGTCAAACCACCCATTAGAACATAAACTGGCGGCGTTTAGACACATGTTCAATAGATTATTAAATGTACCGCTAAAGTGGAAAGAATATAAAGAAGAATTGAATACAATTTTCCAAATAGCAGTGAACAACGATTATGATTTAAAAATTATAAGAAATCTGTTACGAAGAATTAAAAGAAAGAGAGAGGAAGAAAACAGCGATAAAAGAGAGGATAAAAAACGAAAATGGGCTAAATTAACATATACGGGAAGAGAGGCACATGAATTTAAGAATATTTTTAGAAAATATAATATAGATATAGCAATGGCTACAAATAATACGATAAGGAACAAACTGATAAAGAATATCGAAGAAAAGGACAAATATAGTAAGAATGGGGTATACAGAATACAGTGTGGATGCGAGGCAGTCTACATAGGACAAACGGGACGAAAAATTAGAAATTGGTTTAAAGAACATGAAAGGTCATTCAAGTACGGCAAAAATGATTCAAATTTTGCGTCACATTTAATAAAAGAGGGACACATACCTCGAGAAATAGAAAACTCAATGAAGGTACTGCATATGGCAGAAAAAGGAAGACGTATGATCATTTTAGAGAATATGGAAATTTTTAAATCTAAATTAAAGGGAGAAAACATAATAAATGAACAGATCTCGTCGCAAGCAGATATTACGTTTAAAAATCTAAAAATTTTCAAAAATTAACAGGAGGGACGACCGTTGAACAGAAAGTTTGAAAGGAGCCAATCAGAAGCGAGCGAAAACGTATGATTTTGAAGAGCCAATCAGAAGCGAGCAGTCAGGTTTAATGTACACGTGTAGAATAGAGGAGGTGGAGATAGAAAATTATAAATAGGACGGGCCATAATATTGGTGACCATTATAGATATAGTTTTTGAAGATGGAGCTTCTCCGAAACGCGTCAACGAAAGTAGAATTGACGAATCTAAGGAAGGCAGATCATTATACTGAACACAGTCATTTTCAATTCCAATAGTTATTTGTACTCCATACAGCGAGATAATAAAAATGGGTTAACATTACTCGCTACAATTTCTACTCGAAATCTAAAAACGTTTTACGGTATAAAAAGTACGTATTGTAGAAAACCAGTTTCTTCAACTTTGATCTTATTATTGGACCTGAACTGTGCCCCTCCCCATACACAATGACACATCGTCATGTGGGCAGCAAAACGACAAAACTTCAGTCGTTTTACTTGTAATTATTATCAAAGAAAGTTTAGCAACATTTGTTTGAAGGTCAAACGATAACCATTATCATTCTGAAGGTATTTCCTAATCCCAATTTTCCATGTTTACAGTATCGTGGTTGCGCAAAAAGTTTGTAATTTTAAACCAAATAGTAAAATGCATACTTTTTCACTTTTCTGATCACCAGAGTTAAGGAGCCTGCCACGTACGGCGGGATAAATGATTTCGGGAAAAATGGTTCCATTAATACTGTTTGAAGTTGTATCGAACACTTTGACAAATGTAAAATTATTTAAATAGACTAGAGTTAAGCGATTCTTGGGAAATGACCATAATTTTGAATATAATTCTATTAAAAACGCAGCACTTTTTTATTAAAAAAACTCGGGTTTATGGATTTTTATTATTCATTATTGTCATTACTGATTCTTTTTATAAAAAAAGATATGTTAAAACTCCTGTAGTTAAAATATTAAAATATATTTTAATATAATTCTATTAAAAACTCAGCACTTTTTATTAAAAAACTCGGGTTTATGGATTTTTATTATTCATTATTGTCATTACTGATTCTTTTTATAAAAAAAGATATGTTAAAACTCCTGTAGTTAAAATATTAAAATATATTTTAATATAATTCTATTAAAAACGCAGCACTTTTTTATTAAAAAAACTCGGGTTTATGGATTTTTATTGTTCATTATTGTCATTACTGAGTCTTTTTATAAAAAAAGATATGTTAAAACTCCTGTAGTTAAAATATTAAAATATATTTTAATATAATTCTATTAAAAACGCAGCACTTTTTTATTAAAAAAACTCGGGTTTATGGATTTTTATTGTTCATTATTGTCATTACTGAGTCTTTTTATAAAAAAAGATATGTTAAAACTCCTGTAGTTAAAATATTAAAATATATTTTAATATAATTCTATTAAAAACGCAGCACTTTTTTATTAAAAAAACTCGGGTTTATGGATTTTTATTATTCATTATTGTCATTACTGATTCTTTTTATAAAAAAAGATATGTTAAAACTCCTGTAGTTAAAATATTAAAATATATTTTAATATAATTCTATTAAAAACGCAGCACTTTTTTATTAAAAAAACTCGGGTTTATGGATTTTTATTGTTCATTATTGTCATTACTGAGTCTTTTTATAAAAAAAGATATGTTAAAACTCCTGTAGTTAAAATATTCTAAAATCCCAGTATTTTCAACAACTTGGGTCAAACGAGTACTTTTTCTTAAGACGTTATTTCACTGCGACAATGCTGTTACTTGAACTTGTGGCTATTTGTAACTTTAAATTGCTTTTAAATGTCTCCATTATTTTTGTCATCATTTCTATAAATATCTTTTCCGCACATTCCCTGACTGTTAAACAATAATAAACTGAAGTTGACAAAAATAATATTTTCGACTAACATCTTGTTGTAATCTAGTAAATGCATCCAGCAATTATAGAGATAATGTTAGACCAGTATGCTGCAAACCCTTTTTAAATATCTCTACTTGCTTTTAAGGAATCGATAGTTAGAAAAAAATATGCACATATTAAAACTTATGCAACTAGGAATCCGAACTGAGTAAAAATAATTGGGAAAGTGAGCTTTGAAAAGCGGAAATCACATAGTTTTTGACAATAATTTCCAAACAGAATTTTTTAGTACATAATTAAACAAAACAAACAAAGATAGCGGCCAAATTTTATTTTCATTTTTTTAAATTTAAATTGTGAAACTATTTTGTTTCAAATCTGCTGTACCCATTTAGGTTAAATATCTTTAAAAATTGACAAAATTTCAATAAAATCTAAAGACTCGATTTTAATAAATCAGGTCAATGTTTTTAGTTTTTCACAATAGTTTCCAAATAGAATTTTCTGGTACATAATTAAACAAAACAAACCTAGAAAGCGGTCAAATTTTATTTTCATTTTTTTTAAATTTTAAATTGTGAAATTATTTTGTTTCAAATCTGCTGTACCCATTTAGGTTAAATATCTTTAAAATTGTCAAAATTTCAGAAAAATCTAAAGACTCGATTTTAATAAATCAGGTCAGTGTTTTTAGTTTTTCACTATAGTTTCCAAACAGAATTTTCTGGTACATAATTAAACAAAACAAACCTAGAAAGCGGTCAAATTTTATTTTCATTTTTTAAAATTTAAATTGTGAAACTATTTTGTTTCAAATCTGCTGTACCCATTTAGGTTAAATATCTTTAAAAATTGTCAAAATTTCAGAAAAATCTAAAGACTCGATTTTAATAAATCAGGTCAATGTTTTTAGTTTTTCTCAATAGTTTCCAAACAGAATTTTCTGGTACATAATTAAACAAAACGAACCTAGATAGCGGTCAAATTTTATTTTCATTTTTTAAAATTTAAATTGTGAAACTATTTTGTTTCAAATCTGCTGTACCCATTTAGGTTAAATATCTTTAAAAATTGTCAAAATTTCAGAAAAATCTAAAGACTCGATTTTAATAAATCAGGTCAATGTTTTTAGTTTTTCTCAATAGTTTCCAAACAGAATTTTCTGGTACATAATTAAACAAAACGAACCTAGATAGCGGTCAAATTTTATTTTCATTTTTTAAAATTTAAATTGTGAAACTATTTTGTTTCAAATCTGCTGTACCCATTTA
Source organism: Callitettix versicolor (assembly GCA_022606455.1). Lineage (NCBI taxonomy): Eukaryota > Metazoa > Arthropoda > Insecta > Hemiptera > Cercopidae > Callitettix > Callitettix versicolor. The sequence goes on from CM040183.1 coordinate 4,707,054, forward strand.
GGTTAAATATCTTTAAAAATTGTCAAAATTTCAGAAAAATCTAAAGACTCGATTTTAATAAATCAGGTCAACGTTTTTAGTTTTTCACAATATTTTCCGAATAGAATTTTCTGATACATAATTAAACAAAACAAACCTAGATAGCGGTCAAATTTTATTTTCATTTTTTAAAATTTAAATTGTGAAACTGTTTTATTTCAAATCTGCTGTACTTCTTTAGGTTAAATATATTTAAAAATGTATCGATCTAAAGACTCGATTTTAATAAATCAGGTCAATGTTTTTAGTTTTTCACAATAGTTTCCGAATAGAATTTCTGGTACATAATTAAACAAAACGAACCTAGATAGCGGTCAAATTTTATTTTCATTTTTTAAAATTTTAAATTGTGAAACTATTTTGTTTCAAATCTGCTGTACACATTTAGGTTAAATATTTTTAAAAATTGTCAAAATTTCAGAAAAATCTAAAGACTCGATTTTAATAAATCAGGTCAATGTTTTTAGTTTTTCACAATAGTTTCCAAACAGAATTTTCTGGTACATAATTAAACAAAACAAACCTAGACAGCGGTCAAATTTTGTTTTCATGTTTTTTAATTTAAATTGTGAAACTATTTTATTTCAAATTTGATATACTTCTTTAGGTTAAATACATTAAAAAAATTATTGAAATTTCAGAAAAATCTAAAGACTCGCTTTTAATAAATCTGGTCAATGTTTTTAGTTTTTACGATATTTCCGAATAGAATTTTCTGGTACATAACTGGAAAAGTCAACAATGTGTGTAAGGATGTCAATTGAATAAACAGATTACGGTCAAAGTTTAATTTAGTTTTTTTCAATTTAAATTTTGAAATTGGTTAATTTTAAATCTGCTATACTCACTTAAATATTTTTAAAAATAAACTTTCAGAAAACTCTAACAAATACTTTTCAATAAATCAAGATATTTTTCGGTTTTTTACGATAGTTTCCGAACACAATTGAATTAAAGGTAATTTAACCAAAACAGACCCAGACGGCGGTTAAGATTAATTTCATTTTTTTCAATTTATATTGCGAAATTGTTTTATTTTAAATTACTATAGTTACGTATCTTTAAAAATTATATCAAAATTTCCGAAAATCATACGTCTCAATTTTTAAAAAATCAAGATAATATTTCACGATAATTTTTTGACGACAGTCGCCGAACAGAATTTTCTAGAGCATACGTAAATGTATAAAAATTAAGCAATGTTCTTGCACCATTCGTTTTACGTGATTTTTTCGATTATAACTGATAATAGTTATTTGCAATCAACTAATGTACTACTCGAAACTGTAACCGACGTATTTTTCGCGTACGGATCTTGCCATTTCATTAAAAACTAAAATTTTGTAACCCCAAATCGGTTATATTTTTTTCTTACGACAATGAACAGTGTTTTAACTTAGGTTTAGATTAACAAAACTATCAAAACTTTATAATTATCCGGACTACCATTTAGGCTAGTTTTCCAATCACAGTTTAAAAGCTTAACGCAGTTCTGGTACCCGGATTTTAATCCACTTTTGAACAAGTTTAACCAGGCTAATGCCGGTAAGTTGGTACACCTGCTTCGAAATTTTTCACGTAAAACATACGCCCTGAAGGAAATGATTACAATTTTTTTATATATTCATTTCAACGAAACATTTTTAATAATGTTAATAATAGTATAACAAAACGAAAACCATTAACATTTTATAACGTATTATCTATAATATGTTATAGGCTGAGTTAAAAGTGTGCGTGTCCGATTTATATTCATAGTATAGATAAATTAGGTTTGAAAAAACGTTTAACGTTAAACTAAGTCAGAATCGGAAACCGAAATTTTCGTTGCGTTTAGCAATTTAAATCGAATTTTAAAATAATCAAGTTTAAACTACGATTGAAAAACCGAAAACTGAACTAGAAATTTACCGATAAAAAAATTATATTTAAGAATCATAAGAAAATAAATGTACAAAATATTAATATACTTTTTCTTATTTTCAAGTTTCCAATAAAATTTTTCTCGTAATTATTTTCTAATTTTTGCAATAAAACTATTATAAAGTTTTAAAATTATTTAATTATTCAATTTTTTCTAAATAAAATTGAACGTTCTGTTAGCATTATTCCTCGTTTCACTTTACAAGGCAACGTTGTCACGCTATCGCCACTTCTAACGCCACCTGTTTTTCGATCCACCCTGTATATTGCAATAACACACCCGAACATGTTCACTTTTCGCATACACACTCGAGCACGCAACACTCGCGCGTCCAGCTCGGAGAAATATCTTCCGGAAACTGAACTGCTATTGGTGTTATAAATCTGTTTTAACTGTTGAGCCACGCGCATCTGGTCCGCGCACCTTCCTGTGCGCCAAAAACTGTATCGTTTCGTAGACGTTGTAAAACAGTTGTAATTGGTCAATGTAAAAAATGAAAAATGAAATGAAATTGTTTGTTATACGTGAAACGATTTTACTAATAAACTGGTACTTTTAATATTTTATTTGCCTGCATTTCTGATTATCATTTGTGTTGAAATAGTCCATATATGTGTGTGCGTGTGTGCGTGCGTGTGTGTCTGTGTGTGTTTCTTTATTTCCCTTCATTCCCCTTCTTGTAGTTGTTTTAGTTTAAAAATATTCAAGTTCATAATTATGACAAATTTATAAAAATCCTATTCAAAAATCTTATTTGTAAGACAAGTTTACTTATTTAAAAGATTAAAAGCTAACTTAAAAAAAAATACATATTGAAATTCTTTTTATATTCTTCTTCTTTTCTGCTACGATTATTTTCACTATGTTCAGTATAATAATCTGTCTACCCCCCTTAGCTTCGTCAATTCTACTTTCGTTGACGCGTTTCGAAGAACCTCCGTTTTCAAAAACTATATCTATTCTGAATATATATCCTGGCTAGATATAGTTTTTGAAGATGGAAGTTCTCCGAAACGCGTCAACGAAAGTAGAATTGACGAAGCTAGGGAAGGCAGATTATTATACTGAACATAGAAATATATATTGGTTTTGAAAAAATAAATTTCTTTTAACATTTTTTTTTCTTAACCGACTATTGTGCACACCTGGGCTAATGCAGACGATGGGATGATTTATAGCGTATGAAAATGCCAAGCCCTCGCCGGGACTCGAACTCGGGTCCTTGGGGTGAAAGCCCAGTACGCTATCAACTAGGCCACCGAGGCGGCAATAGTAAAATAGGCTACTAACACAAACACAGTGATGACTAATCCACAACTCGATACATTTATCAACAAAAGTTAAAACAACTAACTTTCAAACAGCTATAGTTGTTAGGCTGTGATGAGTAACGCCAAGGTTAAACTTTACAAAAAATGGTTAGTTGAAAACACTATTTCACTGTCTTGTTATACGAAATTCCGTTTTCAAGCCCTACAAAACATTATTTGGTTACATTTAGGTCAGACTGAATGGTGCATACATATCACATTTTAGCACGAATGTATAGTACGTTGAAATTATTAAACATATAATTTTGTTAAGGCATTTTTAAGCTTTTTTAAAAAAGAATTTTTGAAAACTGATTTAAGTTTTTTTCAGAAGTGGTATTCCGATATTAGCAATCACTCAAAATATTTTATTGGACCTGGAGACGTTGAATATAAACGTACCACAATGGTAACCAGCTCGCTGCTGGTAGCATCTTGCGGCAGACTGTTAAACTACTTTGCAGCTTGCAGCGTTCGTAGCGGCAGATAGGCCAGTTATTTAGACTTTAGCAGCTGATATCGATATTATATTCAATGCTGGAAATATATAACCGCTATATCAATTTAAAAGTGCCTTATAAACTTATAACCACCATATTACTTTATAACCGCTGTATAAATTTATAACAGCTATGTAAGTTTGTAACCGTTATATCAATTTATAAATGCTATATCAATTTATAATCATTAAATAAATTGATAACCGTTATATAAATTTGTAACCGTTATATCAATTTATAACCGCTATGTTAATTTGTAACCGTTATATCAATTTATAACCGCTAAGTTAATTTGTAACCGATACATCAATTAATAACTACTATATCAATTTATAACCATTAAATAAATTCATAACCGCTACATCAATTTGTAACCGTTACATCAATTTATAACCGCTATATCAATTTGTAATCGTTAAATCAATTTATAACCGCTATGTCAATTTGTAACCGTTGCATCAATTTATAACCGTTATGTCAATTTGTAACCGTTACATCAATTTATAACCGCTATATCAATTTGTAACCGTTAAATAAATTCATAACCGCTATGAGAATTTGTAACCGATACAACAATTTATAACTGCTATATCAATTTAAAACCGTTATATCAATTTATAACCGTTATATAAATTTGTAACGGCTATATCAATTTATAACCGCTATGTCAATTTATAACCGCTAAGTCAATTTGTAACCGATATATCAATATATAACTGCTATATCAATTTATAACCGTTAAATAAATTGATAACCGTTATATAAATTTGTAACCGTTATATCAATTTATAACCGCTAAGTTAATTTGTAACCGATACATCAATTAATAACTACTATATCAATTTATAACCATTAAATAAATTCATAACCGCTACATCAATTTGTAACTCTTACATCAATTTATAACCGCTGTATCAATTTGTAACCGTTAAATCAATTTATAACCGCTATGTCAATTTGTAACCGTTGCATCAATTTATAACCGTTATGTCAATTTGTAACCGTTATATCAATTTATAACCGCTATATCAATTTGTAATCGTTAAATAAATTCATAACCGCTACGAGAATTTGTAACCGATACAACAATTTATAACTGCTATATCAATTTATAACCGTTATATCAATTTATAACCGTTATATAAATTTTGTAACGGCTATATCAATTTATAACCGCTATGTCAATTTGTAACCGATACATCAATTTATAACCGTTAAATAAATTCATAACCGCTATATCAATTTTTAATCGATACATTAATTTATAACTGCTATATCAATTTATAACCGTTAAATTAATTCATAACCGCTATATCAATTTGTAACCGTTACATTAATTTATAACCGCTGTATCAATTTGTAACCGTTAAATCAATTTATAACCGCTATGTCAATTTGTAACCGTTGCATCAATTTATAACCGTTAGGCCTATATCAATTTGTAACCGTTATCAATTTATAATTGCTATATCAATTTGTAACCGTTAATTCATAACCGCTATATCAATTTGTAACCGTTACATTAATTCATAACCGCTATATCAATTTGTAACCGTTATATCAATTTATAACCGCTAAGTCAATTTGTAACCGATACATCAATTTATAACTGTTATATAAATTTATAACCGCTATATCAATTTGTAACCGTTACATCAATTTATAACCGCTATGTCAATTTGTAACCGTTACATCAATTTATAACCGTTATGTCAATTTGTAACCGATACATCAATTTATAACTGCTATATCAATTTATAAACGTTATATCAATTTATAATTGCTATATCAATTTGTAACCGTTACATCAATTTATAACCGCTATGTCAATTTGTAACCGTTACATCAATTTATAACCGCTATGTCAATTTGTAACCGTTACATCAATTTATAACCGTTATGTCAATTTGTAACCGATACATCAATTTATAACCGCTATGTCAATTTGTAACCGTCATAAAAAATTACAACCGCAATATCCATTTTGTAACTGCCATATCGATTTATAACCGCCATATCAATTTAATCGTCATATTAATTTATCGCTGATTAATTTATTAAAACTGATCGAAATTTTCGCTGTACCAAATAAAATAAGAGAGTGTGTGTATAAGTTGAAATTTTAAATTTTAATTAGAGTTATTTTTCAGTCACAAACGAATACAGTATTTTCAAACAAGTATGAGCCGCCTCAGTGGCCTAGCTGATAACGTACTGGGCTTTCACCCCGAGGACCCGGGTTCGATCCCGGCCAGGGCTTGGCATTTCCATACGCCATAAACCATCCCGTCGTCTGCATTAGCCCAAGTGTGCACAATAGTCGGACGTTAAACACCAAAAAAAAAATCAAACCAGTATAAAAACACCATTAAAGGGAAACTTCTTAAGAATATTAATTTGCAATATTTTCCTTCTCATTTAACTCTTGAAATTCCCTTATCGTGTTCTTCGTCTCCCTGAACTGATATGCCTCACCAAAAAACAAAACCGAATAACACGACCAAAGCCAGATTCGACCGAATGTCGTCCGGCCTATTAGCATTGCTGGCTCAGACAAATAAGAGACCTCATCCATAAGCAAAGCGATCACAGACGTTGAACTGATCTACGACAAGTTCAAGGAAGGTCAACACTTGACGTACACAAATACTGGCCGGACACTCGAATATCAAATAACATAACATTATTATCGTTATTATTATTATTATCTGTTGCTGATATTACTTATCTAAAGTGTACCAATGTACAGTTTTGACTCAGTTCAAAATAAAACTATAAAGCCGGGTAGGAGTTGCTCTGAGCGGAGCGAATTAAGCATTCAAAACCTAACATATAATTATTGAACGTAACGTAAGTAAGGAAAGAATGCAACAGAATGTAACAGAAAGAATGCTGTTGGCTACTGAGATGGACTTTTGGAGAAGAGTGGCAGGAAGATCAAGAAAAGAGAGAGTGAGAAATGAAAGTATACGGAGGATAATGGACGTAAGGCATACAATTTTAGAAGATATAAGAACAAAACAACTGGTTTGGTACGGGCATGTACAAAGAATGCCGGATGAGCGAATTTCCAAAAAAATCATGCAATGGCGAACACCTGGAAGAAGAAAACGAGGAAGGCCGAGACTGAGCTGGAGAGAGGGAGTCCAAAAGGAAATAAAAAAAAGGGATCTAACAGAAGACCTGTGGTGGGACCGCGATCGGTGGAGGTTGGAGATCGGAAGACGGCGTAGAACGTTGTAGACCGAATTATATATAGATAGATGTTAGTAAGGACACTGGAAGCTTAGCGACGCCGTTTGATTCCACTCAACTCTGCAACGCTCTTAGTGGCCGTACTTAAGTTAGGTTTTGAATGAGTCCGCTCCGCTCAGCGCGCTCCGCTCCGCGTTTCGTGGCCGCCCGACCTTACACAAAAATCATTTCACCTAGGTAGCACAAAAACGAATGAGCATATGTTGAAAACGTGAACTTAGTTTTGTCTTTTAAAAGATAGAGTGCCCCTAATTTAATGTTGAATCTAATAAATAATTTTGTATATTTAATGGAAATTTACCAAAAGTAAGGATCATTTTTGGTAAACAGCTGTTTATGCATTTGTAGTAGTAAAAACAGTGAGACACCTGTCACACATTGTACAGGGTGTTTGAAGTAGAACTCCCTAGTTTTATATGTAAATCGAATGGTAAATACCTACAGGTTTTTTTTAATGTTAGTAAACTTCAAAGTGGGATCCACTTGTGGCCCTATATACGTGGAAACGATATTCCACTTCTCGCCAGGTATTCACAAACACAGCAGGTGTAACTGTCTCAACCGCCGAGATGATTCTTTCCCTTAAACGGTTGCTGTCACGAATCTTTTAAAGGTATACATTTTTTGGTGTTCCCACCAAAAAAAGTCGTGGGATTAAGTCCGAACTTCGTGGTGGCCATGAGATTCGGCCTGCCTTGCCTAACCACCTTCCCGGAAATTGGGTGTCAAGGTGGGGCGCCCTAATTACACAAGCCCTTTTTCCACCTCAATATCTTCCACTTGGGGATGATATACTCTGTCAATATATCACAGTATACGAGGTATGTTCAGAAAGTAACGAGGAGTTTTAAATTTCGCGGGCTTGTAGAGTTCGATTGTCAAACATTTTTTTATTATGTTGATATACATGCCCTTGAAGTATGATAAAACTTTCAGCTGTTTTCATTGTTGACTTTGTCTGTGACAGCCATTAAGTTTAGACGTGTTTTTATGAACTCGGCGATTTTCGTTTTTTAAAAGAAATGTATCAAAGAATTTGTATCACATTTTGCGTAACAAATGGAATAAAGTGTAACAAAGTGTGTGAAATGTTAACAAAGGCCTATGGTGAGTCTGCTATGAGTAAAACAAGAGTTTACGAGTGGTATAAGCGTTTCCAAGAAGGCCGTGAAGACGTTGAGGATGAAGAAACGCATCCTCAACCGATGAAAACGTGGAAAAAGTGAAAGAAATGGTTATGATCAATAGCCGAATCACAATTAGAGAGGTCGCTGATTATGTTGGCATACCGATTGGATCATGTCATGACATTGTTTCCAATGTTTTGTGTATGAAACGCGTGGCAGCAAAATTCGTTCCAAAATTGTTGAATTTTGAACAAAAACAGCGGCGAATGGAAGTTGCTCAGGAATCACTAAATGAAGTCAACGACGATGCAGAATTACTGAAAGGTATTTTAACAGATGACGACACATGGGTTTACGGAGAAGCAATCCAAAAAAACGCCCGGATCTGTAGAAAAATAATTCATGGCTTTTGCACCATGATAATGCACCAGCTCACACTTCATTGCTTGTTAGTGAATTTTTGGCCAAAAACAGTACTGTAACGACGCCCCAGCCTCCACATTCGCCAGAAATGGCTCCGTGTGACTTTTTCCTATTTCCAAAAATAAAGAGAACCTTAAAGGGCCGTCGTTTTACAGCCGTAGATGACATTAAAAGCGCATTGCTGAAAGAACTAAAGGCTACCTCAAAGATCGAGTTTGAGAAGTGTTTCGAGGATTGGAAGAAACGCTGGCATAAGTGTTTAATCTCCAATGAGGACTATTTTGAAGACGACAACATCAATTTAGAAGAATAAATAAATATTTTGTTCAAAAAATTAAAATTCTCGTTACTTTCTGAACACACCTCGTACGTCCCCGTTTATTATTTATTCCATAAAAATGAAAGGTCTAATCACTTGATCGTCCATCAAACCGCACCAAACGTTACGTTTTGGAGTCATGCTGATGCTGAACAACATGTGGTTACCCTGCCCCCAAATTCTGCAGTTATGACGATTAACCGTTCCACTCACATGGAATGTTGCCTAACCAGAATTTTTTTTTCTAACGTCCGACTATTGTGCACACTTGGGCTAATTCAGACGGTGGGATGATTTATAACGTATGAAAATGCCAAGCCCTCGCCGGGAATCGAACCCGGTCCTCGGGGTGAAAGCCTAGTACGCTATCCACTAGACCACCGAGTCGGCTTTTGGGGTTATGTATATCTAACCAGAAAACAGAATATTTTCAAAAAAATTGTTATTATATTCATCAGTTCTGTGTACAAAATTAACAGAAAACGCGCAATATTTTGTTTCTATCAGCAGGTTTAATTTCATGTAACAGTTGTAATTTGTAGGCGCGCAAATGAAGTGTTTTAAGTACCACATCGTACAAAGTACCTTCTTCTTTTGGCTCCGAACACACGAAACACATTTTCAACAGCAGCTTCAGAAGTTCTCCGGTTTACCTGGTGATTTCGCTTTTAAAACACTGCCGGTTTCCTTGAGAGGCTTTAGCCCATTTTACCACCATACTCATGTCTAAAATTACGTTCTGTTATACGTACAAACCAAATAACACACTGCGCTTTTTGTTGCGGAGTAGCCATTGCACTGCACTGAACGCCCGAACCGAGCGTTGTCGTCTCAAGGTCACGCAGGCCTGCCAACTGCAGCAACCGAATTCCCACATTTACGTGAGCGAAACTTTGGACAGTTGATGAATTAAATACAACAAACTAGAATTTTATATGTCACTCTGTACAGATTCTAGCACACATTAAAAGTAGGAAGTATATTTTTCAAACACCCTGTATGTTTAAAGCAAAACATGAAAATATTCTGTATGTTTTCAACAAGCAAGAATATCAACAACAGGCTGTAGTCAATCTGCGAATATCCTAACTTAATTATTTAATTACTCGTTAATATTCTTCGTGTTTGTATTGTCTCCTTGATTGTACAAGACCTTGACTTCGCGGAAGCACGACTTGTGCGATTACGTCATCACATCAGCTGTTCGGATCGCATCGTATTGCTGTACTGAGTGTATTAGTATTACTTTCGTATTATAAACACAGATTCACTCTGCAAATATATTTTAAGTAAGTTTTATAATCTGTGAGCGTTTGATATTGAATTCAACAGATAACGAAGAGTAACAAGGAGGAAAAACTGTTAATTTCGGGATGAAATAACAAAATGCAAGGCATTGTTACAAGCAGGCAGATAAAATAACAACAGCTGTTTGTGTGGAACTAGAACGACATGTAGTATCATGCTGAAGACACGAGAAAGTCACACAGTCCCCGTTACTATTTATATTTACAATACAAAGTATACAGAAAGCATTGTTATCTGTAAAATTTGTTGTATGAAATATGATAGTTGCATCATTTATCATATGAGTCCAAAACAGTGATTTTTCATGGATGTCGTTACGTTGTTTGTTTTGTGTGTAGAGAATAAATTAATCAGGTGTTCGTAATTTCTGGGGAGTTTTTCAATTTTTGAAAACTTAAAATTCAATTTTCCAACCCCTTAAGATTTTTAACTATCAAAACAAATCAAAATGTCAACAGAGCTTTACAAATTTTTGTCTCATCCGAAAAACTAATGTTTTTATAAAAGATTGTACTTGAATGAATGAATGAGTTTGCATTTTACTGCAGCACTGCTAACTTCGTAGATCTATTGAGCCCCCTTTCTGTATTCCAGAGACGGTCGGTTACAGCGCCTTCTCCAGCGCTATTATCTTCATAAAGTCTACAATTTGGAGGTCCCCCCACTTTTAATTGGTGACTTCCCAGATCCTTATTGACGTGCTTGCTCTGCTAATTCCCTTTCAATTTTTCTTTCTCATATATTAAAGGATTCTCGTCCAATAGCCAACCATTTTTATTATGCGGTGAGATCCCTCTCAGTCTACTTTACATTCTTAGTTATGGGAGAACCCAGAAGTAGCTAAGGGAATGAGGTCCGCCCATACACCATTAGGCTCTGTTTGATACACAATTAGGGTCGATGTCATTCATTCCATCAGCACGGGTCGCTTTATACTTTCGAGTTAGCCAAGGTACGTATAGTAGTGAATGTATGTATGTATGTGTGCGTGCGTGTGTGTGTGTGTGTGAGAGAGAGAGAGAGAGAGAGAGAGAGAGAGAGAGAGAGTAGATGACTGAGATCAATATGAGTTAGAGGTACAGTGGGATCGAGAAACCCATCAGCTGTTCACTTCAGCTGCCTCTGCCGGAAAGTTTGTACTTTATTGGGACCGCGAATATTTTTTTTTAAATTATGAGTTTTCGATAATACTAAACAAAGTACGTATTACAAAGTGAAGATTTTAATTAACAAAAGACGTAGCTAGTGTATTCTTGTATTTTTTTTTTTTTTTTTTTTTTTTTTAACGTCCGACTATTGTGCACACTTGGGTTAATGCAGACGATGGGATGATTTATAGCGTATGAAAATGCCAAGCCCTGCCCGGGAATCGAACCTGGGTCCTCGGGGTGAAACCCTAGTACGCTATCAACTAGGCCACCGAGGCGGTGTATGTTCTTGTAAGTAGAACAATCGAAAGTGACTCGAATTCGATTTTTCTTTCAGTTCAATTTCTAACCATATATTTCTTTTATTTCAAATCCGGAACAGTCGCGTAATTTAAGATTCATCACGACCATACACCTCCCCCACCCTGTGTTGTACTTTTAACGAATTTGTATCAGAAAACAATCAGTTATTGCGTACGCCTACCATGAAAAGACCCTGACCGAAACTTGGAGTTCTGCCCTTGCGGTCCTCAGCCGTCAGCCACAGGTCCCCGATGGATTAACACATTGATTTAATTAATTTATACAAAGTAAATAAGCAAACGCAATTATCATAGAAAAATGAATACATAAAGCTCACAAAGGGGCGAAATTCGTAAACTAAATTTAGTTCGCATTTATGAATAAAGATAGCGTTACTGTATGTAAAATACAGTCTGTTTACAGCTGTGTTGCCATTAGCACTTATGCCTTTCCTTCTATCCACTAAACTCGTACCTTCACTCATTACTTATGGTTTATCAGTAATGTTTGGACAGTATTTGTTTGAACATCACAATGAAAGAAAGATTACAAAGTAACAACTTGTAATATTTTTCATGGTAATACTGATCTATTATAAGAGGTGTATTCAGAAAGTAACGAGAATTTTAATTTTTTGAACAAAATATCTATTTATTCTTCTACATTGATGTTGTCGCCTTCAAAATAGTCCCCACTGGAAATTATGCACTTGTGCCAGCGTTTCTTCCGATCCTCGAAACACTTCTCAAACTCGATCTTTGACATAGCCTTTACTTCTTTCAGCGATGCGCTTTTAATGTCATCTACGGCTGTAAAACGACGGCCCTTTAAGGTTCTCTATTTTTAGAAATAGGAAAAGTCACAAGGAGCCATGTCTGGCGAATATGGAGGCTGGGGCATCTTTACATTACTGTTTTTGGCCAAAACTTCACGAACAAGCAACGAAGTGTGAGCTGGTGCATTATCGTGGTGCAAAAGCTATGAATTGTTTTTCCACAGATCCGAGCGTTTTTTTCGGATTGCTTCACGCAATCGGCGTTGAACTTGTAGGTAGTACTCCTTATTGACCGTTTCACCTGGTAGCAGGAATTCATAATGCACTATGCCATTAATATCGAAGAACACAGTGAGCATAACCTTCACGTTCGACCGAAATTGTCGTGCCAGAATGTCTTCACTGGGATGATTGAGCCTTAGTATCGAAGTCATATTCGTAAACTAATGTTTCGTCTACTGTTATAATACGTTTCAGTAACTCTGCATCGTCGTTGACTTCATTTAGTGACTCCTGAGCAACTTCCATTCGCCGCTGTTTTTGTTCAAAATTTAACAATTTTTGAACGAATTTTGCTGCCATGCTTTACATAATCAAAACGTTGGAAACAATGTCATGACACGATCCAATCGATATGCCAACGTCATCAGCGACCTCTCTAATTGTGATTCGGCGATTGTTCATAACTATTTCTTTCACTTTTTCCACGTTTTCATCGTTTGTTGATGTGCTGGGGCTTCCAGGGCGTTCGTCATCTCAACGTCTTCACGGCCTTTTTGGAAACGCTTCTACCACACGTAAACTCTTGCTTTACTCATAGCAGACTCACCATGGGCTTTTGTTAACATTTCACACACTTTGTTATACTTTATTCCATTTTTTACGCAAAATTTGATACAAATTCTTTGATCGATTTCTTTTAACAAACGAAAATCGTCTCATAAAACACGTCTAACCTTAGTGGCTGTCACGGACAATGTCAACAATGAAAACAGCTGGAAATTTTATCATACTTCAAGGGTATGTATACCAACGTAATAAAAAAAATGTTTGACAATCGGACTCTCCAAGCCCGCGAAATGTAAAAATTGTCGTTACTTTCTGAACACACCTCGTAAACGATATTAAAATAGTTTTTAACAGTACTTTGAGACGTAATAAATTGAATTTAAAATAGACTGGATTTTTTTTTATTCTTTAACCGTAAGGTCGGGCTGCCAAAAAATGCAGAACAAAGCTACGAACTCAGTTAAGTGCAGCCGAATGAAGATAAACGGCAACCAGAAGCCAAATTCAATCAGTCTAAAGAACACATTTTTATCTCAAATTAAAAACCGTAACCCGAGCAACGGTAACTTAACGAGAAATAATAAGTTTATAGGCGTGGTCAGCGTAGTGGGGGAAGCGGAATCAACTTCAAAACCGAACCTAGACTGAGTCGAAGCTACGCGGAGCGCAGCCAAACGACGCGTTTTCCAGTTACGCTTTCAGTGGCCGCACTGGTTAGGTACCACTCCGTTCCGCATTTGATGGCCACCCTGCCTTGTACGGACGAAACAAGTGCAATCGTGCAACGCCGAGCGGCAAACACGTGAGTGTCTCGTGACTGACGGCGCTGTGACGTACGTTAAATGTCAGTCCGTTTATAACCTGTTTATGACAAGGTTAGGTGCGCTCGCAATTTATAAACACTTACAATGATGCTGTATTATTGAATTACTTCCTTCATTGTTCGCTACCGGCATAAGCAACCATAAAAGTAATGCCTTAAATAATTCTGTGTTTTCTTGTTATTCTTTCGGCGTAACTCTTAATAATGGCGGCGTCTTGTTGTTTAGCTGACGTGAAAGAAGCGAATTTAAAAAACTGACAACATTTAACAATATCACAAAATAAGAGTATTTTAATAGCGAGATATTTTGTATTTACAATAAAAATGCACACATAAGATCTAGTAGTAAACATTATTTTTTTAAATCATTGTTTTTATTTAATATGATTTCACCTCTACTTCGCACTGGTGAACCTTGAACTGTCATCAGATTGCTTTTCACATTTAACTTACACGATCTAGACAGTGCGCGCGCATGTTATCTTTGAATCAAGAACGGTGCTTGTTGACGCAGTTTTGTCTTAATAAAATCGTTAAGAACATACTATTATTACTCGAGTTGTCCGTAAAATAAGGTTCCCAATAATTTTTCACAATGAAAAACATGTTTATTTGCATTGAATAATACATTTTTAGAAAGCTTACACTTTTTTCTATTTTTCGACATAATCGCCGTTGAGATCGATGCATTTTTGCATACGGTGAACAATCTTTTGTGTGCCTGAGTCGGGAAACTCTCCCGCCGCGCCGCAAAGGTAGCTTAAAACTTTTTCTTTCGGTTACTCTCCAGTACTGAAATGCGTCCCACCTACGTGTTTCTTCAAATTAGGGAAGAGTGACTACACTTGGGGCTAAGTCCGGGCTGTAGAGCGGATGTGTGACAGTATCCCATCCAAATTGGTTGATGTGACCGGTTGTTACACGGGCGGTGTGCGGACGAGCTTTGTCTTGATGGAAACAAACTCCCTTCGTGAGCATGTCTCTCCTCTTGTTTTAAATCGCGATGCGAAGGTTCCTTAACGTCTCACAGTAACGATCAGCATTGATTGTTGTGCCGGTATCCATGAATTTGCACAACTATAACCCCTTCCTGTCCCAAAACACACTCGCCATGACTTTTCCGGCAGACAGTTTTTGTTTGAACTTCCGCGGCTTCGGCGACTCTGGTAGTTTCCACTGACGTGATTGTTCTTTCGTTTCCGGTGTCGTATAGTGTACCCAGGTCTCGTCCCCAGTGACAATGGAGTCCAAGAATTCCTGGCCATCGGTTTCGTAGCCTGCAGAAATTCGCGGGCCGCATCAATACGTTGCCGTTTGTGGTCTGCTGTAAGCTGTCTTGGACCCACTTTGCACACAAATTTCGCTATACCCTAAACGGTCTGTCAAAATTTTATCAATGCAAGTCCTTCTGACATCAGCGATCATCTCGGAGGACTCCGAAACAGTCACCACTTTCTTCCACTTTCGCACAGCCTAGACTTAGCCCCAAGTGACTACCATTTGTTCCCTAATTTGAAGAAACTCTTCGGTGGGACGCATTTTAGTACCAGAGAGGAGCCGAAAAAAGTTTTTAGCTACCTTCGCGGCGCGGCGGGAGAGTTTTTCGACTCAGGCATATAAAAGATGGTTCAACGTACGAAAAAATGCATCGATCTCAACGGCGATTATGTCGAAACATAGAATAAAGTGTAAGCTTTCCAAAAATGTATAATGTTCAATGCAAATAAACATGTTTTTCATTGTGAAAAATTATTGGGAACCTTATTTTACGGACAACCCTGGTATGTAAAACTTTTTTTCACACGGCCGCGTACCACCAAGTTTTACGGCGCTTATATGTTTTCGAAGAGCAGTTTTTGAAAACAAATACAACTTGCCATGAGTAATGCGTTGCCCTTTTTGTCCAGTATCTGTTTGAAAGTATTTACTTGTCCTTTGTTATCACCCTGTTGTTTATCTTTGACAAAGGAAAAAGTCCACCCAAAAGAAAACTCAGCTAGCAAGTGGCACAACTATAATCATGGCCAACTTAAACGATAAGTAAATTATACAAAAACATTCCACAAACATCCTACACCAGCAGTTCAAAGAACATTAAACGTCGCAGTGTACTCTTAATTAATATACAGCGCGCTTCACGACACACCCCGAGGACCCGGGTTCGATTCCCGGCCAGGGCTTGGCATTTTCATACGCTATAAATCATCCCAACGTCTGCATTAGCCCAAGTGTGCACAATAATCGGACGTTAAACACCAAAAACAACGACAGCGCTCGTAACCTTTTCCGTAACAGTAATATTTACAAAAAACCGGACCAAATTTATTGGAACTTTTATGCTCTTGGAGCAGTCAAAATTACGACAGGTTTCGGCCAGTATTACAGGAAATAACCATCAACCACACTCTCACCGCTGAATCAGAACCCGCCATCTTGAAACGGAAGTGGATGGGAAAAAATCTTACACATATGTTATGTGGGTTTTATGCAAGATATTTTACAAGAAATTTAAAAACGATCAGTTCATGCGTTCGGCTACAATTGCGAATGCTTCTTATTCACCATCTTGAAACGAACGTTAATGGAGACATATGCGTACGTCATTTCGGCCTTATACGATATTCTTCGCACTAAATTTGAACACGTTATGCGCACCACCAAAACTTTAATTTCAAAACGCACCAAAAGTCAATACGTTTGGCTAAAAACTATGTATACATCTTATTGTAAATCAGAGGCCACCATCTTGAAACGGAAATGAGGGGGGGAAATCTTACGCATACGAGATGTGTTCAGAAAGTAACGAGAATTTTAATTTTTTGAACAAAATATTTATTCTTCTACACTGATGTTGTCGTCTTCAAAATAGTCCCTATTGGAGATTATGCACTTGTGCCAGCGCTTCTTCCAATTCTCGAAACACTTCTCAAACTCGATCTTTGAGATAGCCTTTAGTTCTTTCAGTGATCCGCTTTTAATGTTATCTACGGCTGTAAAACGACGGCCCTTTAAGGTTCTCTTTATTTTTGGAAATAGGAAAAAGTCACACGGAGCCATATCTGGCGAATATGGAGGATGGCCCATCGTTGCAGTACTGTTTTTGGCCAAAAATTCACGAACAAGCAATGAAGTGTGAGCTGGTGCATTATCGTGGTGCAAAGCCATGAATTGTTTTTCCACAGATCCGGGCGTTTTCTTTCGGATCGCTTCACGCAAACGACGTTGAACTTGTAGATAGTACTCCTTATTGACCGTTTCATCTGGTGGCAGGAATTCATGATGCACTATGCCATTAATATCGAAGAACACAGTGAGCATAACCGCACTTGTCGAGCCTTTTTCGGTCTTGGCGAGCCAGAATGCCTTCACTGGGATGATTGAGCCTTAGTTTCGACGTCATATCCGTAAACCCATGTTTCGTCACCTGTTATAATACGTTTCAGTAATTTTGCACCGTCATTGACTTCATTTAGTGACTCCTGAGCAACTTCCATTCGCCGCTGTTTTTGTTCAAAATTCAAGAATGTTTCAACGAATTTTGCTGCCACGCGTTTCATAAACAAAACATTGGAAACAATATCGTGACATGATCCAATCGAAATGCCAACATCATCAGCGACCTCTCTAATTGTGATTCGGCGATTGTTCATAACCATTTCTTTCACTTTTTCCACGTTTTCATCTGTTGTTGATGTGCTGGGGCGTCCAGGGCGTTCGTCATCTTCAACGTCTTCACGGTCTTCTTGGAAACGCTTATACCACTCGTAAACTCTTGCTTTACTCATACCAGACTCACCATAGATCTTTGTTAACATTTCACACACTTTGTTGCATTTTATTCCATTTTTTACGCAAAATTTGATACAAATTCTTTGATCCATTTCTTTTAACAAACGAAAATCGCCGAGCTCACAAAAACACGTCTAATCTTAGTGGCTGTCACAGACAAAGTGAACAATGAAAACAGCTGGAAGTTTTATCATACTTCAAGGGCAAGTATACCAACATAATGAAAAAAATGTTTGACAATCGGACTCTCCAAGCCCGCGAAATTTAAAAATTCTCGTTACTTTCTGAACACACATCGTACGTCATGTGGGCTTTATACACGATAATTTCGCAACAAATTTCAAAACAATAAGTAATTGCGTTTGCCTAAAACTGCGCACACTCCTTATTGTAAATCAGAGGCCGCCATTTTGAAACGAAAGTGAACGGGAAAAATCATACACATACGTGATTTGGGCTTTATACAAAGTATCTTCACACCAAGTTTCAAAACATTCGGTCAATGCGTTTGATTAAAACTAAAACTCGTCATCGTTACATCAGTCCGCCATCTTGAAGAAAAAGTAAATACGAAGGAATGTTTGATACATTCATTTGGGCTTCATACAAGGCGTATCAAATTTCAAAACAATCGGTCAATCCGTTTAGCCAATACTGTGTAACAAACGCACACACAAACCAAATGCAGAACGGTTTGAAACGGCCTCGCTTCACAGGATCAATTAAATTATTTCCACAAAAATTCGGTTTTGGAAGCTGCCAACAAAAAACTGAAAACCTATTGTTTTAAAATCTATTAATTAAATTTTGCTGAAATATTGATAACTGTGAAATTTTCATTATCCGAAACTGAATATGACGGGAAAATATAACAAAATGCATACAATATAAAACTATTTAACGGTAGGTTGGCAATTTCTATCCGCTTTTTGAAATCCAATATTTTTTTATTTGGTGACATAACACGAAGAATTTATACTTGCAATCGAAGTTGTTTTTGAAGTGACTACTTCCTATCGCGGGGTATGCGTGTATGTTTTGCACGGAGAAAAATTCAGTTTTTTCAGTCATGGAATGCTATAATTGAAGTGTTGGACTACTTCCTATCGCGGGGTATGCGTGTATATTTTGCGGGGGGAAAAATTTAGTTTTTGCAGTCACGGAATGCTCTACCGTCACTGAACGCCATATTTGAAGTGTTGAAGTGACTACTTCTTATCGCTGGGTATGGGTGTATGTTTTGCAGGGGGGAAAATTCTGTTTTTGCAATCACGGAACGCTCTACCGTCACGGAACGCTATAACTGAAGTCCTAAAGCGACTACTTCTTATCGCGGGGGTATGGGTGTATATTTTGCACGGGGAAAAATTCAGTTTTTGCAGTCACGGAATGCTCTACCGTCACAAAACGCTATAATTGAAGTGTTGAAGTGACTACTTCTTATCGCGCTGTATGCGTGTATGTTTTGCACGGGGAAAATTCAGTTTTTGCAGTCACGGAACGCTCTACCGTCACGGAACGCTATAATTGAAGTATTGAAGTGACTACTTCTTATCGCTGGGTATGAATGTATGTTTTGCACGGGGAAAATTCAGTTTTTGCAGTCACGGAACGCTCTACCGTTACGGAACGCTCTACCGTCACGGAACGCTATAATTGAAGTATTGAAGTGACTACTTCTTATCGCTGGATGTGTGTGTATGTTTTGCACGGGGGAAAATTCAGTTTTTGCAGTTTTTGAAAGCTCTACTTTTTGTTTATTGATTAATAACATGTATTTTTCAAGTGAAAACTTGTATGGTCCGTTTGACAAAACATGGGTATAAACATTTGCTTTCGCGTCACGCTTGAATCCGTAATGCATACCTCACAGCATATACTGTTCTTGTATATGTCTAGACTGGAAGTGACTACATGTAAACATCTGATTTCGCACAATGGCTTCAACTGAGGTTATGTTTATTGTTCTTGTTAATTTTTAAAATGTGTATTTTCTAAATGTGTGAAGTGAAATTATTCACCAATTTTTGCATACACACCAATTTTTGAATGCAAGAATCACAAATATTAACATAGACAGTTTAACTATTATGTACAACTGTCAAAAGTAGGGTTATAAACTGATTAATTATTTAAGTCCCTTATATAGCCTAAGTTACTCAAACTTAGGCTGTGACAGTTTCAGTTAGTTTTTAAGTTGTGTATCTACACACTCACGAAATTTAATACGAAAATAATTTTCAAGAGTTTCCCTTTCCTGCATGCATCTAAATTTTTATAAAAATAATTAAACCATAATAGTGAAAATTATACAGTTCAAACATGCCAAAAAAAGTACAGTAGTCGGCCAGTCCCGCACTGTTCTTTTTATTTATTGAATATTCTTTGTTTAATGAAACGTTCAGGTTGTGAGATTCCGTTGACTATTGAAGCTATTCCACGTCTACTTGTTGAATTATGAATACAAAGACATGGCAGTAACAGACGCGGGGCTGTTACATAACTCAGAGAGTTTTGGTTGTATAATAGCACAGCTTAGGCTTACCTATTGAAGTCAGATCAATGCACCGTATTTAGAATCGATAAACAAGGAACTTATCGGACAATCTCAAAACAACAGAAACAAATCTGGACGCATCTATGCGCTGTAAACATCTATCGCAACTGCAACAGAAACAAATCTGGACGCATCTATGCGCTGTAAACATATATCGGAACTGCAAAAGAAACAAATCTGGACGCATCTATGCGCTGTAAACATATATCGCAACTGCAACAGAAACAAATCTGGACGCATTTATGCGCTGTAAACATCTATCGCAACTGCAACAGAAACAAATCTGGACGCATCTATGCGCTGTAAACATCTATCGGAACTGCGACAGAAACAAATCTGGACGCATCTATGCGCTGTAAACATCTATCGCAACTGCAACAGAAACAAATCTGGACGCATCTATGCGCTGTAAACATCTATCGGAACTGCAGCAGAAACAAATCTGGACGCATTTATGCGCTGTAAACATCTATCGCAAATGCAACAGAAACAAATCTGGACGCATTTATGCGCTGTAAACATCTATCGCAACTGCAACAGAAACAAATCTGGACGCATCTATGCGCTGTAAACATCTATCGGAACTGCGACAGAAACAAATCTGGACGCATTTATGCGCTGTAAACATCTATCGCAACTGCAACAGAAACAAATCTGGACGCATCTATGCGCTGTAAACATCTATCGGAACTGCGACAGAAACAAATCTGGACGCATCTATGCGCTGTAAACATCTATCGGAACTGCGACAGAAACAAATCTGGACGCATCTATGCGCTGTAAACATCTATCGGAACTGCGACAGAAACAAATCTGGACGCATCTATGCGCTGTAAACATCTATCGCAACTGCAACAGAAACAAATCTGGACGCATCTATGCGCTGTAAACATATATCGGAACTGCAACAGAAACAAATCTGGACGCATCTATGCGCTGTAAACATATATCGCAACTGCAACAGAAACAAATCTGGACGCATTTATGCGCTGTAAACATCTATCGCAACTGCAACAGAAACAAATCTGGATGCATCTATGCGCTGTAAACATCTATCGGAACTGCGACAGAAACAAATCTGGACGCATCTATGCGCTGTAAACATCTATCGCAACTGCAACAGAAACAAATCTGGACGCATCTATGCGCTGTAAACATCTATCGGAACTGCAGCAGAAACAAATCTGGACGCATTTATGCGCTGTAAACATCTATCGCAACTGCAACAGAAACAAATCTGGACGCATTTATGCGCTGTAAACATCTATCGCAACTGCAACAGAAACAAATCTGGACGCATCTATGCGCTGTAAACATCTATCGGAACTGCGACAGAAACAAATCTGGACGCATTTATGCGCTGTAAACATCTATCGCAACTGCAACAGAAACAAATCTGGACGCATCTATGCGCTGTAAACATCTATCGGAACTGCGACAGAAACAAATCTGGACGCATCTATGCGCTGTAAACATCTATCGGAACTGCGACAGAAACAAATCTGGACGCATCTATGCGCTGTAAATATCTATCGGAACTGCGACAGAAACAAATCTGGACGCATCTATGCGCTGTAAACATCTATCGCAACTGCAACAGAAACAAATCTGGACGCATCTATGCGCTGTAAACATATATCGCAACTGCAGCAGAAACAAATCTGGACGCATTTATGCGCTGTAAACATCTATCGCAACTGCAACAGAAACAAATCTGGACGCATTTATGCGCTGTAAACATCTATCGCAACTGCAACAGAAACAAATCTGGACGCATCTATGCGCTGTAAACATCTATCGGAACTGCGACAGAAACAAATCTGGACGCATCTATGCGCTGTAAACATCTATCGCAACTGCAACAGAAACAAATCTGGACGCATTTATGCGCTGTAAACATCTATCGCAACTGCAACAGAAACAAATCTGGACGCATCTATGCGCTGTAAACATCTATCGGAACTGCGACAGAAACAAATCTGGACGCATCTATGCGCTGTAAACATCTATCGGAACTGCGACAGAAACAAATCTGGACGCATCTATGCGCTGTAAACATCTATCGCAACTGCAACAGAAACAAATCTGGACGCATCTATGCGCTGTAAACATCTATCGGAACTGCGACAGAAACAAATCTGGACGCATCTATGCGCTGTAAACATATATCGCAACTGCAACAGAAACAAATCTGGACGCATCTATGCGCTGTAAACATCTATCGCAACTGCAACAGAAACAAATCTGGACGCATCTATGCGCTGTAAACATATATCGCAACTGCAACAGAAACAAATCTGGACGCATTTATGCGCTGTAAACATCTATCGCAACTGCAACAGAAACAAATCTGGACGCATCTATGCGCTGTAAACATCTATCGCAACTGCAACAGAAACAAATCTGGACGCATTTATGCGCTGTAAACATCTATCGCAACTGCAACAGAAACAAATCTGGACGCATCTATGCGCTGTAAACATATATCGCAACTGCAACAGAAACAAATCTGGACGCATCTATGCGCTGTAAACATCTATCGCAACTGCAACAGAAACAAATCTGGACGCATTTATGCGCTGTAAACATCTATCGCAACTGCAACAGAAACAAATCTGGACGCATCTATGCGCTGTAAACATATATCGGAACTGCAGCAGAAACAAATCTGGACGCATCTATGCGCTGTAAACATCTATCGCAACTGCAACAGAAACAAATCTGGACGCATCTATGCGCTGTAAACATCTATCGCAACTGCAACAGAAACAAATCTGGACGCATCTATGCGCTGTAAACATCTATCGCAACTGCAACAGAAACAAATCTGGACGCATCTATGCGCTGTAAACATCTATCGCAACTGCAACAGAAACAAATCTGGACGCATCTATGCGCTGTAAACATCTATCGCAACTGCAACAGAAACAAATCTGGACGCATCTATGCGCTGTAAACATCTATCGCAACTGCAACAGAAACAAATCTGGACGCATCTATGCGCTGTAAACATCTATCGGAACTGCGACAGAAACAAATCTGGACCCATCTATGCGCTGTAAACATCTATCGCAACTGCAACAGAAACAAATCTGGACGCATCTATGCGCAGTAAACATCTATCGCAACTGCAACAGAAACAAATCTGGACGCATCTATGCGCAGTAAACATCTATCGCAACTGCAACAGAAACAAATCTGGACGCATCTATGCGCAGTAAACATCTATCGCAACTGCAACAGAAACAAATCTGGACGCATCTATGCGCTGTAAACATCTATCGCAACTGCAACAGAAACAAATCTGGACGCATCTATGCGCTGTAAACATCTATCGCAACTGCAACAGAAACAAATCTGGACGCATCTATGCGCTGTAAACATCTATCGGAACTGCGACAGAAACAAATCTGGACGCATCTATGTGCTGTAAACATCTATCGGAACTGCGACAGAAACAAATCTGGACGCATTTATGCGCTGTAAACATCTATCGCAACTGCAACAGAAACAAATCTGGACGCATCTATGCGCAGTAAACATCTATCGCAACTGCAACAGAAACAAATCTGGACGCATCTATGCGCAGTAAACATCTATCGCAACTGCAACAGAAACAAATCTGGACGCATCTATGCGCTGTAAACATCTATCGCAACTGCAACAGAAACAAATCTGGACGCATCTATGCGCTGTAAACATCTATCGCAACTGCAACAGAAACAAATCTGGACGCATCTATGCGCTGTAAACATCTATCGGAACTGCGACAGAAACAAATCTGGACGCATCTATGTGCTGTAAACATCTATCGGAACTGCGACAGAAACAAATCTGGACGCATCTATGCGCTGTAAACATCTATCGGAACTGCGACAGAAACAAATCTGGACGCATCTATGCGCTGTAAACATCTATCGCAACTGCAACAGAAACAAATCTGGACGCATCTATGCGCTGTAAACATCTATCGCAACTGCAGCAGAAACAAATCTGGACGCATCTATGCGCTGTAAACATCTATCGCAACTGCAGCAGAAACAAATCTGGACGCATCTATGCGCAGTAAACATCTATCGCAACTGCAACAGAAACAAATCTGGACGCATCTATGCGCTGTAAACATCTATCGCAACTGCAACAGAAACAAATCTGGACGCATCTATGCGCTGTAAACATCTATCGGAACTGCGACAGAAACAAATCTGGACGCATCTATGTGCTGTAAACATCTATCGCAACTGCAACAGAAACAAATCTGGACGCATCTATGCGCTGTAAACATCTATCGCAACTGCAACAGAAACAAATCTGGACGCATCTATGCGCTGTAAACATCTATCGCAACTGCAACAGAAACAAATCTGGACGCATCTATGCGCTGTAAACATCTATCGGAACTGCGACAGAAACAAATCTGGACGCATCTATGTGCTGTAAACATCTATCGGAACTGCGACAGAAACAAATCTGGACGCATCTATGCGCTGTAAACATCTATCGGAACTGCGACAGAAACAAATCTGGACGCATCTATGCGCTGTAAACATCTATCGCAACTGCAACAGAAACAAATCTGGACGCATCTATGCGCTGTAAACATATATCGGAACTGCAGCAGAAACAAATCTGGACGCATCTATGCGCTGTAAACATCTATCGCAACTGCAGCAGAAACAAATCTGGACGCATCTATGCGCAGTAAACATCTATCGCAACTGCAACAGAAACAAATCTGGACGCATCTATGCGCTGTAAACATCTATCGCAACTGCAACAGAAACAAATCTGGACGCATCTATGTGCTGTAAACATCTATCGGAACTGCGACAGAAACAAATCTGGACGCATCTATGCGCTGTAAACATCTATCGGAACTGCGACAGAA
Source organism: Callitettix versicolor (assembly GCA_022606455.1). NCBI lineage: Eukaryota > Metazoa > Arthropoda > Insecta > Hemiptera > Cercopidae > Callitettix > Callitettix versicolor. The sequence continues at coordinate 4,732,331 of CM040183.1, forward strand.
ACAAATCTGGACGCATCTATGCGCTGTAAACATCTATCGCAACTGCAACAGAAACAAATCTGGACGCATCTATGCGCTGTAAACATATATCGGAACTGCGACAGAAACAAATCTGGACGCATCTATGCGCTGTAAACATCTATCGCAACTGCAACAGAAACAAATCTGGACGCATCTATGCGCTGTAAACATATATCGGAACTGCAGCAGAAACAAATCTGGACGCATCTATGCGCTGTAAACATCTATCGGAACTGCGACAGAAACAAATCTGGACGCATCTATGTGCTGTAAACATCTATCGCAACTGCAACAGAAACAAATCTGGACGCATCTATGCGCTGTAAACATCTATCGCAACTGCAACAGAAACAAATCTGGACGCATCTATGCGCTGTAAACAACTATCGCAACTGCAACAGAAACAAATCTGGACGCATCTATGCGCTGTAAACATCTATCGGAACTGCGACAGAAACAAATCTGGACGCATCTATGCGCTGTAAACATCTATCGGAACTGCGACAGAAACAAATCTGGACGCATCTATGTGCTGTAAACATCTATCGCAACTGCAACAGAAACAAATCTGGACGCATCTATGCGCTGTAAACATCTATCGCAACTGCAACAGAAACAAATCTGGACGCATCTATGCGCTGTAAACATCTATCGGAACTGCGACAGAAACAAATCTGGACGCATCTATGTGCTGTAAACATCTATCGCAACTGCAACAGAAACAAATCTGGACGCATCTATGCGCAGTAAACATCTATCGCAACTGCAACAGAAACAAATCTGGACGCATCTATGCGCTGTAAACATCTATCGCAACTGCAACAGAAACAAATCTGGACGCATCTATGCGCAGTAAACATCTATCGGAACTGCGACAGAAACAAATCTGGACGCATCTATGCGCTGTAAACATCTATCGCAACTGCAGCAGAAACAAATCTGGACGCATCTATGCGCTGTAAACATCTATCGCAACTGCAACAGAAACAAATCTGGACGCATCTATGCGCTGTAAACATCTATCGGAACTGCGACAGAAACAAATCTGGACGCATCTATGCGCTGTAAACATCTATCGCAACTGCAGCAGAAACAAATCAGGACGCATCTATGCGCTGTAAACATCTATTGGAACTGCAGCAGAAACAAATCTGGACGCATCTATGCTCTGTAAACATATATCGGAACTGCAGCAGAAACAAATCTGGACGCATCTATGCGCTGTAACCATCTATCGGAACTGCGACAGAAACAAATCTGGACGCATCTATGCGCAGTAAACATCTATCGGAACTGCAACAGAAACAAATCTGGACGCATCTATGCGCAGTAAACATATATCGGAACTGCGACAGAAACAAATCTGGACGCATCTATGCGCTGTAAACATCTATCGCAACTGCAACAGAAACAAATCTGGACGCATCTATGCGCTGTAAACATCTATCGCAACTGCAACAGAAACAAATCTGGACGCATCTATGCGCTGTAAACATATATCGGAACTGCGACAGAAACAAATCTGGACGCATCTATGCGCTGTAAACATCTATCGGAACTGCAGCAGAAACAAATCTGGACGCATCTATGCGCTGTAAACATCTATCGGAACTGCGACAGAAACAAATATGGACGCATCTATGCGCTGTAAACATCTATCGCAACTGCAACAGAAACAAATCTGGACGCATCTATGCGCAGTAAAAATCTATCGGAACTGCGACAGAAACAAATCTGGACGCATCTATGCTCTGTAAACATATATCGGAACTGCAGCAGAAACAAATCTGGACGCATCTATGCGCTGTAAACATCTATCGGAACTGCGACAGAAACAAATATGGACGCATCTATGCGCTGTAAACATATATCGGAACTGCGACAGAAACAAATCTGGACGCATCTATGCGCAGTAAACATATATCGGAACTGCGACAGAAACAAATCTGGACGCATCTATGCTCTGTAAACATCTATCGGAACTGCAGCAGAAACAAATCTGGACGCATCTATGCGCTGTAAACATCTATCGGAACTGCGACAGAAACAAATCTGGACGCATCTATGCGCTGTAAACATCTATCGGAACTGCGACAGAAACAAATCTGGACGCATCTATGTGCAGTAAACATCTATCGGAACTGCGACAGAAACAAATCTGGACGCATCTATGCTCTGTAAACATATATCGGAACTGCAGCAGAAACAAATCTGGACGCATCTATGCGCAGTAAACATATATCGGAACTGCGACAGAAACAAATCTGGACGCATCTATGCGCTGTAAACATCTATCGGAACTGCGACAGAAACAAATCTGGACGCATCTATGCGCTGTAAACATCTATCGGAACTGCGACAGAAACAAATCTGGACGCATCTATGCGCTGTAAACATCTATCGGAACTGCGACAGAAACAAATCTGGACGCATCTATGCGCTGTAAACATCTATCGCAACTGCAACAGAAACAAATCTGGACGCATCTATGCGCTGTAAACATCTATCGCAACTGCAACAGAAACAAATCTGGACGCATCTATGCGCTGTAAACATCTATCGCAACTGCAACAGAAACAAATCTGGACGCATCTATGCGCAGTAAACATCTATCGGAACTGCGACAGAAACAAATCTGGACGCATCTATGCGCTGTAAACATCTATCGCAACTGCAGCAGAAACAAATCTGGACGCATCTATGCGCTGTAAACATCTATCGCAACTGCAACAGAAACAAATCTGGACGCATCTATGCGCTGTAAACATCTATCGGAACTGCGACAGAAACAAATCTGGACGCATCTATGCGCTGTAAACATCTATCGCAACTGCAGCAGAAACAAATCAGGACGCATCTATGCGCTGTAAACATCTATTGGAACTGCAGCAGAAACAAATCTGGACGCATCTATGCTCTGTAAACATATATCGGAACTGCAGCAGAAACAAATCTGGACGCATCTATGCGCTGTAACCATCTATCGGAACTGCGACAGAAACAAATCTGGACGCATCTATGCGCAGTAAACATCTATCGGAACTGCAACAGAAACAAATCTGGACGCATCTATGCGCAGTAAACATATATCGGAACTGCGACAGAAACAAATCTGGACGCATCTATGCGCTGTAAACATCTATCGCAACTGCAACAGAAACAAATCTGGACGCATCTATGCGCTGTAAACATCTATCGCAACTGCAACAGAAACAAATCTGGACGCATCTATGCGCTGTAAACATATATCGGAACTGCGACAGAAACAAATCTGGACGCATCTATGCGCTGTAAACATCTATCGGAACTGCAGCAGAAACAAATCTGGACGCATCTATGCGCTGTAAACATCTATCGGAACTGCGACAGAAACAAATATGGACGCATCTATGCGCTGTAAACATCTATCGCAACTGCAACAGAAACAAATCTGGACGCATCTATGCGCAGTAAACATCTATCGGAACTGCGACAGAAACAAATCTGGACGCATCTATGCTCTGTAAACATATATCGGAACTGCAGCAGAAACAAATCTGGACGCATCTATGCGCTGTAAACATCTATCGGAACTGCGACAGAAACAAATCTGGACGCATCTATGCGCTGTAAACATATATCGGAACTGCGACAGAAACAAATCTGGACGCATCTATGCGCAGTAAACATATATCGGAACTGCGACAGAAACAAATCTGGACGCATCTATGCTCTGTAAACATCTATCGGAACTGCAGCAGAAACAAATCTGGACGCATCTATGCGCTGTAAACATCTATCGGAACTGCGACAGAAACAAATCTGGACGCATCTATGCGCTGTAAACATCTATCGGAACTGCGACAGAAACAAATCTGGACGCATCTATGTGCAGTAAACATCTATCGGAACTGCGACAGAAACAAATCTGGACGCATCTATGCTCTGTAAACATATATCGGAACTGCAGCAGAAACAAATCTGGACGCATCTATGCGCAGTAAACATATATCGGAACTGCGACAGAAACAAATCTGGACGCATCTATGCGCTGTAAACATCTATCGGAACTGCGACAGAAACAAATCTGGACGCATCTATGCGCTGTAAACATATATCGGAACTGCGACAGAAACAAATCTGGACGCATCTATGCGCTGTAAACATATATCGGAACTGCAACAGAAACAAATCTGGACGCATCTATGCGCAGTAAACATATATCGGAACTGCGACAGAAACAAATCTGGACGCATCTATGCTCTGTAAACATATATCGGAACTGCGACAGAAACAAATCTGGACGCATCTATGCGCAGTAAACATCTATCGGAACTGCGACAGAAACAAATCTGGACGCATCTATGTGCAGTAAACATCTATCGCAACTGCAACAGAAACAAATCTGGACGCATCTATGCTCTGTAAACATATATCGGAACTGCAGCAGAAACAAATCTGGACGCATCTATGCTCTGTAAACATATATCGGAACTGCAGCAGAAACAAATCTGGACGCATCTATGCGCTGTAAACATCTATCGGAACTGCGACAGAAACAAATCTGGACGCATCTATGCGCTGTAAACATATATCGGAACTGCGACAGAAACAAATCTGGACGCATCTATGCGCTGTAAACATCTATCGGAACTGCAGCAGAAACAAATCTGGACGCATCTATGCGCTGTAAACATCTATCGGAACTGCAGCAGAAACAAATCTGGACGCATCTATGCGCTGTAAACATCTATCGGAACTGCAGCAGAAACAAATCTGGACGCATCTATGCGCTGTAAACATCTATCGGAACTGCAGCAGAAACAAATCTGGACGCATCTATGCGCTGTAAACATCTATCGGAACTGCGACAGAAACAAATCTGGACGCATCTATGCGCTGTAAACATCTATCGGAACTGCAGCAGAAACAAATCTGGACGCATCTATGCGCTGTAAACATCTATCGGAACTGCAGCAGAAACAAATCTGGACGCATCTATGCGCTGTAAACATCTATCGGAACTGCAGCAGAAACAAATCTGGACGCATCTATGCGCAGTAAACATCTATCGGAACTGCGACAGAAACAAATCTGGACGCATCTATGTGCAGTAAACATCTATCGGAACTGCGACAGAAACAAATCTGGACGCATCTATGCTCTGTAAACATATATCGGAACTGCAGCAGAAACAAATCTGGACGCATCTATGCGCTGTAAACATCTATCGGAACTGCAGCAGAAACAAATCTGGACGCATCTATGCGCTGTAAACATCTATCGGAACTGCAGCAGAAACAAATCTGGACGCATCTATGCGCTGTAAACATCTATCGGAACTGCGACAGAAACAAATCTGGACGCATCTATGCGCTGTAAACATCTATCGGAACTGCAGCAGAAACAAATCTGGACGCATCTATGCGCTGTAAACATCTATCGGAACTGCGACAGAAACAAATCTGGACGCATCTATGCGCTGTAAACATCTATCGGAACTGCGACAGAAACAAATCTGGACGCATCTATGCGCTGTAAACATCTATCGGAACTGCGACAGAAACAAATATGGACGCATCTATGCGCTGTAAACATCTATCGCAACTGCAGCAGAAACAAATCTGGACGCATCTATGCGCTGTAAACATCTATCGGAACTGCGACAGAAACAAATCTGGACGCATCTATGCGCTGTAAACATCTATCGCAACTGCAGCAGAAACAAATCTGGACGCATCTATGCGCTGTAAACATCTATCGCAACTGCAGCAGAAACAAATCTGGACGCATCTATGCGCAGTAAACATCTATCGCAACTGCAGCAGAAACAAATCTGGACGCATCTATGCGCTGTAAACATCTATCGGAACTGCAACAGAAACAAATCTGGACGCATCTATGCGCAGTAAACATCTATCGGAACTGCGACAGAAACAAATCTGGACGCATCTATGTGCAGTAAACATCTATCGCAACTGCAGCAGAAACAAATCTGGACGCATCTATGCTCTGTAAACATCTATCGCAAGTGCAGCAGAAACAAATCAGGACGCATCTATGCGCTGTAAACATCTATTGGAACTGCAGCAGAAACAAATCTGGACGCATCTATGCGCTGTAAACATCTATCGGTACTGCAGCAGAAACAAATCTGGACGCATCTATGCGCTGTAAACATCTATCGGAACTGCAGCAGAAACAAATCTGGACGCATCTATGCGCTGTAAACATCTATCGGAACTGCGACAGAAACAAATCTGGACGCATCTATGCGCAGTAAACATCTATCGGAACTGCGACAGAAACAAATCTGGACGCATCTATGCTCTGTAAACATATATCGGAACTGCAGCAGAAACAAATCTGGACGCATCTATGCGCTGTAAACATCTATCGGAACTGCGACAGAAACAAATCTGGACGCATCTATGCGCAGTAAACATCTATCGGAACTGCAACAGAAACAAATCTGGACGCATCTATGCGCTGTAAACATATATCGGAACTGCGACAGAAACAAATCTGGACGCATCTATGTGCTGTAAACATCTATCGGAACTGCGACAGAAACAAATCTGGACGCATCTATGCGCAGTAAACATCTATCGGAACTGCAACAGAAACAAATCTGGACGCATCTATGCGCTGTAAACATCTATCGCAACTGCAACAGAAACAAATCTGGACGCATCTATGCGCAGTAAACATCTATCGGAACTGCAACAGAAACAAATCTGGACGCATCTATGCGCTGTAAACATATATCGGAACTGCGACAGAAACAAATCTGGACGCATCTATGCGCTGTAAACATCTATCGCAACTGCAGCAGAAACAAATCTGGACGCATCTATGCGCTGTAAACATCTATCGGAACTGCGACAGAAACAAATCTGGACGCATCTATGCTCTGTAAACATATATCGGAACTGCGACAGAAACAAATCTGGACGCATCTATGCGCTGTAAACATATATCGGAACTGCAACAGAAACAAATCTGGACGCATCTATGCGCTGTAAACATATATCGGAACTGCGACAGAAACAAATCTGGACGCATCTATGCGCAGTAAACATCTATCGGAACTGCGACAGAAACAAATCTGGACGCATCTATGCTCTGTAAACATATATCGGAACTGCAGCAGAAACAAATCTGGACGCATCTATGCGCTGTAAACATCTACCGGAACTGCAATAGAAACGTGTTGAATAGACGAGGGGTAAGAGGTGGAGCTAGAAAATTATAAATAGGTCGAGCCATAATATTGGTGACCAGTATAGATATAGTTTTTGAAGATGGAGGTTCTCCGAAACGCGTCAACGAAAGTAGAATTGACGAATTTAGAAAAGGCAGATTATTATACTGAACATAGTGGCAATAATCCTAGCAGAAAAGAAGAACATAAAAAGAATTTTCGTGATAACTTGATTAAGTAGTATTTCTTAATTTTTATTTGTTGTTGCTGAATTGACGGCCCATATAAGGTGGACATTTTCTTTACTATTTTCTCAAACGTCTCCTTCCCCGTCCTTGCAGCGTTCGTAGCGGCAGACAGTCCAATTACTTGGACTTTAGCCGCTAATATCGAGCACGCTTTTTAATAATGGTGGCTGTACTTAAGCTGGACATTAACGCTCAGCGAAATTCATTCGCAACGTGTACCAAACTAACCTACGAAAGCGACGAACGTTGTTTGTTTGTGTGTTTACGTGTATGAGCTCTTTTTGGATAATTTAATTTAACGAGGCAATGTTTGCGCAATGTTTTGGCACCATTCGTCTACAGTCAGCTGAGAACAGTTAAAATCCACTTGGAGTGCCTGCTCTATTTTAAACTCTATTTTACAATTCCATGAATTAAACATGGCTTACACAATCGCTGTAATTTTCCAAAACACCCTGGGGATGTTTGATTAGATAAGACATTTAATTGATTTAATTTAAGTTTCCGATTACACCGTTCGACGTTGTTTAACCGAAATCCTGAATTTACCAAACACAAACTCAGTAGTCTAATACTGATATTATTACAGGTGATTTATCGTAATTTATAGATTTATACGTCTGTGTTTGTAGCCACAAATTAATCTCATAGCAAAAACTCTACTTGAGAACTTTTGTGCAATTACTTGTTCAAAAATTTAGGCTTCCATTCAAAATGGCCGTTACAATTTAAGTCACATTTAAGAATGTAAGTTTCACAGAAAACTTTAGTTATACAAATTTAACGCATCCAAAAAAGGTGCATGTTATTGATCGCCACGTATTATGGTAACACCTTATATTATGGTGAACGCCGCATATTATGGTGATTGTCGCATATTATAGTAATCGCCACTTATTGTGACGATCGCCTCATATTATTGTTATTGCTGCATATTATAGGGATCGCCACAGATTAGGCTTATAGTGACCGCCGCATGTTAGGGTGATCGTCGCATACTATGGTGATTGTCGCATATTATGGTGATTGCTGTATATTATACGATCACCGCATATTATAATAATCGCCGCGTATTGTGTTGACCGCCGCATATTATGGTGATTGTCGCATATTACAGTGATCGCCAAGTATTGTGGTGACCGCCGCATATTATGGTGATTGTCGCATATTACAGTGATCACCAAGTATTGTGGTGACCGCCGCATATTATGGTGATTGTCGCATATTACAGTGATCGCCAAGTATTGTGGTGACCGCCGCATATTATGGTGATTGTCGCATATTACAGTGATCGCCAAGTATTGTGGTGACCGCCGCATATTATGGTGATTGTCGCATATTACAGTGATCACCGCATATTTCGGTGAGGTCGTGTATTGTCGTGATCGCCGCATATTATAGTTATCACCGCATATTATAGTGATCACCGCGTATTGTGGTGATCGCCGCATATTATGGTGATTCCCGCATATTATAGTGATTCCCGCATATTATGGGTATCGACGTATATTATAGTGATCGCCGCATATTACAGTGATCGCTGCATATTATAGTGATCACCGCTTACTGTGGTGATCGCCGAATATTATGGTGATTCTCGCATATAATGGGTATCGACGTATATTACAGTGATCGCCGCATATTATAGTGATCGCCGCATATTACAGGGATCGCCGCATATTATAATGATCAGCCACCTCGGCGGCCTAGTTGATAGTGGGCTTTCACTCCGAGGACCCGGGTTCGATTCCCGGCCAGAACCTGGCATTTTCATACGCTATAAAATCATCCCATCGTCTGCATTAGCCCAAGTGTGCACAATAGTCGGACGTTAAAAAAAAAACATTATAATGATCACCGATTACTGTAGTGATCGGCGTATATTATGGTGATTCCAGTATATTATGGGTATCGATGTATATTATAGTGATCGCCGCACATTACAGTAATAGCCGCTTATTGTGGTGATCGCCACATATTATGATGATCGCCGTATATTACAGTGATCGCGGGATTTTACAGTGATCGCCGTATATTATAGTGATCGCCGCTTATTGTGTTGATCTCCGCATATTATGATGATCGCCGTATATTATGATGATCGCCGTATATTACAGTGATCGCGGTATTTTACAGTGATCGCCGTATATTATAGTGATCGCCGCTTATTGTGTTGATCGCCACATATTATGATGATCGCCGTATATTACAGTGATCGCGATATTTTACAGTGATCGCCGTATATTATAGTGATCGCCGCTTATTGTGTTGATCTCCGCATATTATGATGATCGCCGTATATTACAGTGATCGCCGAATATTATAGTGATCGCCGCTTATTGTGTTGATCTCCGCATATTATGATGATCGCCGTATATTATGATGATCGCCGTATATTACAGTGATCGCGATATTTTACAGTGATCGCCGTATATTATAGTGATCGCCGCTTATTGTGTTGATCGCCACATATTATGATGATCGCCGCTTATTGTGTTGATCGCCGTATTTTACAGTGATCGCCGTATATTATAGTGATCGCCGCTTATTGTGTTGATCTCCGCATATTATGATGATCGCCGTATATTACAGTGATCGCCGTATATTATAGTGATCGCCGCTTATTGTGTTGATCTCCGCATATTATGATGATCGCCGTATATTACAGTGATCGCCGTATATTATAGTGATCGCCGCTTATTGTGTTGATCGCCACATATTATGATGATCGCCGCTTATTGTGTTGATCGCCGTATTTTACAGTGATCGCCGTATATTATAGTGATCGCCGCTTATTGTGTTGATCTCCGCATATTATGATGATCGCCGTATATTACAGTGATCGCGGTATTTTACAGTGATCGCCGTATATTATAGTGATCGCCGCTTATTGTGTTGATCTCCGCATATTATGATGATCGCCGTATATTACAGTGATCGCCGCTTATTGTGTTGATCGCCGTATATTACAGTGATCGCCGTATATTACAGTGATCGCCGTATATTATAGTGATCGCCGCTTATTGTGTTGATCGCCACATATTATGATGATCGCCGTATATTACAGTGATCGCGGTATTTTACAGTGATCGCCGTATATTATAGTGATCGCCGCTTATTGTGTTGATCTCCGCATATTATGATGATCGCCGTATATTACAGTGATCGCGGTATTTTACAGTGATCGCCGTATATTATAGTGATCGCCGCTTATTGTGTTGATCTCCGCATATTATGATGATCGCCGTATATTACAGTGATCGCGGTATTTTACAGTGATCGCCGTATATTATAGTGATCGCCGCTTATTGTGTTGATCTCCGCATATTATGATGATCGCCGTATATTACAGTGATCGCGGTATATTACAGTGATCGCCGTATATTATAGTGATCGCCGCTTATTGTGTTGATCGCCACATATTATGATGATCGCCGTATATTACAGTGATCGCGGTATTTTACAGTGATCGCCGTATATTATAGTGATCGCCGCTTATTGTGTTGATCTCCGCATATTATGATGATCGCCGTATATTACAGTGATCGCGGTATTTTACAGTGATCGCCGTATATTATAGTGATCGCCGCTTATTGTGTTGATCGCCGTATATTACAGTGATCGCCGTATATTACAGTGATCGCCGTATATTATAGTGATCGCCGCTTATTGTGTTGATCGCCACATATTATGATGATCGCCGTATATTACAGTGATCGCGGTATTTTACAGTGATCGCCGTATATTATAGTGATCGCCGCTTATTGTGTTGATCTCCGCATATTATGATGATCGCCGTATATTACAGTGATCGCGGTATTTTACAGTGATCGCCGTATATTATAGTGATCGCCGCTTATTGTGTTGATCTCCGCATATTATGATGATCGCCGTATATTACAGTGATCGCGGTATTTTACAGTGATCGCCGTATATTATAGTGATCGCCGCTTATTGTGTTGATCTCCGCATATTATGATGATCGCCGTATATTACAGTGATCGCGGTATATTACAGTGATCGCCGTATATTATAGTGATCGCCGCTTATTGTGTTGATCTCCGCATATTATGATGATCGCCGTATATTACAGTGATCGCGGTATTTTACAGTGATCGCCGTATATTATAGTGATCGCCGCTTATTGTGTTGATCTCCGCATATTATGATGATCGCCGTATATTACAGTGATCGCGGTATTTTACAGTGATCGCCGTATATTATAGTGATCGCCGCTTATTGTGTTGATCTCCGCATATTATGATGATCGCCGTATATTACAGTGATCGCGGTATTTTACAGTGATCGCCGTATATTATAGTGATCGCCGCTTATTGTGTTGATCTCCGCATATTATGATGATCGCCGTATATTACAGTGATCGCGGTATATTACAGTGATCGCCGTATATTATAGTGATCGCCGCTTATTGTGTTGATCTCCGCATATTATGATGATCGCCGTATATTACAGTGATCGCGGTATTTTACAGTGATCGCCGTATATTATAGTGATCGCCGCTTATTGTGTTGATCTCCGCATATTATGATGATCGCCGTATATTACAGTGATCGCGGTATTTTACAGTGATCGCCGTATATTATAGTGATCGCCGCTTATTGTGTTGATCGCCGTATATTACAGTGATCGCCGTATATTATAGTGATCGCCGCTTATTGTGTTGATCTCCGCATATTATGATGATCGCCGTATATTACAGTGATCGCGGTATTTTACAGTGATCGCCGTATATTATAGTGATCGCCGCTTATTGTGTTGATCTCCGCATATTATGATGATCGCCGTATATTACAGTGATCGCCGCTTATTGTGTTGATCTCCGCATATTATGATGATTGCCGCAAATTAGGAGGATCGCCGCATAATACGGGGATCGTGAAAAAAATCTGTTTTAAATAATTGTCTTCTTTAAAGTTCAATACACGGTTGTTTTCTTTGTTGTATCAGTGAGTGGACGTAAACCTGTTGGTGCACATCGTTTTAAAACAAAATGGAAACGTTTCGATGAAATTTGTATGTAAATAATTTATCCTCTTACGACTGGTGTTCAAGCCAGGTTAGATTTGACGTTTTCAACCCCGCAGTCAGCTGGGTAGTTTTAACCCCATCCTTGGCATATATTTGTACAATTAAACGGTTAAGCCACGACCAATCGACCCCTGACTGACAAACCCGAACGTACTTAGCCTACTTTCTGCTTCGTCACTAAGGTTTCCCGCTATGACCTCCCCCAAGTACTTTGTGAGTCAGCTGTTTGACACGGCAAGGCTTCTTAACCACACTGTTGATTTTTAAAAAAAACAGCTGCAATTATTTCTCAACTGTTGTAAAAAATTATGTCACGCAGAGCTCTGCAAAAAAATTGCAAATTTTTTTTTTTTTTTTTTTAACGTCCGACTATTGTGCACACTTGGGCTAATGCAGACGGTGGGATGATTTATAGCGTATGAAAATGCCAAGCCCTCGCCGGGAATCGAAACCGGGTCCTCGGGGTGAAAGCCTAGTACGCTATCAACTAGACATGTAAAACATCCGAAACATGTAAAACAGGACATCTCGCACGTGATGTTTTCTGGTTTACTCAAAATTTAAATAATATTATTTATTATTGTTTTATTTTTATTTCTTAAAATAATGTGTTTTTTTTTTTGATGAAGCGAAGTTTCTTTGTATATAGACTACCAGGGTTTTTTAATAATAATACTGTACCTTTATTGACTACCATTTTTTTTTGTACATAAAACAAAAAAATACACAAAAAACAATATTAAATTATAAACACACGTATAAATTGTTTCGAACACTTTATATTCTTGTTTAGTAGCTCCTAAAAAAAGTGGGAGTCAGCGGACTTGCTCTTACATAGCCAGGCCGCCTCGGTGGCCTAGTGGATAGCGTACTGGGCTTTCACCCCAAGGACCCGGTTTCGATTCCCGGCCAGGGCTTGGCATTTTCATACGCTATAAATCATCCCATCGTCTGCATTAGCCCAAGTGTGCACTATAGTCGGACGTTAAACACAAAAAAAAAAATCTTACATAGCCTACATGCTTAAAAGAGAAAAAGTTTTTATTGTATTTTTTAATTACCTAAGATAGGTGTATGACAGTGATGTTAGGATTTAGAAAAATATAAATTTTTAGTTACTAGTCTTAAATATTATAATGAGGTCACAGCCAAAGAATGAACACTGACAAAAAACATACGCAAAATTACGAAACTGCTGACATACTGCCTGTTGCAACGAGCAACAAGGTATGTAGAACAGCAGTTGAAATAAAAGCTTGGGGAAGAAGTAGGGCAAAACAGTGGATTCCGGTGGGGGGGGGACCGGAACGTCAGTATATTCCGGGTGACGGTCGTTTCTGCGAAGACCCGAAGGCTGTACGTCGGGACGCACTACGGAAGAGCATGCCATCCGGGCGGTGCTGAGAAGTGGCGAATCGGCGATAAAAGTAAGTAGACAAAAATTTACGTACACTTCTTCCCCTTTTATTTTTGGTTTGAATACATTAATACATATTTTGGGGATCGTTTAATGAAAAATAAGACTGTAGTGTTCATTCTTGAGGTTGCCACCAACCATAGTTGTAACTGTAACAAGGTAAATGTAAGGTAACACATCTCAAAGTATTAAAGGTAACTTTTTGATGAACCGCCGATAGTTAATTATTTGAAAGACCCGAGCAGTAGAAAAGAGACCCCGAACCCCTAACAATTCGGCGGTAAAAGTAAGGAGACAAAAGTTGGCGAACACTTCTTCCACTTTTACTTTTGGTTTGAATACATTAATATATATTTTGGGGATCGTTTAATGAAAAATAAGACAGTAGTGTTCATTCTTGGGGTTGCCACCAACCATAGTGGTAACTGTAACAAGGTAAATGTAAGGTAACACATCTCAAAGTATTAAAGGTAACTTTTTGATGAACCGCCGATAGTTAATTATTTGAAAGACCCGAGCAGTAGAAAAGAGACCCCGAACCCCTAACAATTCGGCGGTAAAAGTAAGGAGACAAAAGTTGGCGAACACTTCTTCCACTTTTACTTTTGGTTTGAATACATTAATATATATTTTGGGGATCGTTTAATGAAAAATAAGACTGTAGTGTTCATTCTTGAGGTTGCCACCAACCATAGTTGTAACTGTAACAAGGTAAATGTAAGGTAACACATCTCAAAGTATTAAAGGTAACTTTTTTGATGAACCGCCGATAGTTAATTGTTTGAAGGACCCGAGCAGTAGAGTACAGACCCCTTACTCCTAACAGTATATTGATTTATAGCGATAAAATTATCTTTTATCTCAATTATTTGTATCATATACCGCTAAATATGCAAAGAATTAAGTTCTCTTTCCTGAAAATATTTCGATGACGGCATCGAGGAAGCAATGTCCTTCAACGGCAGTGACTTTCGCGTTCATCTTTAGAATCGCAATTGGTACGTACAACGTTTCTTCTTCTTTTCGTTTCACCCTCTTTGGGGTACGCCGAATCAATCATTTCTTGCGCGCTGTACTTTTCTTTGTTCCCAGTAGCTCTTCATTCTTTCCGATCTTCTTTTCCTCTCCTCTTCCGAAATGACAGGTTTAGGTCTTATTTTGGTTTTATCTTGGAATCTTATTCTTTCGTCCTTGGTACTTATCTTAGCAGTTTGGTCAAGTAGTGAATTTTCTGTAATTTTTAATTCTATTAGGTCTTTTTCAATTTCTTTAAACCAGTTCGGTTTTGTTTTACGATTATGGAAAAAATCAAACACCTGTTTCGCCAATCTATTGGAGTTCATTCTAAGAAGATGGCCGTAAAAATTTATTCTCCTTTTTCTCATAGTATCTGACAGTTTTTCAATTTTCTTATAGAGAGCTTCATTTCTTATATATACTACCTTATTATCTTGAAATTTTGTCGTATAACGTTTATTATAAGAGAATAAACACGACCGAGAACACAAACTTTAACAATCAATTTCCGATAGACCCTTCTTGAATAACAACGTGAAACGCCTGTTTACCATCTGAACACGGTTCCGATAACGCGGAAGCTGTCAAGGTCGTCGAACCGTTTGAACCTTTTACTTTGTGCGCAGTCTCGTTTTACATTTAAACTTAAATCATAATAATTATAAAGATCACGTATTATTAATCACGATACACAGTTGACGTGATGGCAGTGAAGTTATAAAGAGTAATAAAATGTATTACTAACATAACACAAGCGAATACTATTTTTATTTTACAATAAAATACGAAAATAAACCCTTGCAACACAATAAAAACAACACTATTTTACTAATTAGTTAAACATGCCGACACCCGTAAAATAGTATACTATCCTAAAACGATAACCCTTTAGAGAGATAAATGAGCGCTCGATGTTGGTGGCATTTTGCGGTAAAGTTTTCAACTACAGTTAAACAGATAATAGTACTGTCTATTTACTCAAGCGTCTCCCTATCCTGTTCTTGCAGCCAGCAGCGTTCTTAGCGGCAGATAATCCAACTACTTGGACTTTAGCCAGTAATATGGAGCACACTTTTTTATAACGGTGGTAGTACGTTTTATAACTTCTAGTACGTTTATATGCATAAACGAGATTTGAAATAACAAAGCTATGCATTACAGCATAATCACTTTAACATAATCTACCCACAGGCGAAATAAAATAATAATAATAAGTAGCATAATATGTATTAATATATCCACGAGCCCTTTGACTAATTTTTATGAATTTACTGACACAAGAAAACCAAATTGACGGTGAATTTCAGTGAAAGCAATCTTTCTTCAGTGCGCCAGGATACGCGCAGCGGCAGTGAACTTACTCCCGTCACGTGGTCAACAATGAAGGGCTTTGTTGACTTCTAATGGCGGAAATACTACGGAATAATTGTGGCCGTTTGTATAATACAAGCGGCATTAAGTCTAAAAACGTAGAAAAATCTGTTTTACTTGGTCTCATTTCGAACTCCAATTGCATATTAATACATAAACTTGTAAGCAGCAGGTCCCAGCATACGTTGCGACCAAATTAAAGCTTGTGGTGACACTAAGCTTTCTCGCTGACCACACTTTGCTGAAGTGAGAGTTCTAAGAGGTCCCACACACACACACGCGCGCGCACACGCACACGCACACGCACGCGCACGCACGCACGCACGCACGCGCACGCACGCGCGCGCGCACGCACACACACACACACACACACACACATCGTCAAATTAGAAATTAACCAAGGGCTAAAGTTTGTTTTTGTGTGTTAATTTTCGCCACTATAAAGTATTGAGAACGATTGTCAACGCCCCTTGGTATGTGAGAAATGAAAACATACATAGGGACCTAGGTGTTGAATCTGTTCAGGAAGTCATTAAAAAGCTCTCGGTTAAGCATTATTGCAGGTTAGAACAGCATAATAATACAGAGATTGTCCAACTACTATGCCGCAGTGACAACATCACAAGAAGGCTGAAGAGGACCAAGCCAATTGACCTCTCCAGGCCGTAAACACATTGGGACCAGCCGTCGGACTGCACCCCAGCACACAGTGAACACAATGATAAAGAAAAATTACTAGATGGGGCATGCCTCAGTTGTAATTAATAAAATAAAAAAAATAAAAATTTTCGCCACTGGAATTATTTTTTTAAATTGAACATCGGTAACTTCAGCGGCATCGAGTATAACACCATCAATCTATTCCTGCAACTTCAGTACCAATCCAGCTACCCGACCACATAAACAGCAATTGTGTAATTCAAGTAATATTAAGAAAATTAAAATAACTAACAGGAAAATTTAAAGAATTTAATTACCATACGGTTGTCATTAAAGACACCGAGGCATACGCCTCTGGGTTCCGGGGCATAGGGGAGTTGAGGGTAATGAGGAGGCAGACCGTCTGGCTGGACTTGGATCTGCATCTGAGTTTATCGGACCTGAGCCGGCTTTAGGGATTTCTCTATCTTTGGCCAGGTCCGCTATTAATGGGTGGATTACATGTCAACACCAGGTAAGATGGGACAACCTACATGGGGCATTCTAATAGTAAAGTCTCTTAAGCAAAGTTCCTTCTGGAGGAATCAAAGGGGCAGCAAATGTGGGCAGAGCACAACTCAGGAGAATCATGGGGCTCATAACAGGGCACTGTGGTCTGAGAGTGCACATGAACAGGATAGGTGTGTACCACGGAGAAACCGTGTGTAGATTGTGCAGGCTGCAAGTCACAATTTATGATTGTGAGGCTCTTGCTAGTAGGAAGCTAGGGGTTTTCGGTTTCCAAGACCCTAGGGATCTTCAGCAGAATGAGCTAGTCAGTGGGTTGTTGGAACTTACTAGGGTCACCAATCTGCTGAACTAGGTATTTTAAGAGGTAAGTTGCACAATAGGTCAGTTGATCGCAGTGCCTGGGGTTGAACAAATCCCTTCCTCTAGAATATAATCTAATCTAAAGACACCGAGCGTTAAAATCATTCTACCGATTTTTATAAATTTGAAGAAATTACAGATATTACATAAATAAATTGTAAATTTCGAGAAAGTTGACAAATTAAAAATTAATTTTATATAAGTAGTACTATAAATATTAAAACTGGTATTAATAAACTGTACATATCCTAAAGTGCACTGTTTTAAACTTTTGTTTGTTTTGTGTTCAGTTAAATGAATATATTAACAGTGACAATATTTTGGAAGCAACAGAGAATCTACAGAATGCTACTAACACAATCAGTCGACTGACGAAAAAATGGAGTATTAAGCTCAATGAAACAAAATCTATACACATCAATTTTACCAATAGAAAGTATGAACCAGTACCGGTAGTATTAAATGAAAAACAAGTAACATATGCAAACAGTGCAAAATATCTCGGGATGACACTGGATACAAAACTCCGCTGGAAAGAGCATGTAAAAAAGAAAAAAGACCTAAATCTCAAATGAAGTAAAATGTATTGGCTCATCGGAAGGAATTCCGAACTGTCAATAAGCAACAAACTGCTACTGTACAAACAAGTGTTACGGCCAGTGCACCACTATGGGGCTGTACCAAAAAAAGCAATAGTGACATAATACAAGTCTTCCAGAATAAAATATTGAGGACGATTGTCAACGCCCCGAGGTATGTCAGTAATGACAACCTACATAAAGACCTAGGCATTGAACCTGTTGCAGAAATAATCAAGAAGCTCTCCGTTAAGCATCGTCGACGGTTAGAGCAGCATAAGAATAAGGAGATCGTACAATTGCTGTACCGGAGTGACAACCTGACAACAAGATGGCTGAAAAGGACCAAGCCAGTAAAAACACTGGGAACAGCTGTCGGGCTGCAACCCGGCAAACAGTGAAATTACATATGAAGATAGAATTACTAGATGGGTCATACCTCAGTTGTAATAATGTAAAAATTAAAAAAAAGTTAAATGAATAAAACTTCAGTTATCTAATGTCTAATGTCCTTTTTTTGTGTTTAACGTCCGTCTATTGTGCACACTTGGGCTAATGCAGACGATGGGATGATTTATAGCGTATGAAAATGCCAAGCCCTCGACGGGAATCGAACCCGGGTCCTCGGGGTGAAAGCCTAGTACGCTATCAACTAGGCCACCGAGGCGGCTTCAATGTCATAAAATTGGCGCCCAACGTGGGGCAGTTTAAATTATTGTTATAAAATTGGCGCCTAACGTGGGGCAGTTTAAATTATTGTTATAAAATTGGCGCCCAACGTGGGGCAGTTTAAATTATTGTTATAAAATTGGCGCCCAACGTGGGGCAGTTTAAATTATTGTTATAAAATTGGCGCCAACGTGGGGCAGTTTAAATTATTGTTATAAAATTGGCGATCAAAGTGGGGCAGTTTAAATTATTGTTATAAAATTGGCGCCCAACGTGGGGCAGTTTAAATTATTGTTATAAAATTGGCGCCCAACGTGGGGTAGTTTAAATTATTGTTATACAATTGGCGATCAACGTGGGGCAGTTTAAATTATTGTTATAAAATTGGCGATCAACGTGGGGCAGTTTAAATTATTGTTATAAAATTGGCGCCCAACGTGGGGCAGTTTAAATTATTGTTATAAAATTGGCGATCAACGTGGGGCAGTTTAAATTATTGTTATAAAATTGGCGCCCAACGTGGGGCAGTTTAAATTATTGTTATAAAATTGGCGATCAACGTGGGGCAGTTTAAATTATTGTTATAAAATTGGCGATCAACGTGGGGCAGTTTAAATTATTGTTATAAAATTGGCGCCCAACGAGGGGCAGTTTAAATTATTGTTATAAAATTGGCGCCCAACGAGGGGCAGTTTAAATTATTGTTATAATATATACTACAAAACCATCTAGAGTCAAAGATCGGCTATTATTTCATAGTTACTGGCAGAGACTATGAACGAACGGGGGTGGACCAGTACACATTTTCCAGTGGTAATCGCTAAAAAAAAAAACGAATGTCTGTAAGTACTTCCTAGCATATGTTAGTAGGCCTACGTATACTAATTGTTACGTAACCATTATAAAAAAACCAGATCACACTGTAACGTTTTGTTCATCTATGGATTTTAATTTATGGTTCCATTGTATGTACATTACAAATTATAACCTTACACGCGTACAGTACTATTGTTGTACTACATAAGGTCAGGTAAATTTATAACCAAGATGTATTCGATAGTACTCATCGATTGTATTGTATTGTATTGTATAAATGCCTACTCATGTATTGTATTACTCATCGATAAAACTGCTGCCTTGGTTAATATTTAACTAATATTTATTAATTCTTTTTATATTCTTCTTCTTTTCTGCTAGGATTGCGAAAAACGGCGACGGATTGCCCGCGAATTTCTTCAGGCCTACGAAACCGATGGCGAGAAATTCTAGGACTCCATTGTCACTGAGGACGAGATCTGGGTACACTATACGACACCGGAAACGAAAGAACAATCTCGACAGTGAAAACATCCAGAATCGCCGAAGCCGCGGAAGTTCAAACACTGTCTGCCGGCAAAATCATGGCGAGCGTGTTTTGGGACAGGATGAAGTTATTGTTGTGCGAAATCATTGATACCGGAACAACAGTCAATGCTGATCGTAACTGTGAGACGTTAAAGAACCTTCGCAGCGCGATTCAAAAACAAGAGGAAAAGCATGGTCACAAAGGGAGTTTGTTTCCATCCAGACAACGCTCGTCCGCACACCGCCCATGTAACAACCGGTCTCATCAACCAATTTGGACAGTATACTGTCACACATCCGTCCTACACTCTGGACTTAGCCATCTCTTCCCTAATTTGAAGAAACACGTAGGTGGGACGTATTTCAGTATCGGAGAGGAACTGAAAGAAGAAGTTTTAAGCTACCTTCGCGGCGCGGCGGGAGAGTTTTTCGACTCAGGCACACAAAAGATGGTTCACTGTACGCAAAAATGCATCGATCTCAACGGCGATTATGCCAAAAAATAGAAAAAGTGTAAGCTTTCCAAAAATGTATGATTCAATGCAAATAAACATGTTTTTCATTGTGAGAAATTATTGGGAACCGTATTTTACGGACATCCCTTGTATAAAAGTTCAACAGGCGTTTTTTTTTTTTTTTTTTTTTTTGGATCCTCAAACAACCGTTCACACCCTTCTTAACAAACTGTATCGCGAAGGAATGACCCTTGATTTCCTATTACACTTCAAACACTCCTGCCATCTGACCTGAGACGGTAAACAGACATTTCTAACTGCCAAAAAACTGCACCGATTGCGAACGCCATCTTGAATAACGCGCGGCTGACACTTATTACTTTCACGTTTAGCGAGTTCCAATCCACGCGAATTATAGCCATGAACATGCAACCGGTACAAATCCTACTAGGGAGAACAATTATTAATTATAATATAAAGGGTGAACCCGAGTTAATGGTCAGTGGGGGTTGTTAGTGTTGCAGTGGACGGATTAAATATAATGACGAGTTGTTTGTTAAGTGTTGCAATTATATACTGAGTTTAACCCCACTAAGTTGCGCCAGGGGTTGTGTTATACGTACGCCCTTAATTAATTATTTATTAAAACTGAAATTTCACTAATCTTTCTGTTATACATGTGGGGAAACAAATTGTGCTGGGTAACAAATAAACTTGCACTCACGCACGCACGCGCGCGCGCACACACACACACACACACACACACACACACACACACACACACACACACACACACACACACACACACACACACACACACACACACACACACACACACACACACACACACACACACACACACACACACACACACACACACACACACACACACACACACACACACACACACACACACACACACACACACACACACACACACACACACACACACACACACACACACACACACACACACACACACACAATATAAAACACTAAATATTTTATATAATGCAGCTTAAAATTCTGCTGCAATTTTCAACTTTTAGTAAAGATCAAACAATAAAATTTCTGATTTTAGTGATGTAATCAAAATTCAAATCTGCGTACACTAATTATTAAATTAATAAAACAAAAATAAAATAAATAAAACAAAAAAAACATTAACTTTTTTTTTATGGTGTTTAACGTCCGACTATTGTGCACACTTGGGCTAATGCAGACGATGGGATGATTTATAGCGTATGAAAATGCCAAGTCCTGGCCGGGAATCGAACCCGGGTCCTCGGGGTGAAAGCCCAGTACGCTATCAACTTATTAATTTTGTTTTAAAATTTAAAACGCTAAATTAAGTACACATTTTAATGACTGTTACCAGACTCAAACAGAATTACCGGTAAGGCGAAAAGTACAACAAAATGAAGATTACTTTACGACTTTCAACAACCGCCATTTTGTTAAAGTTTGAACGGATTTTCCTTGGATAACGTACTTGTACGAACTATTGCAAAACAAACCTGTTCTAGAGGTCAGGATTAATGCACATTTCATGGTCCGAGTCTAATGTAATGTGCCAGTCTAAAAGAAACAAGTGTTTTCTAAAATACCGTTCCGTCGCTACGAACGCTGAGAGCTTCAAGGACAGGGGGTGGAAAGTTTGAGATAATAGACCGTACTATAACCTATTTAACTGCAGTTGAATACTCTGCCGCAAGATGCCACCAGCAGCTGGTGCTCACATAGCTCTCGTAACGGTTATCATTCTAGTACGTGTCTACTTAATACTTTTACAAAAATTAGATAAAATCATGAATATTTTTATGAAAGAGAACTGATAAAAAACTATTATGTTTTATGAAAGGTGCAGAACGAACACAATAAGACTGATATTAAGTAAAAAAAATAAGCAACAATTATGGTTTTTTTATAAAATATTACATTTTTTAAGTATAAGAATTATTTCACGTTTGTATAAATAAATAAATATACATCTGTGAGCGTAGCGAGTAGTTAAGAATAGTCGTGAGCAATGTTTACCGTAAAGCACACTGGGTATTTTCTGACACACATTTCAAATCAAATATGTTTTTTATATACGAAACATTGCTTAATTTAATAAAACATTTTCGATCGACTATATACTTCCTACTTAGTTGTCGAAAAAAAATCATACTTGTTATACAGTCTAGATAAGAAATTCAAATAAAATGGACGTCATAGTTTTCCGTGCTACTGTATTGCTCAAGAAAGAGATTTGTTTAACAAACCGATGTTTCCTCAAAGAACGTTAAGTTGAACACACCCTGTATGTTTACAGTGAGATTCGACCACATCTGCAAATTATTAAAACCGTTTTGACAGAAGTGTAACTAAAGAACAA
>CM040183.1:4758092-4783092 GCA_022606455.1 Callitettix versicolor
AAACTTTCCAGCCTTAGGACCATACCGATTACTCCAGTAAGTTCCGAGGGCCAAAACTAATTTAATTTGCTATAAAAAATATGTTCTCTAAAAGGAGTTTTCAAGTATGCTAGCTCTCCGCGGGCCGGATGTGGCCCTCGGGCCGTAGTTTGGAGACCCCTGCTCTAAACCAAAGTGGTTTGGCTCTTCTATTGTGAAAGTAGTCAAATATTTTTTTGGTTAGTCTATTTTTGTCCATTCGGAGGATGTGCCCATAAAAATCAATTCTCCTTTTTCTTATTGTGTCTGATAGTGTTTCAGTTTTCTGGTAAAGAGTTTCATTACTGATGCGGAGTAATTGGTTGTTACGGAATTTGGTGCCTAAGGATTTTCGTAATATCTTTCTTTCTTAGTTTTTTATATTATTTTATTAAATATTATTAATAAATTTAAAATTAAATATTAGTATTAATTTATTAAATATATTATTTTTAAACATTATACTATACTGTGTACCCGTGCTATGCTAAAGTAGGCTATTCAATTCCGTTTCAAGATGGCGGGCTGCGTTTTAACGTTGATGTTGTAGTTGGTTATTTCCTGTAATACTGGCTGAAGAGAAAAACTTTGAGCCTATCATAATTTTGACCTTTTCATACAAAGAGAAAAAGAAAGCAAAAACTATCACTTTTTCCAAAATAGAGCTTTTTTAAGTGTCATTTTTGGGGGCATTTTTAATTAACAACAATGATAATGAGACATACTCTTATAACCTATCGAGAAGTAAGTATACCGCTCAACCAGTCGTTCGTTCTATCGCTCTAGACGGCCATTTTGAAACTGATTTTTCGATCTAAATTTTTTATCTCCTTAAAAAAATTATGTATTACATAGACGAAATTTACTTTTAAAAAAACGATAATCCCTTTCAAAATAATCCAAATTTGCTTTAAGTAGTTTTTGTGAGATTAAGTCCGAGGACCACTAGCGCTATCTCAAATCACGCTCAGTAAATTATTTTCTCAACATTCAGGGGTTTTCACCAAGAAACGACCGGTCTAGTAACGTTTGGTCCGTGTTTCAGGAAAACAAAACCGAACAAGATAACGATGTCATTTTTTTTCAGAAAACAAACGACATAAGGAAATAATTAATTTGAACACGAGAATAACGGTTACGAAATAAACTTAACGCTGATTGATTTGCAATATAATGAGCAGTTACCTTGGCAACACAAGCTGCCCTCCCGGTTAATTAGACAATGTCTTAGATCGTTATTGCTTATCTTGTGTTACAGTTACGGTAAAGCTACGGAGAAAATATTTCCTTAACCTTCGAAGACCAAGTCAGTCCGCTTTAAGTACTACTGGACTTTACGTTTTTGTGAGAACGTCTGTCTTTCCGTAGTGTGCAAGTACTCCCCCCTCCCCGAAAACAAAGACCAAGTCAGTCCGCTTTAAGTACTACTGGACTTTACGTTTTTGTGAGAACGTCTGTCTTTCCGTAGTGTGCAAGTACTCCCCCTCCCCGAAAACAAAGACCAAGTCAGTCCGCTTTAAGTACTACTGGACTTTACGTTTTGTGAGAACGTCTGTCTTTCCGTAGTGTGCAAGTACTCCCCCCTCCCCGAAAACAAAGACCAAGTCAGTCCGCTTTAAGTACTACTGGACTTTACGTTTTTGTGAGAACGTCTGTCTTTCCGTAGTGTGCAAGTACTCCCCCCTCCCCGAAAACAAAGACCAAGTCAGTCCGCTTTAAGTACTACTGGACTTTACGTTTTGTGAGAACGTCTGTCTTTCCGTAGTGTGCAAGTACTCCCCTCCCCGAAAACAAAGACCAAGTCAGTCCGCTTTAAGTACTACTGGACTTTACGTTTTGTGAGAACGTCTGTCTTTCCGTAGTGTGCAAGTACTCCCCCTCCCCGAAAACAAAGACCAAGTCAGTCCGCTTTAAGTACTACTGGACTTTACGTTTTTGTGAGAACGTCTGTCTTTCCGTAGTGTGCAAGTACTCCCCCCTCCCCGAAAACAAAGACCAAGTCAGTCCGCTTTAAGTACTACTGGACTTTACGTTTTTGTGAGAACGTCTGTCTTTCCGTAGTGTGCAAGTACTCCCCCTCCCCGAAAACAAAGACCAAGTCAGTCCGCTTTAAGTACTACTGGACTTTACGTTTTTGTGAGAACGTCTGTCTTTCCGTAGTGTGCAAGTACTCCCCCTCCCCGAAAACAAAGACCAAGTCAGTCCGCTTTAAGTACTACTGGACTTTACGTTTTGTGAGAACGTCTGTCTTTCCGTAGTGTGCAAGTACTCCCCCTCCCGAAAACAAAGACCAAGTCAGTCCGCTTTAAGTACTACTGGACTTTACGTTTTTGTGAGAACGTCTGTCTTTCCGTAGTGTGCAAGTACTCCCCTCCCCGAAAACAAAGACCAAGTCAGTCCGCTTTAAGTACTACTGGACTTTACGTTTTGTGAGAACGTCTGTCTTTCCGTAGTGTGCAAGTACTCCCCTCCCCGAAAACAAAGACCAAGTCAGTCCGCTTTAAGTACTACTGGACTTTACGTTTTTGTGAGAACGTCTGTCTTTCCGTAGTGTGCAAGTACTCCCCCTCCCCGAAAACAAAGACCAAGTCAGTCCGCTTTAAGTACTACTGGACTTTACGTTTTTGTGAGAACGTCTGTCTTTCCGTAGTGTGCAAGTACTCCCCCTCCCCGAAAACAAAGACCAAGTCAGTCCGCTTTAAGTACTACTGGACTTTACGTTTTTGTGAGAACGTCTGTCTTTCCGTAGTGTGCAAGTACTCCCCCTCCCCGAAAACAAAGACCAAGTCAGTCCGCTTTAAGTACTACTGGACTTTACGTTTTTGTGAGAACGTCTGTCTTTCCGTAGTGTGCAAGTACTCCCCCTCCCGAAAACAAAGACCAAGTCAGTCCGCTTTAAGTACTACTGGACTTTACGTTTTTGTGAGAACGTCTGTCTTTCCGTAGTGTGCAAGTACTCCCCCTCCCCGAAAACAAAGACCAAGTCAGTCCGCTTTAAGTACTACTGGACTTTACGTTTTTGTGAGAACGTCTGTCTTTCCGTAGTGTGCAAGTACTCCCCCCTCCCCGAAAACAAAGACCAAGTCAGTCCGCTTTAAGTACTACTGGACTTTACATTTTTGTGAGAACGTCTGTCTTTCCGTAGTGTGCAAGTACTCCCCCCTCCCCGAAAACAAAGACCAAGTCAGTCCGCTTTAAGTACTACTGGACTTTACGTTTTTGTGAGAACGTCTGTCTTTCCGTAGTGTGCAAGTACTCCCCCCTCCCCGAAAACAAAGACCAAGTTTGTCCGCTTTAAGTACTACTGGACTTTACGTTTTTGTGAGAACGTCTGTCTTTCCGTTGTGTGCAAGTACTCCCCCCTCCTTCCCGGTGTGCAAGTGCATAAACTCCAGTGAGACTATTTTGAAGGTGACAACATCAATGTAGAAAAATAAATAAATATTTTGTTCAAAAAATTAAAATTCTCGTTACTTTCTGAACACACCTCGTAAAACGATTTTGTTTAATGAAATATCGCATTTAATGAAAATATATTGTAAATACATTTTTCTTTTATCTCTACATTTTTTTTAAGGCGAGAAGCACATTGAGGCTATTATCGCCTCTCTAAATGTAAGTGTGAGTGTAAAGTGTTAAAGTCGTAAGTGTAGTGTTGTAAGTGTAAGTGTGTGTTAGACTCGGGTACCGCGAGGGACGTCTAAATCCTCTCAATAGGTCTGCACCTCCTCCTGCGGTGTTTTATCTCTACACGAAGTATATTATACAGAAAGTATGGCGATAATGAAAAAAGTCCATCGTGACCGTGTATTTTGTAGACATTTTTGTTAAATATTATCAGAATTCGTAACTCAATTCACTGTACCAAATTTTAAAATAAAAAATATTCGTTTAAAAATAAATTTAAAAAAATTAAATCTAACTTCACATATGTTGGGATTTTTTGCGATAACAAAAATGTATTTTATTTAGTATTTAAAATCATTTACTGACTTAAATTATAAAAATCCATACGTAACATTTAATGAAATTATTTTGAAATTAAGTCGACTTTTAGAGCTTTTTGTCAGTAGCTTTTTACTTTTGAGGGGTTACAAGTGTTCCGTAATTTTTTCCACCGTTTTGTCTGTTTTATTGCATCCAGTAACTATCTTTTAAGGTTTCAAAATAAATGCATTTAAAATAAGGCATCAAAGTTTTTTATCACAAATAATTGGATTCTTTATAACCTAACTTTAGTCCATTAATTCACGTGTGGTTTGAGCACATTTAAAACGAAATTGTAAATTTTTTTTAATTGGTGCAAGAATATTTTTTTATAACTTTGTATTTCAATCTGAATAGGTAAACTTAATTATTTGTCGTCTTTACAATATCGTATTTTTTAAATCACAACATACGCTCTTAACGGAAGTACAACGTAAAATTTTCTGACGTACGGATTATGTGCTACATATACATTATTATCAATTATCACTCCTTTTATAATAAAATAAACTATCAAAGAGGTCAAACAAAAGACTACAAACATCGCCGACAACATACTGTAAATACTTTTGAGTTTAGTTCCCGAATTAGCCGCCAGAGCACGTTGCGATGCAAAATGCTATACCAATAATTATGAATGAATGCTATCAGAAGAAACAATCAAAACAAGCTATACATTTACGTTATATAACTGGCCTTGGAATGGAATATCGAATACGCTAATTAGATAAAACGTATTACGGCTTAATAAATAGCTTACGTGTAGTTATCTGAAATAATAATACAGTGTGTCTCAAAAGATTCGCACCTGTTAAATCTTTAATGTATCGAATACATTAATACCGAATGAGCCCGTAAATGTGCTCAAATCTCAGCCGAAAATTGCTACCTCTCGCCCTTTGTCATTACTAATGTTCAAAGTAATTGACAGGTAAATTATTTTAAAAAAGATAAAATCAAACGTCCTTGCAATACAGCTGACAGCTAATTGGACAAAGATACAATTAGTGTTTATGAACGAACTTGATTTTACTTAGCCTCTATTAACCAATGAGGTTTTAATGCACGTCTTCATACTGGTTCTAATTTTAGAAAACAATTGCGGCCCTGGACTCGATAAATTTTTAAAAAATATCCGCCAAATTGTTCGGAAAAAATCCACCAAAAATAAAATGAAAACATCTTTAGGAACGGTTTTATTATTAACAGAGCCTATACTGTTGCAAACGTTCTTAATCGTGTCTAATTACCCAGAACGGACAAAGCAAATGTCCGTTACATTTTTTTTAATTTCAATATTTTTTTTAACATTCGGTTTTTAATTTTCAATATAAGTATTTTTTTAAGTTGTTTAATAAATGAATTACGAAAGAAAATTTGTTTACAACTTTCGCTCTCTCTTAACTTTATACTCCAAAATCTGTCGAAAAACCTTCGCTTTTCACAAACCGTAGCACTGAACAAAAACGTACTATGAGAGATATGTGAGCGCTCGCTGCTGGTGGCATCTTGCGGCAGATTGTTCAACTACAATTAAGTTAAATTGTTTTGAAATTCGTTACGGAGATACCTATCATAAAGCCCGAACGACGCATGTATAAAATTTTTCCCTACCCATTTCCGTTTCAAGATGGTGGCTTCTAATTTATAACAACGATTTTACGCAGTTTTAGCCAAACGTAGTGGCCGATTGTTTTGAAATTTCATAACGGAGATACCTTGCATAATGCCCGAACGACGTATGTGTAAAATTTTTCCCTACTCATTTCCGTTTCAAGATGGTGGCTTCTAATTTATAACAACTATTGTACGCAGTTTTAGCCACACGTAGTGGCCGATTGTTTTGAAATTTCATAACGGAGATACCTTGCATAATGCCCGAACGACGTATGTGTAAAATTTTTCCCTACTCATTTCCGTTTCAAGATGGTGGCTTCTAATTTATAACAACGATTTTACGCAGTTTTAGCCAAACGCAGTGGCCGATTGTTTTGAAATTCGATACGGAGGTATCTTGTATAAATTACAAATGACGTATTTTTCTTATTTACTTCCGTTTCAAGATGGCGACCTCTGATTTAACGACGACGAGTGTACGCAATTTTAATCAAAGGCGTTGGACGATTGTTTTGAAATTCGGTACGGAGGTACCTAGTAAAAAGCCCGAAAGACGTATGTGTAAAATGTTTTCCCATTCAATTCCGTTTCAAGATGGCGGGCTCTGATTCAACGTTTAGAGTGTCATTGTTGGTTATTTCCTGTAATACTTACTGCACAGCAAAACGATTATTATTTTGAACTCTTCGTGGAGAAAGAGCATAAAATCTCCAATAAAGTTGGTCAAGTGAGGTTTTTCGTAAATATTATGGTTACCGGTTAGGTTTGCGGAAAGTTTTTTTTTTTTTGTGTTTAACGTCCGACTATTGTGCACACTTGGGCTAATGCAGACGATGGGATGATTTATAGCGTATGAAAATGCCAAGCCCTGGCCGGGAATCGAACCCGGGTCCTCGGGGTGAAAGCCCAGTACGCTATCAACTAGGCCACCGAGGCGGCTTGCGGAAAAAGTTACGAGCGCTCTCATGGAACACTCTGTATATCAATTAAGAATATGCTACTGTTCTTTGAACTACTATAGATAATAAAAGCACCGGGTTTAGAGGAGTAAGGACACGGGGGCACCGAGTAAAGGATGGAGTAACTATGAACCCTTAAATACGAAAGGCCGATCACCGTATATACAAAAACACTAGGTTATATGTACATATAATGTACAATAATGTCAACTTGTGAAAGAAATCTGCGCGAGCCTGTACCGCCTCAGAGTACAAGAAACAGGAAACGTTCACTGGAATGTGTCCCAACTGCTAACCAGCAAGTCATTACATACTGGTTGCCTTGACCCAGTGTTAGTACAACTGGAACACGTACAAGCCTTGCACTTTAATCTGGCTTCAAGGTCATATGCACTTTAGTTATGTGCGCGTGTAGTATTTATGCAAGATTAATTTGTAACTTAGGCCCAACACTGCATACTGTATACTGTGTAATATACGAGGTGTGTTCAGAGAGTAACGAGAATTTTCATTTTTTGAACAAAATATTTATTTCTTCTTCTACATTGATGTTGTCGCTTTCAAAATAGTCCCCATTGGAGATTATGCGCTTCTTCCAATCCTCGAAACACTTCTCAAACTCGAACTTTGAGATAGCCTTTAGTTCTTTCAGCGATGCGCTTTTAATGTCATCTACGGCTGTAAAACGACGGCCATTTAAGGATCTCTTTATTTTTGAAAATAGGAAAAAGTCACACGGAGCCGTGTCTGGCGAATATGGAGGCTGGGGCATCGTTACAGTACTGTTTTTGGCCAAAAATTCACGAACAAGCAATGAAGTGTGAGCTGGTACAAAAGCCATGAATTGTTTTTCCAGAGATCCGGACGTTTTTTTTCGGATTGCTTCACGCAAACGACGTTAAACTTGTAAGTAGTACTCCTTATTGACCGATTCACCTGATCGTAGGAATTCATGATACACTATGCCATTAATATCGAAGAACACAGTGAGCATAAGCTTCACGTTTGACCGCACTTGTCGAGCCTTTTTCGGTCTTGGCGAGCCAGAATGCCTCCACTGGGATGATTGAGCCTTAGTTTTGACGTCATATCCGTAAACTCATGTTTCGTCACCTGTTATAATATGTTTCAGTAATTCTGCATCGTCGTTGACTTCATTTAGTGACTCCTGAGCAACTTCCATTCGCCGTTGTTTTTGTTCAAAATTCAACAATTTTTGAACTAATTTTGCTGCCACGCGTTTCATACACAAAACATTGGAAACAATGTCATGACATGATCCAATCGATATGCCAACATCATCAGCGATCTATCTAATTGTGATTCGGCGATTGTTCATAACAATTTCTTTCACTTTTTCCACGTTTTCAACGGCTGTTGATGTGCTGGGGCGTCCAGGACGTAATCTTCTACGTCTTCACGGCCTTCTTGGAAACGCTTATACCACTCGTTGTTCCATTTTTTACACAAAATTTGATACAAATTCTTTGATCCATTTCTTTTAACAAACGAAAATCGCCGAGCTCTTAAAAAACACGTCTAACCTTAGTGGCTGTCACAGACAAAGTCAACAATGAAAACAGCTGAAAGTTTTATCATACTTGAAGGGCATGTATACCAACATAATAAAAAAAAATGTTGGACAATCAGACTCTCTAAGTTACTTTCTCGTTACTTTCTGAACACACCTCGTGTTTTCAGATAACAAACTGATCTGAAAACATTAAATGCAAACAAACACAACTATTGTTACATTTTGCAAACAATATCGGGGTCTTAGGAGGCCTTAGGTAATTTGCACGAATTACATTGCAGCTGGTAGTTTGGTGGATATGGTTGAGGACACTTCGTAAGAATTATTTACCCTCTTATGAGGAAATTTACCACGGTTAAATCCACAGGCACTTCCTGAGCAAAGAGGAAAGGTTAGGAGCCTGTTTAATGCGGCCAAGAAATACAATTTTTTTTTAAATCTATTGATTTCTTCTTTCCTAGTTTCTAACTTGCAATTACTATTCCGGTCCGGACCAAATACCAATTCTTAAAGCCTGTAAGAAAAGTGATGAAACACCCAGTTTAATTAGCCCACTATAAGTCCACGATTTTTCGAGCTGTCCCACAAGCTTTTAATTCGAAACCGTAGCTGTGAAGCCATGTGGGCTGATCAGCGGGCCAGTGACCAGTCCAGGCCTTAAGGTATTTTGCCATACTGGTACCACGGGTTCGTGCTCAAGCCCCCCGGGGGACCCCTAGGGTCATCCTTGGGTGCACGAGAAGGTGTTGGATTCGTGGGGGTAGTGGTGGTGTTGGATAGTAGATGTCTGTCTTCTTCTTTGATCTTCTTCTGTTAAGTGGGGATGGTGGTAAACCCTCGTGGTAGTGACACCATTTCCTTTAGCAATTTGTTGCACTTAATTTAGTAGTAACTGTCCCACAAGCTAAAAAGACTGGACATCCTTCGCCTTGAAGGTTAGGATTTACATACAAAACATTTTCACTCCTGTATTATCCATTACCGATTCTGGCACAAGTCGTTTAATGTAAACGTACTAAAATTATAACCCTTATGAGAGCTTTGTGAGCGCTCGCTGCTGGTGGCATCTTGCGGCAAAATGTTCTACTACAGTTATATAGATAACAGTATTGTGTATTTTCTCAAACGCTTCCCCTCTGTCCTTATAACTTGCAGCGTTCGTAGCGGCAGATAGACCACTTACTTGGACTTCAGCCGCTAATATCGAGCACGCTTTTTATACTTCTAATCCGTTTACATTCGATTAACACTGCCTTCTGTGGGTGTATACCTCAATCTAAGTCGGAATGACCCCTACGTCATACAGTCTGCTAAGGGAAACCTGACAGTAGCAGATATGGGGTGATCTAATCCTGGCGTTACCCTGTCTACCTGTCAATCATTCAAGTAACCCTTCCTGTCCATGAACTTCCCCGCGTCAATTATATCTTTGGTTGTACGCACGCGCGCGAACGTGCGGGATACAAGTGGTCTCTTCCCCGACTTTCAAGCTATGAAGTACAAAAACAGTATGGTAACAGTCGAAAGAAAACGATTTTGAGATTTTTGTAATTTATCTTTTTTTTAGATACCCTGAATTCAAAAAAGAGGGTTTTGTTTGAGCGCCTGTCCATACGAGACTGTCATCTCTGACAAATAGAACGATTTTTATGAAATTTTGCATGTAGGTCTGGTTTGCCCAATGCGTTGTACATTTTAAAAAATTCCCAACAAAAATTTCTAAAACTTTCTTTGATAAAAATATTGTTTAAAATTGATTTCAATAAAATTTCGCTCAACTTACTTCATAAAAATTCAAATAAATAGTATTACCGCTGTATCCCCAAATATCCGGTTAGGAATTATGCAAAATAAACTGTAAATTTAGCCTAATATCTCGAAATCAGTTCGTGAGATTTTAATTACATGTTCCATAAATTATTTCATAACAATCCAAATAAATAAAATGACCGCTATATTACCAAATATCCAGTTATCACTTACATCAAATAAACTACAAAATTAGCCTGAAACTTCGAAATCGATTCAACAGATTTCAATCAAATTTTGTTCAAATTAGTTCATAACAATCCAAATAAATAAAATGACCGATATATTCCCAAATATCCAGCTATCATTTACATCAAATAAACTATAAAATTAGCCTAAAACTTCGAAATCGATTCAATAGATTTCAAACAAATTTTGTACAAATTAGTTCATAATAATCCAAATAAACAAAATGACCGATATATTCCCAAATAGCCAGTTATCATTTGCATCAAATAAACTACAAAATTATCCTGAAACTTCGAAATCGATTCAATAGATTTCAATCAAATTTTGTTCAAATTAGTTCATAATAATCCAAATAAATAAAATGACCGATATATTCCCAAATATCCAGTTATCACTTACATCAAATAAACTATAAAATTATCCTAAAACTTCGAAATCGATTCAATAGATTTCAATCAAATTTTGTTCAAATTAGTTCATAATAATACAAATAAATAGAATGATTGTTAATTCCCAAATATCTAGTCAGGTCATCCAGTATTGGTTCATAGTTTACTCATTATGGTACATATATAAATAACACAAGGTAATACAATTAACGTGAATTAAACAAAAATAACGGTTTGGGAGTAAATTGAGTAAAACTGAAAAACCCAGAGACGTATAAAACAGTTTTGGGGGAAAATTTTTAATTTTAAAAATGGTCACGAGATATGAACGAAAAATACCTGCAAGCCAAATTGAATCTAAATCAATTAACTCGAACAAACATACAAGTGACTAAGGAAACCTGAGAACGGATAGATCCATCGAAATCTACGGATCGATTTTTTCACTAAATCAAACTTTGTTAAACTCATTGTTCTCACAACCACTACGCATTCTGTTCGAAAGTAAAATTCAATAACAGGAAAATATAGGGCGAGCAAGCTTATTATATTCTCCCGTTATTGTTACATTTCCAATAATCAGGGCACGATAAAACAAACAATGGTTGGGGTTCCATGCCCACCCAGTGGGCCGTAAGTATTCATGACAGCGTCAGGCTCAGCTGTTATATAAACCTGTTGCTGACTCTGACAGCTGTGACGACAATGCACCCTACGCGAACATAACCTAAAAACAATAAATTACTTATTGCAGGCACAAATACGTTTGTTTGTTTTTCCGCTTACATAACTGAACGTTGCACGGCTCCTGAAATAGTCATTTCCTCCTACTTTCCGCAATCATTCGCAATCCGGTGATCGCATTTTTAAATTTATTTTATCCTGTATACTTTGACATTTTACAAAAAGTGTTATTTTTTCATCAAAATAATATTTTTAGTGTTTTGTTATTTACAACTAAACAAACAACATGCATTTAATTTTTTCACTTTGCGAAGTATTTAAAAAATACAATATAACTATAGTGAAAATAATTTTTGATATTTTGACAGATCCAAGCCGCCTCGGTGTCCTAGCGGATAGCGTACTAGGCTTTCACCCCGAGGACCCGGGTTCGATTCCCGGCGAGGACTTGGCATTTTCATACGCTATAAATCATCCCATCGTCTGCATTAGCCCAAGTGTGCACAATAGTCGGACGTTAAACACCAAAAAACAAAATTGACAGATCCACCACCTCTGAGTGTGGTTCGACAGTTACTGAAAAAAAAGCTTGAAAAATCGACAAAATTTATCAAAATATTTTCATTAAATTTTGATGAAATATGCGTTTAAACAACTCTTACAACTAATTTTTTTTTTTTTAACGTCCGACTATTGTGCACACTTGGGCTAATGCAGACGATGGGATGATTTATAGCGTATGAAAATGCCAAGCCCTCGCCGGGAATCGAACCCGGGTCCTCGGGGTGAAAGTCCAGTACGCTATCAACTAGGCCACCGAGGCTGCCCCATGGAAATTAGCTAGGAATGACACTAATTAGTAGCTTTCTCATCATTATATTTATAACTCAGTTGCAATAATGATTGTAATATATTGTTTTTATATTTTTATTAAAATATCGGACAAAACTGGATCTCCGATCCAACGCGACGGTTCGGCATTTGTTTTGTGTGTTTGTTACGCAGTTCTTGCCAAACGCATTGCCCGATTGTATAAAGCCAAACGACGTATGTGTATGACGTTTTTTAATCACTTCCGTTTTAAGATCGCGGCCCTTAAGTTAACACTGACTGCAATCAAGGACAGATTAAAGGGGGGAGCGAAAGAACTAAAGCATGTAAAAGATACTATTTTACTTCCTTAAAATAAAAAAAGTACCGCAAGAATGTTCAAAGAAACATCTGAGGCCCCTGAGAGTTCCGAAACCCGTCACATTATCCCGATCTGACTTTGTGTGTACAGCGAATGAAACGAGTACGTCGGACCGTTGTTGTCAGTATATTCCGAAAGACTTCTAAACTTTTATTGCTTTGCCCCATATACTTTTCTGCATTGCAGAGTAAATACAATTTGATGTAATAGAACACAAGACGCGGTCATCGAGAGAAAGTCAAACATTGAAGTTCTTTTTAATAAAAGATTTGATATAAACATGATAAGGCAGTCCTGTTTTGTAATAAACATACCCTCTATCCTTGAATCTATAATGCATACAACTCCCACCGAATGCTACAATCAGGATGCCGGAATGAAAGGTAAAATGCAAGTAGTACCAAAACCCGACAACAGAACACTCTGAACTCGTTTTTCTATACTACCTCCATATTTCAGTATAAATTGCTGAAATGACGTGTATTTATCTTACACACTATTAAGATGTCTAATTAATATCATTAGTGATTCATTCATTAAGATATAACACAACTGTAGTCTCAAAAGCTAACCTACAAAATTCATTTCCTTCTGACAGATACCGTTCTCCAATCTTCAGTCACACAATTTTCTTTACACTGATATGTCTATGTATTATAGACTCAAGACAAAACTTAACCTAAAAATACATGGTTAATTTCCCTTCCGTTGTCCATTTCCAGTCATACAATTTCCTATACAGCGAGATCATTACATATTATAGCCGCAAGGCAAGCTAACCTAAAAGTACATGATTCATTTCCCTCCTGATAAATATCGTTCCCCATTTCCAGTCACACAATTTCCCATACAGCGAGATCTTTATGTATTGTAGACTCAAGACAAGCTAACCTAAAATTGTATGGTTCATTTCCCTACTGATAGATAGCGTTCCCTATTTCCAGTTACACAATTTCCTATACAGCGAGATCTTTATGTATTGTAGACTCAAGGCAAGCTAACCTAAAATTGCATGGTTCATTTCCCTCCTAATAGATAGCGTTCCCTATTTTCAGTCACATAATTTCCTATACAGCGTGATCTTTATGAATTATAGACTCAAGGCAAGCTAACCTAAATTTGCATGGTTCATTTCCCTCCTGATAGATAGCGTTCCCCATCTCCAGTTACACAATTTCCTATACAGCGAGATCTTTATGTATTGTAGACTCAAGGCAAGCTAACCTAAAATTGCATGGTTCATTTCCCTCCTGATAGATAGCGTTCCCCATCTCCAGTTACACAATTTCCTATACAGCGAGATCTTTATGTATTGTAGACTCAAGGCAAGCTAACCTAAAATTGCATGGTTCATTTCCCTCCTGATAGATAGCGTTCCCCATTTCCAGTCACACAATTTCCTATACAGCGAGATCTTTATGTATTGTAGACTCAAGGCAAGCTAACCTAAAATTGCATGGTTCATTTCCCTCCTGATAGATAGCGTTCCCCATTTCCAGTCACACAATTTCCTATACAGCGAGATCTTTATGTATTATAGACTCAATGCAAAAGCTAACCTAAAATTGCATGGTTCATTTCCCTACTGACAGATAGCGTTCCCTATTTCCAGTCACACAATTTCCTATACAGCGAGATCTATATGTAATATAGACTGAAGGCAAGCTAACCTAAAACTGTGTGGTTCATTTCCCTCCTGATAGATAGCGTTCCCCATTTCTAGTCACAATTTCCTATACAGCGAGATCTTTATGTAATATAGACTGAAGGCAAGCTAACCTAAAAGTAAATTGTTCATTTCCTTCCTCATATATACCGTTCCCCATTTCCAGTCACACAATTTCATATACAGCGAGGTCTTTATGTAATATAGACTGAAGGCAAGCTAACCTAAAAGTAAATTGTTCATTTCCTCCTGATAGATAGCGTTCCCCATTTCCAGTCACACAATTTCATATACAGCGAGATCTTTATGTAATATAGACTGAAGGCAAGCTAACCTAAAAGTACATGATTCATTTCCCTCCTGATAGATAGCGTTCCCTATTTCCAGTCACACAATTTCCTATACAGCGAGATCTATATGTAATATAGACTGAATGCAAGCTAACCTAAAAGTACATGGTTCATTTCCCTCCTGATAGATAGCGTTCCCCATTTCCAGTCACACAATTTCCTATACAGCGAGATCTTTATGTAATATAGACTGAAGGCAAGCTAACCTAAAATTGCATGGTTCATTTCCCTCCTGATAGATAGCGTTCCCCATTTCCAGTCACACAATTTCCTATACAGCGAGATCTTTATGTAATATAGACTGAAGGCAAGCTAACCTAAAAGTACATTGTTCATTTCCTCCTGATATATACCGTTCCCCATTTCCAGTCACACAATTTCCTATACAGCGAGGTCTTTATGTAATATAGACTGAAGGCAAGCTAACCTAAAAGTACATTGTTCATTTCCCTCCTGATAGATAGCGTTCCCCATTTCCAGTCCCACAATTTCCTATACAGCGAGATCTTTATGTATTATAGACGCAAGGCAAACTAACCTAAAAGTATATGGTTCATTTCCGTCCTGACAGATAGCGTTCCCCATTTCCAGTCACACAATTTCCTATACAGCGAGATCTTTATGTATTATAGACGCAAGGCAAACTAACCTAAAAGTATATGGTTCATTTCCCTCCTGATAGATAGCGTTCCCCATTTCCAGTCACACAATTTCCTATACAGCGAGATCATTACTTATTATAGACTCAAGGCAAGCTAACCTAAAATTGCATGATTCATTTCCCTCCTGATATATACCGTTCCCCATTTCCAGTAACACAATTTCCTATACAGCGAGATCTTTATGTATTATAGACTCAATGCAAAAGCTAACCTAAAATTGCATGGTTCATTTCCCTCCTGACAGATAGCGTTCCCCATTTCCAGTCACACAATTTCCTATATAGCGAGTTCTTTATGTATTATAGACTCAAAGCAAAAGCTAACCTAAAATTGCACAGTTCATTTCCCTCCTGATAGATAGCGTTCTCCATTTCCAGTCGCACAATTTCCTATACAGCGAGATCTTTATGTATTGTAGACTCAAGGCAAGCTAACCTAAAATTGCATGGTTCATTTCCCTCCTGACAGATAGCGTTCCCCATTTATGATGAAATACTTGTGTTATTATTACCGTTTATTCGAAATTTGACGTCATTTGTGTGTATAAAACACAATTTCCTATACAGCGAGGTCTTTATGTAATATAGACTCAAGACAAGCTAACCTAAAATTGCATGGTTCATTTCCCTCCTGATAGATAGCGTTCCCTATTTCTAGTCACACAATTCCCTATAGACTCAAGGCAAGCTAACCTAAAAGTACATGGTTCATTTCCCTCCTGATATATACCGTTCCCCATTTCCAGTCACACAATTTCCTATACAGCGAGATCTTTATATAATATAGACTCAAGACAAGCTAACCTAAAATTGCATGGTTCATTTCCCTCCTGATAAATACCATTCCCCATTTCCAGTCACACAATATCCTATACAGCGAGATCTTTATATAATATAGACTCAAGACAAGCTAACCTAAAATTGCATGGTTCATTTCCCTCCTGATAGATAGCGTTCCCCATTTCCAGTCACACAATTTCCTATACAGCGAGATCTTTATGTAATATAGACTCAAGACAAGCTAACCTAAAATTGCATGGTTCATTTCCCTCCTGATAGATAGCGTTCCCTATTTCCAGTCACACAATTTCCTATACAGCGAGATCTTTATTTATTATAGACTCAAGGCAAAGCTAACCTAAAATTGCATGGCCCTCCTGATAGATAGCGTTCCCCATTTCCAGTCACACAATATCCTATACAGCGAGAACTTTATATAATATAGACTCAAGACAAGCTAACCTAAAATTGCATGGTTCATTTCCCTCCTGATATATACCATTCCCCATTTCCAGTCACACAATATCCTATACAGCGAGATCTTTATGTAATATAGACTCAAGGCAAGCTAACCTAAAATTGCATGGTTCATTTCCCTCCTGATAGATAGCGTTCCCCATTTCCAGTCACACAATTTCCTATACAGCGAGATCTTTATTTATTATAGACTCAAGGCAAGCTAACCTAAAATTGCATGGTTCATTTCCCTGCTGATAGATAGCGTTCCCTATTTCCAGTCACACAATTTCCTATACAGCGAGATCTTTATTTATTATAGACTCAAGGCAAGCTAACCTAAAATTGCATGGTTCATTTCCCTGCTGATAGATAGCGTTCCCTATTTCCAGTCACACAAATCCCTATACAGCGAGATCTCTATATTTTATAAACTCAAGTGTTATTTTACAGTAACACTTTCAAAAAAAAAAAAAATAAAACATTGAAAACGATAAAACAAAAGTTTATGTTTTATTTCCTGTTTTGGACTACTCAGGGAATTTGCCCTCATTGTGTATTCTTAGTTTTTAATACTTTAACGTAGGCCTGGCTATCTAGGGTTACGTACTTGTTACACGTATACGTTTAAGTTAGGCACTTGATAAAGAGAATTGTCTGTACTCTCATTACTTCATGTACTGTTTTTATACACACAAATGACGTCAAATTTCGAATAAACGGTAATAATAACACAAGTATTTTATCATTAAGTAATAATTTTAAAAACAGAATGCATAGTTATGTGTACAATATTAATTATAGTGAGTTGGTTAAACAAAATGGTGGAATAATATGATAATAAATTTAAGAAAACAACATTGAATTGACGGGAAAAGTTGTTCACCTACAGATCAAGGACATTACTTCTCCTCTGCCTGTCGTTGTTTATCGTACTGCGATATCTTTTACTGTATAAGTCAACCTAGAAGACAGGCCACCCCGTTACCATTGAATAAAAGTACTAGAATTACAATCTGCATTAGAAAAAGTGTGCTTTATATCAGCGGCTAAAGTCCAAGTAACTGGACTATCTGCCGCTACGAACGCTGCTAACTGCAATGACAGAGATGTAGACGTTCGAGAAAATAAACAGTACTGTTATCTTCTTTTTATATTCTTCTTGTTTTCTGCTAGGATTATTCTCGCTATGGTCAGTATAATGATCTGCCTTCCCTAGCTTTGTCAATTCTACTTTCGTTGACGCGTTTCGGAGAACCTCCATCTTCAAAAACTACATGTATACTATTGCTCACGGGCTGGTGCTGTCCTATAATTAATCACTGGCTTAATCTGGTGATTTACTTTGTGTATTTTCACTTGGGATCTCATTACAAGCACACTTGGATTCATATTTATATATCTATAGAGTATAGATATAGTTTTTGAAGATGGAGGTTCTCCGAAACGCGTCAACGAAAGTGGAATTAATACTGAACATAGTACTGTTATCTATTTCACTGTAGTTGAGCACTCTACTACAAGATACCACCACCAGCGAGCGCTTACATTCAATTGCTTTACTCAGGAAACACCTCCCAAAAATAACACCCTACCATTTAAATTTGCGCTTACATATATCTATGCCCAATATCTTATAAGACCGTATATACTTGTTTACTGCGCAGTCCCCAGATAACAGGCTCTCTTACACACACTGTTTTCACCGTATATTCCTGTTTCGACGTAAAACACAAGCATTACTTTAATATGTTTTGGTACTCCCCTCGTCGAATGGTCATTAGAATAACGTATACAACACAGAACTAATTGTTGCCGATAGGTTCAGTCGAGTTGGCATATATCTGCGGACAAGCTTAGTAGGGAGAGCTTATGGCCAGGATAGCGGAATAATCTCCTTCGTCCGGGTGTTCATTGTCCAGCAGTCACATGACAGACCTGCCTCCGAGGTAATAAACAAACACCCCCTAGTACAAATACACGACTTTACTAAACATAGAAAAATGTGTACAATTAATTTCAAGTAAACACTTACAAAAATTTCCATAGTATTATGATACCAAATTTCAAATTAATCCTTCCATATGTGCATAATACTTATGATGTGCATGTAAGGTTTTTTGTAAAAGCAGAAAATTAAAACAAATATCAAGAAAACGATTACATGATTCATTTCCCTTTTGATAGATAGCGTTCTCCATTTCCAAAGCTAACCTAAAAGTACATGGTTCATTTCCCTTTTGATAGATAGCGTTCTCCATTTCCAAAGCTAACCTAAAAGTGCATGGTTCATTTCCCTTCTACTAGATAGCGTTCTCCATTTCCAAAGCTAACCTAAAAGTATGTGGTTCATTTCCCTTTTGATAGATAGCGTTCTCCATTTCCAAAGCTAACCTAAAAGTGCATGGTTCATTTCCCTTCTGATAGATAGCGTTCTCCATTTCCAAAGCTAACCTAAAAGTGCATGGTTCATTTCCTTCTAATAGATCGGACGTTCTCCATTTCCAAAGCTAAAAAAAAAAGTACATGGTTCATTTCCCTTCTAATAGATAGCGTTCTCCATTTCCAAAGCTAACCTAAAAGTGCATGGTTCATTTCCCTTCTAATAGATAGCGTTCTCCATTTCCAAAGCTAACCTAAAAGTACATGGTTCATTTCCCTTCTACTAGATAGCGTTCGTCATTTCCAAAGCTAACCTAAAAGTGCATGGTTCATTTCCCTTCTGATAGATAGCGTTCTCCATTTCCAAAGCTAACCTAAAAGTGCATGGTTCACTTCCCTTCTAATAGATAGCGTTCTCCATTTCCAAAGCTAACCTAAAAGTACATGGTTCATTTCCCTTCTAATAGATAGCGTTCTCCATTTCCAAAGCTAACCTAAAAGTGCATGGTTCATTTCCCTTCTAATAGATAGCGTTCTCCATTTCCAAAGCTAACCTAAAAGTACATGGTTCATTTCCCTTCTACTAGATAGCGTTCGTCATTTCCAAAGCTAACCTAAAAGTGCATGGTTCATTTCCCTTCTACTAGATAGCGTTCGTCATTTCCAAAGCTAACCTAAAACATTTCCAAAGCTAACCTAAAAGTACATGGTTCATTTCCCTTCTACTAGATAGCGTTCGTCATTTCCAAAGCTAACCTAAAAGTGCATGGTTCATTTCCCTTCTACTAGATAGCGTTCGTCATTTCCAAAGCTAACCTAAAAGTGCATGGTTCATTTCTCTTCTGCTAGATAGCGTTCTCCATTTCCAGTCATAATTTCCTATACAGTGAGATGTCCATATATTAGGCTATATACTCAAGGCAAAAGTTAACCTAAAAGTACATGGTTCATTTGGTTCACTTCCCTTCTGCTAGATATCGTTCTCAATTTCAAATCACACAATTTCCTACACAATGAGATGTCCTTGTATTATAGACACGCTAAGCAAAAACTAACCTAACAGTACATGGTTCATTTCCCTTCTGCTAGATAGTGTTCTCCACTTTAAATCTCACAAATTCCTATGCAGTGAGTCTAAACTCAAGTTAAGGCTAGGTTAGGTTAACTTAAGGTTAGGTTAAAGTTAAGGCTCTTTAACTCATGTTTCGAAAAAATGCATACATAAGTCTAGAAACATTAATTTTAGGTTATTTTTGGCACACTATCGACACCAACATATTGACACTGCACGATTGTCGACACTAACATTTTGAACATGCTACATCGTAACAAATATACAACAATATGAACCCAAATCATTACAAAAATATGAACTCTATTTTTGTTTAAGTTAAATCGTATGTACCTTAAAACAAGGACGGATTAAAGGAGGAGTCGAAGGGTCGATCCCGAGCTAAGAGAATTAAAATTTAAAAAATAATAAAATTCTATTTTACTTCCATAAAACGAAAGTATACGCGTAGGTTCGAGGAAAAGGGTCTCTGAGGGGTCCGAAACCCGTTACATTATCCTGATCTCAATTCTGTATGTATGACATTTTGTCCATATTTACGTTTGTGCACTTTGTAATGCTTGTACTAAGGGCTAGAACGGGGTTACACAATTAGATATTTTATGTTGGTTCTCGTTTCTTCCTGTGTTAACTGCTGCAGCAGAACGATCTTTCCCGATACTAAAATTGAAAAAAAACTAATGGTGAAAAAGTATCAGCGTTAACGGTAAGAGTAAAGCAACTGGAATAACTGCGGCTATAAAAAATACGGGTAGAAATATTGAGAAGATGGAAAAGAAGAAAAGAAAAACGATGTTTTCTTTAGTACGACTTGCGTTTCAAAATGAGTGACATTGTAAATTGCAATAATACGAATTGTAAAACAGGAATCTAAAAAAAATTGATTTTTTTTCCTAAAATGGAGTACATTTTTACACTTATCGGTTTTAAGTCTCCAAATAGCTTAACACTGCTATTTTTGAAGGTACCCAAAAATGTTCATCCCCCACAGAGACTTTCTTGTAAGTTGAATAATCCAACCAACCGCCCCACCCCACAAAACCGCATTGATCTGTGAGTGCGGTAAATGTTCGCAACCGCTGGCCTAGAGAACGTCTTGGGTCACAAGGCCGCGTTATTAACACCTACGGGATAACCAGACTAGCATAATGCTACTGCTACGGCTAGTATAACCAGTTAATGTCACACATCTGACGTTGTTTAACCAAAGAAGGTTCTTTTCTCGCCAGTGTCTGTCTGATAGTTACATTTTACCGTACAAAGAGCAGTTCACAAAACGCCCTACACAAATGCGGACCTGGTCAGCACAAGTTGTTCACCGTTGTTCGCTTTAGACTTAACTAATTGCCATCTTCAAGCAATGACAAATTTACAAATCTACACA
Organism: Callitettix versicolor; assembly: GCA_022606455.1. Taxonomy (NCBI): domain Eukaryota; kingdom Metazoa; phylum Arthropoda; class Insecta; order Hemiptera; family Cercopidae; genus Callitettix; species Callitettix versicolor. The sequence continues at coordinate 4,779,222 of CM040183.1, forward strand.
AGCCTATAATAAATAGCAAGGACCGCCGTACTGTTTATAGTCATAACGTAAGCCTACTAAATCTGCCATGAGTCAGAAGTAATTTAAATGTATAACCAAAACACAAACGGACTAGAAGTACAACTATTATAAAAAAGCGTGCTCGATATCAAACCCAAACATCGAAGTAAAAGGATTAATTGCCGCTACGAACGCTGCAAGCGGCAGTAAAGGGGGGGAAGACGTTAGAGAAAATAGACAGTATAATTGTGAATTTAATTGTAGTTGAACACTCTGCCGCAAGATGCCACCAACAGCGAACGCTCACATATCTCTCATAAGGGTTATCATTCTAGTACGTTTATATTCAACGATAGGCTGCTTTTAGCACATAACTTGGATAAGATTAACTTGGAACTTCTCTATTTCAATTCAATTTCTTTTAATTAATTCTGAGTTTTAAAAAATACATAAAATGAGTTTGAGCTATAATGCAACCATTTAACCCGTGTGTGTGTGTGTGTGTGTGTGTGTGTGTGTGTGTGTGTATGCGCGCGCGCAGCCGAACTTATGAGCTTTATTAAGAGTGAAAGTCAAAAATGAAAATGCGAGCGTATGAAAATGCAAAGCCCTGGCCGGGAATCGAACCCGTGTCCTCGGGGTGAAATCCCAGTACGCTATAAATCATCCCACCGTCTGCATTGGCCCAAGTGTGTACAAGAGTCGGACGTTAAAAAAAAAAAAAAATATGAAACTTGAACTCACTATCACTCACTCTTCTCGGTCCCAAAATCTTACTCAAAAATTGTCTTTCCTTCTTTTCTATCTCTGATTGTCCCCTTCCAGATAGTGTCTCTGCCGCATACAGACATTCAGGTTGAACTACTGTGGTGTAGTGTCTACATTTTGCTTAATAAGACAGGGCTTTTGATTTGCACGTGTTCTGGCACAATCTGAACACAATTTCCATCTTCCTTGCCCTGTCTTTTTTTTAATATAATTGTAATATTGTAATCAGAAATACGTTCTGCATATGTAAGCATTTAAATTTAAAATGTCTTAAAATTTTTAATCTGAGCAGGTTTTAAAGCTGGTTTCTATAAACTAATAAAATAGGATTTATTCTAAAGCGTAATAAATATTATTAATTTAACGGGACCACGTTTTTTTACAGTAATTGTAAACGGTATTACAGTGTAAGTTAACGTGACATTCGAATTTGTTTTGCCACCAATGGTGACTGATTACGTTAAGCTTTTAATTTCACTTTTATTTACGTAATGGAACTTTGTATATTATTTCCTAAAACGATGGAAATATTTATTTATACAAGTTGCTTTGCCGGTAATTAACATTAGGCCTTGCACAAAGATTGGTTAAAACATGGAAACCTACAGTTTACTGGTTTACTTGAGGCAATACAGTACCCAATAAATAGACAGGACGATGTTTTTTTTTTTTAAATTGTAAACTTCAAATTTGACGCACAAATATATTTTAGTATTAAACAATCGAGATTTGTAACCATTCAAAATATATTTTTTCATCTTATACTTTATTGAAAATATGACCGCACTATACGAGGTGTGGCTATTAAATAACGAGACTGACGCAGTAAAAAATTTTATTTTCATTTTATACATAATTAGTTATTATCACCTTCAATATACACCCCTTCTCTATCCTTACAACGCTCCATTCGAATTTTCCATTGTTGGAAACAGTGCTGGAAGTCATCTTCTGTCAACTCCTTCAGGACTCTTGCCGCTTTCACTTTTACAGCTTCCACGGACTCAAATCTCGTCCCTTTTAATGCAGATTTCACCTTCATCACATGTTATTATCCTTTCCAATAAGTTTGGGTCATTTTCAATGGCATCCAAAGTGTCAGTACAAATATTTTTGCGAGCTGCTTGTTGTTCAAACGTGAGAATTTTTGGCACCATTTTGGCACACACTTTTCGCCAATTTGTCGTTCAAATTGTCACGTAAAATTTGCCGTACACATTCTTTATCAATGCCTACAGTTTCACCAATTGCACGAATACTTAATCGACGGTCAGACCGAATCAAATTAGCAACTTTTTCGACCATCCGTTTTTGACGTTGAAGGGTGACTGGCCGTCAATCATCTTCAACGTCTTGTCGGCCATCTTGAAAACGCTTAAACCATTCAAAAACACGTGCCATTCACTGCCGTACACTTCTTTCAGTAAATTATAAGTTTCAGTAGCGGTTTTTCCAAGTTTGAAGTGAAATTTAACAACAATTCGTTGTTCTATTATTACACTAACCATTTTTTCCGGCAAAACAAAATAACAACACTAACGGAAATGAAGGTTATGACTAAACGGTGTTGGTTACACAAACGAGACTAACTGCATTCTGAAGAGAAAGCTTCACACTAAACAGCTGTCGGTCAATGGCGGTTGGCGCATGCGCACTTGTTCCGCCGCAGCGCCAGTCTCGTTATTTAATAGCCACACCTCGTAATTATTTGCGTATTTTATATAAAGTACAAAGATGAACCAAACCGTGTTCATAAACGATTTTTGTATTTTTAACGAAATGAAATTATTTTGGAACAGAATTACCTGGGTATATTAAATTAGATTCAAACCAAGATGAAGGGATAATATAACCCCAAGCACTGCGATGACCTACTGTGCAACTAAACCTCTTCAATACTAGTTCAACAGACTGATGTCCTTAATAAGTTCCAAAAATCCACTGACTAGCTCATTCTGCTGAAAATCCCTAGGATCCTGGAAACTACCTTAGCATCCTACTAGCGAGAGCACCACAATCATGAATTATGTGTCCTTCTCCTTCCTGCAAAACCTACACGGTTTCTCCGTGGTACATACTTATCCTAGTCATGTGCACCCTTATACCACAGTGCCCGGTAATGATCCCTATGATCTTCCTGAGTTTTACTGTCCCAGACATCTGCCGTCGTTTTAAGCCCTCCAGAAGGAAATTAGCTTAAGCAGCGCTTGCTATGTAAATGTCCAGAATGTTATCACATCTTGCCTGGTGTTGATTAATAGTCAATTAATAGCAGACCCAGGGAAATTCCTAAATCCGGCAGGTCCAATAAACGCAGATACAGATCCCATTCCAGCCAGTCGGTCTGCTTCCTTATTACCCTTAACACCCTTATGCCCCGGCACCCAGGAACAGAGCATTAAGGTTCTCTCTACACTCCCAGACCAGCTTGGACCGAATCACATGACCCGCAAGTGCCTTTATTGCTGCCACACTATCGGTACAAATGTGAATGCGAGCTTTCTTGAAGGCCCCCGAACACAGTCACTGATGTCCTACAAAACTGTTGCGTGCTGTCCCAGGGTAATTACTTTCTTCAACCCCGGTGTCAAGCAATACTCATAAGCACCAGTGCCTGTCTTTGTCTTGGAGCCATCCGTAACCGTATAAGCCGCTTAGAAAACGGCCTACTAAGAGAACCAGTGGGATAGAGAAAGGATGTGCGAGAGAAAGATCGAATCTCCGCTCTCTCACCTTTTTTCCTTCACTATCGTTGATTAGCAACAGTCTGTAAACTCTGATTGGCCGACTTTGTGTCATTGGAATGTTTGAGGAAGCTTGGAGGGAATTTTTCTACATGCGCGAGAAATTCTCACGCAGGCCGTTTACTAAGTGGCTGGACTCAGGTCTCCAGAGTTTGCCAACGTAAGCTATCCAAACTGGATAATGAACGTAACCAAACTATTGTTAAAAACAAAATTTGAATCGTTTGGTTTTACTGTAACAAAATATTTGTTAAGTGATGTCATTAAAAGATGTTAGATAACATGAACCATTTGATAACAAAAAATAAGGTGTGTTCGAAAAGTAACGAGAATTTTCAAATTTCGCGAGCTTGGAGAGT
>CM040183.1:4788092-4810592 GCA_022606455.1 Callitettix versicolor
AACAAATCTGTTTAAAAGAAAAAAGTTTGAAGGACCTAATTGACACTTTAGGTTGTTGGATGGTGTATGATAGTAACGCGCTAATACGCATGAGCAGTAAATCGGTGTAGTAAATCTAGTGTGTTCTAAAACGTACACTACGGAAAACGGAAACGTAAAGCACATATCGTAAAATCCTAAAACGTACACTACGGAAAACGAAAACGTAAAGCACATATCGTAAAATCCTAAAACGTATACTACGGAAAACGGAAACTTAAAGTACGTATCGTAAAATCCTAAAACGTACACTACGGAAAACGGAAACGTAAAGCACATATCGTAAAATCCTAAAACGTATACTACGGAAAACGGAAACTTAAAGTACGTATCGTAAAATCCTAAAACGTACACTATGGAAAACGGAAACGTAAAGCACATATCGTAAAATCCTAAAACGTATACTACGGAAAACGAAAATGTAAAGCACATATCGTAAAATCCTAAAACGTATACTACGGAAAACGGAAACTTAAAGTACGTATCGTAAAATCCTAAAACGTACACTACGGAAAACGAAAACGTAAAGTACATATCCTAAAATCCTAAAAAGTATACTACGGATAAGGACAACGTTTTTGCAAATCCTAAAACGTATGCTACGGAAAACGGAAACGTAAAGTACATATCGTAAATTCCTAAAACGTACACTACGGAAAACGAAAACGTAAAGTACATATTGTAAAATCCTAAAACGTATACTACGGAAAACGGAAACTTAAAATACGTATCGTAAAATCCTAAAACGTACACTACGGAAAACGAAAACGTAAAGTACATATCCTAAAATCCTAAAAAGTATACTACGGATAAGGAAAACGTTTTTGCAAATCCTAAAACGTATGCTACGGAAAACGGAAACGTAAAGTACATATCGTAAATTCCTAAAACGTACACTACGGAAAACGAAAACGTAAAGTACATATTGTAAAATCCTAAAACGTACACTACGGATAAGGAAAATGGTCTTGCAAATCCTAAAACGTATACTAAGGAAAACGAAAATGTAAAGTACATATTGTAAAATCTTAAAACGTACACTACGGAAAACGAAAACGTAAAGTACATATCCTAAAACGTACACTACGGAAAACTGAAACGTAAAGCACATATCGTAAAATCCTAAAACGTATACTACGGAAAACGTAAAGTACATATTGTAAAATCCTAAAACGCATACTACGGAAAACGAAAACGTAAAGTACATATCCTAAAATCCTAAAAAGTCCTACTACGGATAAGGAAAACGTTTTTGCAAATCCTAAACGTATACTAAGGAAAACGAAAACGTAAAGTACATATTGTAAAATCCTAAAACGCATTCTACGGAAAACGAAAACGTAAAGTACATATCCTAAAATCCTAAAACGTACACTACGGAAAACTGAAACGTAAAGCACGTATCGTAAAATCCTAACACGTATACTACGGAAAACGGAAACGTAAAGTACATATCCTAAAACCCTAAAACGTCCACTACGGAAAACTGAAACGTAAAGTACATATCCTAAAATCCTAAAACGTATACTACGGAAAACTGAAACGTAAAGCACATATTGTAAAATCCTAAAACGCATACTACGGAAAACGAAAACGTAAAGTACATATTGTAAAATCCTAAAACGTATACTACGGATAAAACTTTAAATACTACGGATAAAACGGATATAACGTATACTACGGAAAACTGAAACGTAAAGCACATATTGTAAAATCCTAAAACGCATACTACGGAAAACGAAAACGTAAAGTACATATTGTAAAATCCTAAAACGTATACTACGGATAAAACTTTAAATACTACGGATAAAACGGATATAACGTATACTACGGATTTAAACGTGGATAAAACCTAAAGCGCGACGAAGGTCTTTTTTTAGGCCAGATGAGGAATGGCATTTCCTACTTACTGCGCTTAAAAACCTTGGCATTGCCAGGCCTCCAGGATGAAGGTTACTGGCACGGATAGCTGCGTCACCCCACCGGCCAGTTAATCTAAGGTGACACGGCATATCTTTACGCCATGTTTGATGAAAGGACTTGTAACGCGGTGCATTTCCATTGGTGCGTCGCCGGCAAATCTCGGGGACATCTAAATGTACGTCGATCCAGACTTCTAAAAATGCCTTTTATTGTATCATCATTGCATTATAGATCTTAAAAGATTTTCTGAATTTTTGACTTTTTATTTACTCAACCCCGTGGACAAACTCGAACTAAGAGGGCATCAAGAGTGTCACCTTTGCCAGTCCAAAAATTATAAAATGAACAATAATATCTGGTAATTGTTTAACGTCACGACCTCCAACAAACAGGATGTTGCAAATCAACGTTTTCATTTGAATGAGTGGAATTGTGCTGTGATTTTGTAGATCTATCGTGCGTTATTCTTACAATTCTGAGATGCTCAGTAATGGTTCCTTCTACAGCTCTAGCCTCTTCATAAAGTGAATAATTCCCCCACTTCTATTGGTGACTGCAGTTTGATACTGAGGTGCATGCAGATGCCAGCTCTGCTAATTCCCCTTCAGTGGCCCTTATCAAGAAGGTTGTGCTCTATTTATCTATGATGGAGTCACCAGGTATCCCAGATCTCCGTCTGATATTCCATTAGGCAAGTGTTACTCACTCACTCCATTAGCACGGGTCGTTTTAATTTTTAAAGTTTTTCAAGCTATGTAATATTGAGTGTGTGTGTGTGTGTGTGTGTGTGTGTGTGTTTTTGCTATACCAAAAATGGTGAAAAAAATCTTTTATAGACTACCTGGGGTAAGGTACACACTACCCCAGAGTGTGGGACTCAAATTAAGTTCAAACTCAAGTTAAAGTAAATTGTTACCCACTAAAAAAACTACCAAAAGCATTACTCTTCTGTATACCCCCCCCCCACTAAACCGCTGCAAGGCATTACTTCGTGGGAAGGTGGACTGGCTGACCGCCTACTCTTCTCCAGCGTTTGCTCTCCTTTTTCAACCTCTTCATAACCACTGCAGCGAATCCCGCAATGGCCCTCCAGTTGGCCTCTGAAGCCATCATTGTCGCAACCAAACTTTCCGGTGCAATGCTGCCTCGCAGATATGTTTGCAGCCTCATCCTTTCCTCGTCGAATCTCCGACACCGCGAAAACACATGCTCCGCATCTTTCTCCACTGCTGCAAGACAGATGGGACAAGCCGAGTCTGTTTCCAGCCTGAAACGGAACAAGTAAGCTCGGAAGCAACCGTGCCCAGTGAAAATCTGTGTGAGATAGAAATCCATCTCCCCATGATCCCTGTTGCACCAATCCTGGATGTTAGCTATGAGTTGGTATGTCCATCGTACATTTGTTGATTTGTCCCACCGTCGCTGCCAGGTACCCAGGGGTCCGATTTCGCTCCTCTGTAATTGCTATTGTCTGACTATACCGCGGCTCAGCACTTCGTTTGCGCCAGTAGAGCATCGCTCTTTCATCAGCCATCAGCTCAATAAGGGGTTCGCCCGCCACTACGCATGCACCGTCGTAGGAAACTATTCGGTAACCACTCACGACACGCAGCAACGCACTTCGGTGCACCGCATTAACCTTGCACGCAAAGCTCGCGACCGTCGTAGCCTGGCTCCAAATCGGCGCTCCGTAAAGGAGCACTGAGCTTACTACCCCAGCCTGGAGTCGGCGGTGTGCCTGTCTTGGACCTCCCAAATTTGGCATGAGCCTGCAAAGGGCTCCTGCCACGTTCGCCGCCTTTCACTAACTGCCTTGGGATGTTCCCTGAAGCAGAGTCTTGTGTCAACCCGCACACGAAGGGCTGGGGTGGAACTTATCTGCATATCTCCAACTGTAAGAGTTACTGTTTCCTTTTTTCCTGCTGGTTGTGTGTGCGTGCGCGTGTGTGTGTACGTACGTACTATGTACTGGGCTGTATGGTGGGATCTCTAAGTCATCCCTACACGGTTTATGTTTACTTAGTAAGCTAAGAAACCATGTGACTATCACATTTGGTTCAATTTGGTCCGCAAAGTTATGGCGATTTCAGCAGTTAATGTGAACGGAAAATCCTTCTGTTTGATCAAAATGTATATGCCTGATCAATTTAAAAAAATTTAGAGTTTCTGGTTTGCTCCTTAAATAAAGTAAAGCTCCCGAAACGTAACATCCAGGAAGACTAACACGATCGTGAGTTGCAAGGAAGTTACAGGGTGTCTACCAGCTCCCTTAAGCAAAATTCAGGGACTTTCTGGGGACATATATTACAAAATCATGGGACCATGAATTTCTTCGACATTAGCGGCATCGTACATATTAGTCCCACGATTAAATACACTAGATGGTATATAATAACCTTAAAATTAAGTTTTTTGAAAGCCTACTTGAATTTTTGGCTAATAGAAGCACATTCTACTATTTTTTCCGTATCAAGGCTTACTTATCGGCATTTCGGATCGCAATTTACAAAATCACTGAGAAGGTAAGGAAACTATTATTTTCTAGGGAAAAAGGGGATTTAATTCTAAATTCCAGTATTATCCGTGACATCTGGGACCACTTGACAAAATCCGTGTCTTTTACGGGACATCGGGGATATCAGGGACTAGTAGACACCCTGAGCTAGAACATTTTCCTGCATTAATGGCAATAAATTTAGGATTGAACTCAAGGTCATAAGGTTAGCCTGTCGAAAAATAATGCCAATATTTCAAGTAAGTGCAACTCAAAAATTATTAAAGAAATTCAATGATTTCACATCGGCAATGTACAGAGAAAAAAAGAAGTTTTTTTATTCCTTAGTAAGATTCGACGTGACATCCATTTGTCGCTCTGCAGATATCTAATCTGTAGCCATTTTCATGCCAAGTGCGTTGAATCATTTCTGGGGTTACAGTCCTGATGGCGGCAGGATGCGCTCCCGCAGATACATCAAATCACCAATTTTCTCAGCAAAAACTATTTGCTAATAAATAACCCCCGGAAAAATAAATCCAAAGGGGTAAGGTCTGAAATTCTGGGGGGGGGAAGGAATAGGCGCACCTCTGCCAATCCAACCATTAGGAAATCTGGTGTTGAGGGCGTTGCGTACAAGTGATGGGCAGCTCCAGCTTGCATAAAATGACACGTCCAGTTTGTTGTTCAATCTGAGGAAACACAAAGTGTTCCACAAAGTGTTCTTTCAGCGAAAAGGAAGAGACCCATGTTCAACACACGTCAAGGTCACGCAGTCGCTCTATGTCCTGTATCCGTCTCAATACAGTTAAAAAACAGTGGAGAAATCATTCCTGTACGTTGAGAACGTTTGCTTCGACGATTTTTTTTATTCCAGTTTTCTTTTTCGCTGACCCTGTACAACACTTAATTAGCTAACGACGGAAACACTTAATGCGAAACTATATTTAATCAATTAAAAATCTATAAGCCGCGTTTACCTTTAAGGAAGGCTAACGACTAGCGAGACCTCGCTATGAGACTAAATCATTGGTTATTGTTTGCTATTAAGCATGTAACGGTACAAGACACTATGTAACTAGACGTTATTGGAAAACTTAATTAAAGCCGCTCGCACTCAAGGCCTTTCTTACGGACCTCTTCGATTAACAAGGAAATACCTTTCAGCAATTCAAAATCCAATTTGTTTTTCCCTGGACATTATTCAACCGTTCGGTTTGTTGGAAAAACTATAAGAATGTGCTAAATACTACTCTGTTATATGCAGAACCACAAGTACGTTATATGAACTAGACTATGAGGTTTGTTGCAAAAAAGACCAACTATTAGGCGTTTTTCTTGAAAATATCATTTCGACAGCTAAAAGCTAAAACCAGAAGATGCCTGTTTATCAAAACTACATGTACTGAGTTTGCTCAAATGTTACCCGCAGGGGGTTGCAGAATAGCTGCACCTATTGAGAGGATTTAGACGTCCCTCGCGGTACCCGAGCCTAACACACACTTACACTTACAACACTACACTTACACTTACATTTAAGGAGGCGATAATAGCCTTAATGTGCTTTTCACCTTTAAAAAAATGCTCAAATGTTGGCTCAAACGCCTCGGTGGCCAAGTTGATAGCGTACACCCCGAGGACCCGGATTCGATTCCCGGCCAGGGCTTGGCATTTTCATACGCTATAAATCATCCCATCGTCTGCATTAGCCCAAGCGTGCACAATAGTCGGACGTTAAACACCAAAAACAAGCTCAAATGTTGGCGATACGTGATCATTATCAAGTCAGTTTTCAACTTAACTCCGGGGGGACACAGCCATAAAAAAATAAAATTTATATTTTGTCTACTTACTCACGAACCACTATTTATTTTACTTTAAATTGTGTATGGCGACTTCAATGAAGCTTCTTAAATTATCATAATATGGATGAATGAATGAATTTGTCATGTTACTATAGACCTTTGTAGATCTGTTGTGTACTCTTTCTATATTAATGAGATGCTCAGTTATAGTGTGTTCTCCAGTCCTAGTCTCTATACAAAGTCTAGGGGTTATAGACCTCTTATAATTGGTGACTTCCCAGTTCCTTAATAAGGAACAGATGCTTGCTCTGCTAATTCCCTTTTAAAAAAATTTCTCTTGACCCTCATTACGGAAGTTCTGCTCCATTTGGTCAACCTTTTTATTGTGCGGTGAGATCCCACGCATTCTATTTTGTATCCTTACTTTTGGTAACACCCACAAGTGGTTAAGGTAATGAGATCTGCCCATACACAACCCTGCATGCATGGGTAAGGCTAAGGTACACTGGGAGGGCTCCATTTGATACACCACTAAGCCATTCACTCCATCCGCACGGGTCGCTTTACACATTACAGTTAGCCAAGCTATGTAAAGTACTGAATGCTTGTGTTGAGTAAATGAGTGAGAGCACTATGAGCTAGAGGTACGGTGGGATCGCTAAGCCCATCAGCTGCTCACTTCAGCTGCCTCCGCCGGTATCATAATATGGGTAGCTGATTATGGCAATTCCGGTATCGTAAATGTCCTTCTAATTAAAATATTCCAGCAACTTTTAAATCTTACTGGAGTTTTTTCTCTCGTTTTTTCTACGGTATCTTATGAGGGAAACAAGGAGTTTATTGTATTTTTAGGATTTAGGACATGACCTCTTTTTGTTGTGTATTTAACGTCCGACTATTGTGCACACTTGGGCTAATGCAGACGATGGGATGATTTATAGCGTATGGAAATGCCAAGCCCTGGCCGGGAATCGAACCTGGGTCCTCGGGGTGAAAGTACGCTATCAACTAGGCCACCGAGGCGTCTCTCATGACCTCCCAATTACCTGTGAAGTAAAAATAATCTGCCATCACCGGCGTTTCATGTAGATGCTTAGTTTTTTCATTCACCACTTTTCTAATGTTCTAACGTTATTAGGTTCGTTTGAATTTAAAATTTAAAATTGCAAAGATTTGCTCAAGATGTCAGGTAGTCCACCGCCCACTTCATACCATCTCCTGCGATAAATGTTTGACCTTCATTTAAAGCATATATTGTCACACAATCTCTTTACGACAATATAAATATTTTGTAAATATTGTCACACAATCTCTTTACGACAATATAAATATTTTGTAAATATTGTCACACAATCTCTTTACGACAATATAAATATTTTGTAAATATTGTCACACAATCTCTTTACGACAATATAAATATTTTGTAAATATTGTCACACAATCTCTTTACGACAATATAAATATTTTGTAAATATTGTCACACAATCTCTTTGCGACAATATAAATATTTTGTAAATATTGTCACACAATCTCTTTACGGCAATATAAATATTTTGTAAATATTGTCACACAACCTCTTTACGACAATATAAATATTTTGTAAATATTGTCACACAATCTCTTTGCGACAATATAAATATTTTGTAAATATTGTCACACAATCTCTTTACGACAATATAAATATTTTGTAAATATTGTCACACAATCTCTTTACGACAATATAAATATTTTGTAAATATTGTCACACAACCTCTTTACGACAATATAAATATTTTGTAAATATTGTCACACAACCTCTTTGCGGCAATATAAATATTTTGTAAATATTGTCACACAATCTCTTTACGACAATATAAATATTTTGTAAATATTGTCACACAACCTCTTTACGACAATATAAATATTTTGTAAATATTGTCACACAACCTCTTTACGACAATATAAATATTTTGTAAATATTGTCACACAATCTCTTTACGACAATATAAATATTTTGTAAATATTGTCACACAATCTCTTTACGGCAATATAAATATTTTGTAAATATTGTCACACAATCTCTTTACGGCAATATAAATATTTTGTAAATATTGTCACACAATCTCTTTACGACAATATAAATATTTTGTAAATATTGTCACACAATCTCTTTACGACAATATAAATATTTTGTAAATATTGTCACACAATCTCTTTACGACAATATAAATATTTTGTAAATAACTAATATTTTGTTTTGCTTAACTGCTTGTTTATTACGAAATCAAACGAGTAAATTTCCACGCTTCACTACGATACTCCGACATTGTCTGTACTTTCGTTCTTTGTGTCCAGTGATTCTGATGAAATACAAATCTAACGCTTCATTTAGTTTTTGGCTAAAACTAAATGGTTTCGTGTAAACGATTGAAAAACATTAGACATTTAAACGACAAAACATTCAGGTTAAACGTCAAATAATTTAAGTTAATCGTCAAACATTTTAGGTTAAACGCCAAAATATTTAGGTTCAACATTCTAATTTAGGTTAAAAACTTTTATTTTCTAAGGTACCGTTGTTATAATGAAAGTACTGACACACTCTTACGGATATATTCGTGCCAAATTTATTTAAAATCGTTCCAAACCAGCAACTACACTCTCAACGTCAAATCCGAGCCCTCCATTTTATAACAGGAATAAACGGGCAAAAATCGTAGACACATATGTCTTTTGTGTACCAATCTTCGTATCAAATTTCAAAACAACCTGTTAATGTGTTTGGCCAAAACTGTGTACACTCATCATAGTTAAATAAAAGGTCGCCATCTTGGAACGTACAAAAATGGGAGAAAATCTCACACATACTCGTACGGGCTTTATACACGTTGTTATCGTGCCAAATTTCAAAACAATCGGTTAATGCGTTTGGCTAAAACTGTGTACACTCATCATAGTTAAATAAAAGGTCGCCATCTTGGAACGTAAAAAAAGGAAGAAAATCTCACACATACTCATACGGGCTTTATACACGTTGTTATCGTGCCAAATTTCAAAACAATCGGTTAATGCGTTTGGCCAAAACTGTGTACACTCATCATAGTTAAATAAAAAGTCGCCATCTTGGAACGTAAAAAAAGGAAGAAAATCTCACACATACTCGTACGGGCTTTATACACGTTGATATCGTGCCAAATTTCGAAACAATCGGTTAATGCGTTTGGCCAAAACTGTGTACACTCATCATCGTTAAATAAAAAGTCGCCATCTTGGAACGTAAAAAAAGGAAGAAAATCTCACACATACTCATACGGGCTTTATACACGTTGTTATCGTGCCAAATTTCAAAACAATCGGTTAATGCGTTTGGCCAAAACTGTGTACACTCATCATAGTTAAATAAAAAGTCGCCATCTTGGAACGTAAAAAAAGGAAGAAAATCTCACACATACTCATACGGGCTTTATACACGTTGTTATCGTGCCAAATTTCAAAACAATCGGTTAATGCGTTTGGCCAAAACTGTGTACACTCATCATAGTTAAATAAAAAGTCGCCATCTTGGAACGTAAAAAAAGGAAGAAAATCTCACACATACTCGTACGGGCTTTATACACGTTGTTATCGTGCCAAATTTCAAAACAATCGGTTAATGCATTTGGCCAAAACTGTGTACACTCATCATCGTTAAATAAAAAGTCGCCATCTTGGAACGTAAAAAAAGGAAGAAAATCTCACACATACTCATACGGGCTTTATACACGTTGTTATCGTGCCAAATTTCAAAACAATCGGTTAATGCGTTTGGCCAAAACTGTGTACACTCATCATAGTTAAATAAAAGTCGCCATCTTGGAACGTAAAAAAAGGAAGAAAATCTCACACATACTCGTACGGGCTTTATACACGTTGATATCGTGCCAAATTTCGAAACAATCGGTTAATGCATTTGGCCAAAACTGTGTACACTCATCATAGTTAAATAAAAGGTCGCCATCTTGGAACGTAAAAAAAGGAAGAAAATCTCACACATACTCATACGGGCTTTATACACGTTGTTATCGTGCCAAATTTCAAAACAATCGGTTAATGCGTTTGGCCAAAACTGTGTACACTCATCATAGTTAAATAAAAAGTCGCCATCTTGGAACGTAAAAAAAGGAAGAAAATCTCACACATACTCGTACGGGCTTTATACACGTTGTTATCGTGCCAAATTTCAAAACAATCGGTTAATGCGTTTGGCCAAAACTGTGTACACTCATCATAGTTAAATAAAAAGTCGCCATCTTGGAACGTAAAAAAAGGAAGAAAATCTCACACATACTCGTACGGGCTTTATACACGTTGTTATCGTGCCAAATTTCAAAACAACCTGTTAATACGTTTGGCTAAAACTGAGTCCACTCATCATCGTTAAATAAAAGGCCGCCATCTTGGAACGTAAAAAAAGGAAGAAAATCTCACACATACTCGTACGGGTTTTATACACGTTGTTATCGTGCCAAATTTCAAAACAATCGGTTAATGCGTTTGGCCAAAACTGTGTACACTCATCATAGTTAAATAAAAAGTCGCCATCTTGGAACGTAAAAAAAGGAAGAAAATCTCACACATACTCGTACGGGCTTTATACACGTTGTTATCGTGCCAAATTTCAAAACAACCTGTTAATACGTTTGGCTAAAACTGAGTCCACTCATCATCGTTAAATAAAAGGCCGCCATCTTGGAACGTAAAAAAAGGAAGAAAATCTCACACATACTCGTACGGGTTTTATACACGTTGTTATCGTGCCAAATTTCAAAACAACCTGTTAATACGTTTGGCTAAAACTGAGTCCACTCATCATCGTTAAATAAAAGGCCGCCATCTTGGAACGTAAAAAAAAGGAAGAAAATCTCACACATACTCGTACGGGTTTTATACACGTTGTTATCGTGCCAAATTTCAAAACAACCTGTTAATACGTTTGGCTAAAACTGAGTCCACTCATCATCGTTAAATAAAAGGCCGCCATCTTGGAACGTAAAAAAAGGAAGAAAATCTTACACGTCCGTACGGGCTTTATATACGTTGATATCGTGCCAAATTTCGAAACAATCGGTTAATGCATTTGGCCAAAACTGAGACCACTCATCATCGTTAAATAAAAGTCCGCCATCTTGGAACGTAAAAAAAAGGGAGAAAATCTCACACATACTCGTACGGGTTTTATACACGTTGTTATCGTGCCAAATTTCAAAACAACCTGTTAATACGTTTGGCTAAAACTGAGTCCACTCATCATCGTTAAATAAAAGGCCGCCATCTTGGAACGTAAAAAAAAGGAAGAAAATCTCACACATACTCGTACGGGTTTTATACACGTTGTTATCGTGCCAAATTTCAAAACAACCTGTTAATACGTTTGGCTAAAACTGAGTCCACTCATCATCGTTAAATAAAAGGCCGCCATCTTGGAACGTAAAAAAAGGAAGAAAATCTCACACATACTCGTACGGGTTTTATACACGTTGTTATCGTGCCAAATTTCAAAACAATCGGTTAATGCATTTGGCCAAAACTGTGTCCACTCATTATCATTAAATAAGAGGCCGCCTTCTCGAAATAGAAGTGAATAAAAACCTTACACACGTCATTTGGGTTTTATACAAGGTACTTCCGTGCCAAATTTCAAAACAATCGGTCAGTGAGCTTGGCTAAAACTGTGTGAACTCGTTACGTACAGAGGCCGCCATCTTGAAACGGAGGCGAATAGGAAAAAATCTTACACATACGTCATTCGGGCTTTACCCAAGATACCTCCGTACCAAATTTCAAAACAATCGGTCAATGCGTTTGGCCAAAACTGCGTAACAAACGCACAAACCAAATGCCGAACGGTCGAATTGAAAAACAGACCGAAAACAAAAATACTAAAATTAACCTTACCAACTTTTTTAATGTTACAACTTTTTGAAAATTTTTAAATCGTAATCAGCAAAAATGATGAGTTCAAAGTACTGAAACAGCTAATTTATGCGGATTATGACTCTGACTTGTAGTTTTGCAACGGTTGAATAGATTGTTTCTGTGTAAAAAACTTTATCCACGATAAAAGCAATAATTTATGATAAGCGATATCTTACGTCAAAATCACACAAAAATTACAACGACGGGTCTGGAACTTACCACGACCACCGCTCCGATAGCTTATTACACACAGGAGCTTCGTTAATGATCTCAAGGCCACCAAATCCAATGTGACATTACGCGAAGGTAACGTCAAGGAATCATGTGAAAAAAGTGATCTAATAAGCCTGCGCCTATGACGTCACGTGCTATCAGATAACACAAATATAAAGTAGGCTCAAGTTGTTATATAATGTGTTATGCGCATGATAGTCTCGTGCCTGGGTAGGTACTCATCTCGTGCCGCATGACTCACAGCGTGATACTTAACTGTTAGCCCGTACTTCAGAAAAAAGCTTAATGTTTTAGTCAGTACAGTGGGTGTCTTAAAGCACCTCACAAGCATTCACATCGGGAAAACATAAATCGCTGTTCTTTTTATATTCTTCTTCTTTTCTGCTTATACACAGATGTAATTATTGTCACTATGTTCAGTATAATGATCTGCCTTCCCTAGCTTCGTCAATTCTACTTTCGTTGACGCTTTTCGGAGAACCTCTATCTATCAAAATAAATATAGTTTTTGAAGATGGAGGTTCTCCGAAACGCGTCAACGAAAGTAGAATGGACGAAGCTAGGGAAGGCAGATCATTATACTGAACATAGTGATAAATCACTGTGTTCAATAACACCTGAATCTTTTAATATTGGCTTTGGTGAGAGAATAAAAAAATGTATCGCGAACCTTTTAGTGAAACAGAAATACGTAACGGAAACGAACAAACGATGTCTCTATTTCTGTCTCTTTCTTCCTCCTTTTCGATAACAGTACACTCGTATTATATGAAAACCAATGGCTTTGGTTTCGGTATCAAAGAACACATGCACGTTGTAACCGTTTATAATACATTCGAAATTAATATAAACGTTTATAATAATTATTGTTAATATTGCTAGTTTTTAACAACATAACCTCAAATTTATTATACCTTATCAGCTGTTCAATGAAATCAGCTGATCGTTACGAGTTAATGTAAAACAACTGATCTTATACTATTGCATATTTTATCAATATAAATTTGTACACTCTCATCACGCAGCCAACATCACAACCAGCCTTAAACAAGATACAAGTTAATATTAAAATGCTGTTAATATAAAAGATTTCCTTGAAGGTAAAGTTATGGGAATTATAGAACCAATGGTATTTGTTTTGGTAAAAAATAACGTAAGTTAAACTTAATGGAAGCATATTTCAAAAATTAAAAGCAATGAATGACAACAAGCAAATCGTTTCGATAGGAGAAAAACAAACTTGACGCAAAAATAATATTTTGAAAATACGAGTAGTTCAGAAGTGTATTTTTGAATCAAAAAAATCCGTTCATGAATTCATACATTTTTATTTTATAATATTAAATTATTAACGCCAATAATATTCGTTAAAATTTTAATTAATTAGTATTTTTAAATTTTTAATTTACCCTCGTATATTCAATCAAATTTGTAGTTTAAACAACCAGATTCTTACCGGCTTATATCAGCTGGTATATGATAGAAAACGTTTTTGAAGAACCGCCATTTTGAAACGGATGAACTATAGCTACGTATCGAATTCGTTCGGACTCAATGATGCGTACTAGTTTGAAAAAAATCGGATCAAAATTGCGAACGCTATAGCTAATACCATTGAATATGCGTATTAGAACGATAACCCTTACGAGAGGTGAGCGCTCGTTGCTAATGTCATCTAGCGACAGAGTGTTCAACTACAGTTAATTGTACTATTTTCTCAAACGTCTCCTCCCCATGTCTTTGCAGCAGGCAGCGTTCGTAGCGGCAGATAGTCTAATTACTTGGACTTTACCTGCTGATATCGAGCACGTTTTTTATAATTACGTACTTTTAATCCGTTTATATTGAATGCTGTTGTAGTGGGAGAGGCGAGGCCCACTTTAAATGAACGATGAACGCTTCGGATGGAAGCTGACATGCACAGATGAATTCTTTGCGAGTTGAACAGCTGATCAGTTCTTACCATGTACAGTATAATGTCCAAAAAAAAAGAAAGAAAAAAACATTATATGTCCACTTAAAAAAAATCACAAAATAGTTAATGTAGCTTAAAATATATTCAAAAATTTTAAAAAAACATTAATTTTTTGTCCATGTAAAAAAGTGTATGTACTGAAAGAGTGAATTTTCAAATTACCTTGAAAATACGAAAATTAAAATTAGTATTTTTTTTGTGTTTAACCTTCTGGGGGGGCTAAGGAATAGGCGCATCTACCAAACCAACCATTGCCAAACCAATGCCCAACCAAAGGACATTGCGTACAGCTAGATGATGGCGCTACATCTTGCATAAAAACGACACGTTGTCCAGCCGTTGTTCAATTTGTTCGATCTAAAGGAAACACGACCTGTCCTAGCATGTCCAGATAGATTATCCATGATGTAACTGTTCTTTTAACGAAAAAGAAGACATGTTCAACGAATGTCAAGGTTACGCAATCGCTCTATGTCCTGTACCCAACAAAACTGACTTAATGCAGTTAAAAATCACTGAAGATTTTTACTAGATTTTCATTAGCACTTACATTGTTGTTCCAATAAAAGAAAAGGAAGAATTGTTGTCTTTCTTATGAAGCTTTGGCAATATATATTTGTTGTATCAGTGGTGTCAATGTTACATGTTACTTTTTAAAAAGTTATTCTACAATGTTTAGCACAAAACTATGATCTTTAAATGTATATTTATATCATCTCTCCCTGCAGGGTGAGAAGATTTGCTTCAATGATTTTTTTTTGAAAAGCCGGCATTCTTTTTCGATGACCCTGTAGTTACGCACTTATTGTATTAGTGGTATAAGCCTAACATACTCAATACAACTTTACACTGACATTTTAGGATCACAAATGTGAATAAAATCTGCGATCTTGTTATTTTAAACATCTGTTACCGATGGACGCAATACACGTCTAAGCATTTTAAAAAATCGTACCCTTCCCTGTAAAAAAAATGTACAGGAAAAAGTTTTTTTGATATCTTAGTAAGCTGCGATGTGACGTTTGTCGCTCTGCAGACATCTAATCTGTAGCCAGTTGCGTGCCAAATGCGTTGAATCATTTCTGGAGTTCCATTCGTGATGGCGGCAGAGATGCGCTCCTGCAGATGCACCAAATCATGAATTTGGTACCCCCAGAAAAATAAATCCAAAGGGGTAAGGTCCGGACTTCTGGGGGACCAATGAATAGGCGCATCTCTGCCAAACCAACCATTATGAAATCTGGTGTTGAGGGCGTTGCGTACAGCTAGATGATGGCGCTACATCTTGCATAAAAACGACACGTTGTCCTGCCGTTGTTCAATTTGTTCGATCTAAAGGAAACACACACTGTTCTAGCACGTCCAGATAGATTATCCATGTTCTTATCCATGTTGTTCTTTTAGCGGAAAAGACCATGTTCAACGAATGTCAAGGTCAGCCAACAAAACTATCTCAATTTAGTTTAAAAACATTGAAGAAATTATTCATGTAGTTTGAGAAGGTTTTCTTCAGTGATTTTTTTTTTTAAATCCGGCATTCTTTTTCGATCACCCTGTAGTTACACACTTATTGTATTAGTTTCATAAGCCTAACATACTCAATACAACTTTACACTGACATTTTAGGATCACAAATGTGAATAAAATCTGCGATCTTGTTAATTTAAACATCTGTTACCGATGGACGCAATACACGTCTAAACATTTAAAAAAATCGTACCCCCCCCCAGTTTGCAGCAGCATATTTCAGCCAAAAAACGTCTGTAAAAATGATAAATTCCATCGGTTACCAACTCGCGACACATCATTTCGTTAGGTTATGTTTTTGCGAAAATTAGCGAATCAACAATGTTGTTACTTTATTAAACATTTTCAAACAGCTGCACGTAACAGTCTATGCCTACACCAACAGAGTTTTTATTATTTTTTAATTTAATTTTTTTTTAACGTTCGACTATTGTGCACACTTGGGCTAATGCAGACGATGGGATGATTTATAGCGTATGAAAATTCCAAGCCCTAGCTGGGAATCAAACCCGGGTCCTCGGGGTGAAAGCCCGGTACGCTATCAACTAGGCCACCGAGGCGGCTAGTGTGTGTGTGTGTTTTTTGGTGTTTAACGTCCGACTATTGTGCACACTTGGGCTAATGCAGACGATGGGATGATTTATAGCGTATGAAAATTCCAAGCCCTAGCTGGGAATCAAACCCGGGTCCTCGGGGTGAAAGCCCGGTACGCTATCAACTAGGCCACCGAGGCGGTGTGTGTGTGTGTGTGTGTGTGTGTGTTTGTGCGTGCGCGCGTGCGTATGAAAATGCCAAGCCCTGGCCGGGAATCGAACCTGGGTCCTCGGGGTGAAAGCCCAGTACGCTATCAACTAGGCCACCGAGGCGGCTAGTGTGTGTGTGTGTTTTTTGGTGTTTAACGTCCGACTATTGTGCACACTGGGGCTAATGCAGACGATGGGATTATTTATAGCGTATGAAAATGCCAAGCCCTGGCCGGGAATCGAACCCGGGTCCTCGGGGTGAACGCTATCAACTAGGCCACAGAGGCGGCTTAAAATTTTCAATAAGTCTCCATAAAGCAACATTGTCTGTTATGTAGGTCGACGGTATGTTTTATCACAGACACGGTATTACACCCACGTTAATATAGAGCAACAAAACAATCTGGGATTACAATACAGCCTGGGTAGATAAACTATAATCCTGGTTGTTAGCTTCTTGCATATTAATTGTACTTTAAAGTTTATCAGTTTTTACCAACCACGCTTTAAAATATTTCGAATAACAAACAATAAATTAAAATATAATTATGAGTACAAGAGTTAAGGCATCGTTCATTACGAACACACATTACAATACG
This sequence comes from Callitettix versicolor, assembly GCA_022606455.1. Classification (NCBI taxonomy): domain Eukaryota; kingdom Metazoa; phylum Arthropoda; class Insecta; order Hemiptera; family Cercopidae; genus Callitettix; species Callitettix versicolor. The sequence continues at coordinate 4,805,366 of CM040183.1, forward strand.
TGCGAGTACAATTAGATAATGTATTCGGTACCCGTAAGGCTGTATGATTTATGACAAATCGCCTTCAAGTTTAAATCAAAAATAAACGGCCCAAGGTCGGTGACACCAGCTGGTTACTATGATAACAGTGTCGTTATTTAGAGACACGACGTAATACGTCCGTATGTCCTCCGTCCCTCCTACGCACTGAAAGCAACACGAGAGACAATGTATCTTCAAGATATAATTAGCAATATTACAACCATATACGAGGTGTGTTCAGAAAGTAACGAGAATTTTAATTTTTTGAACAAAATATTTATTTATTCATCTACATTGATGTTGCCTTCAAAATAGTCCCCATTGGAGATTACGCACTTGTGCCAGCGCTTCTCCCAATCCTCGAACCACTTCTCAAACTCGATCTTTGAGATAGCCTTTAGTTCTTTCAACGATGCGCTTTTAATATCATCTACGGCTGTAAAACGACGGCCCTATAAGGTTCTCTTTATTTTTTGAAATAGGAAAAAGTCACACGGAGCCATGTCTGGCGAATATGGAGGCTGAGGCATCGTTACAGTACTGTTTTGTACCAAAAATTCACGAACAAGCAATGAAGTGTGAGCTGGTGCATTATCGTGGTGCAAAAGCCATGAATTGTTTTTCCACAGATCTGGGCGTTTTTTTCGGATTGCTTCACGCAAACGTCGTTAAACTTGTAGTAGCTCCTTATTGACCGTTTATCGAAGAATTCATGATTCACGCCACTAATATCGAAGAACAGTGAGCGTAACCTTCACGTTCGAGCCCTTGTCAGCCTTTTTCGGTCTTGGCGAGCCAGAATGCCTCCACTGGGATGATTGAGCCTTAGTTTCGACGTCATATCCGTAAACCCATGTTTCGTCACCTGTTATAATACGTTTCAGTAATTCTGCATCGTCGTTGACTTCATTTAGTGACTCCTCAGCAACTTCTATTCGCCGCTATTTTTGTTCAAAATTCAACAATTTTGGAACGAATTTTGCTGCCACGCGTTTCGTTCACAAAGCATTGGAAACAATGTCATGACATGATCCAATCGATATGCCAACATCATCAGCGACCTCTCTAATTCTGATTCGGCGATTGTTCATAACCATTTCTTTCATTTTTTCCACGGTTTCGTCGGTTGTTGATGTGCTGGGGCGCCCAGGGCGTTCGTCATCTTCAACGTCTTCACGGCCTTCTTCGAAACGCTTATACCACTCGTAAACTCTTGCTTTACTCATAGCAGACTCACCAGAGGCCTTTGTTAACATTTCACACACTTTGTTACACTTTATTCCATTTTTTACACAAAATTTGATACAAATTCTTTGATCCATTTCTTTTAACAAACGAAAATCGCCGAGCTCATAAAAACACGTCTAACCTTAGTGGCTGTCACAGACAAAGTGAACAATGAAAACAGCTGAAAGTTTTATCATATTTCAAGGGCATGTATACCAACATAATAAAAGAAATGTTTGATAATCGAACTCTCCTAGTCCGCGAAATATAAAAAAAATTCTCGTTACTTTCTGAACACACCTCGTATATTATTTCTCGAGTCAGCATCCCTGTTTCCAAACACACACTATACGTACAGGCATAAATGTGATAAATTTAGACATTTTTTTTTTAAACCGCAAAACGATTTTGCGCTACAACTTACTGTTTCTGGAAAACTTTAACATAAAAACACTTTTATCTGTCGTAGGCAAAACGGCAACATGGATGCGCATGCGCGGCATCACAAATCGGACAATATTTTGACTATTTAACGAACGTCCCACGGATAGACAATCCCATTTAAAATGCCTCTTTTTCATAACTTGCTTAGAACAATTTAAATATTTACTTAAAAGTCATTTTTTTATGACAGTCCCATATCCCAGCCCGTCGTACAAGTCGGGACAAGCATTTTGAACTTCCAAAACGTCCGACTATTTGTTTTTACACAACGATGGGATGACTTATAGCGTGAATTCTCCTTCCATCAACGTCGAACGGGTCCTCGAGGTGAAAGCCCAGTACGCTACTTGACCACCGAGGCGGCTAATGCAGACGATGGGATGACTTATAGCGTATGAAAATGCCAAGCCCTGGCCGGGAATCGAACCTGGATCCTCGGGGTGAAAGCCCAGTACGCTATCAAATAGGCCACCGAGGCGGCTAGTGTGTGTGTGTGTGTGTTTTTTGGTGTTTAACGTTCGACTATTGTGCACACTGGGGCTAATGCAGAGATGGGATTATTTATAGCGTATGAATAAATACGCTATAAGCCCTGGCCGGGAATCGAACCCGGGTCCTCGGGGTGAAAGCCCAGTACGCTATCAACTAGGCCACCGAGGCGGCTAGTGTGTGTGTGTGTTTTTGAGTTTAACGTCCGACTATTGTGCACACTTGGGCTAATGCAGACGATGGGATGACTTATAGCGTATGAAAATGCCAAGCCCTGGCCGGGAATCGAACCCGGGTCCTCGAGGTGAAAGCCCAGTACGAGGCGGCTAGTGTGTGTGTGTGTGTGTGTGTGTTTTTGAGTTTAACGTCCGACTATTGTGCACACTTGGGCTAATGAAGACGATGGGATGATTTATAGCGTATGAAAATTCCAACCCTGGCCGGGAATCGAACCCGGGTCCTCGGGGTGAAAGCCCAGTACGCTATCAACTAGGCCACCGAGGCGGCTAGTGTGTGTGTGTGTGTGTGTGTGTGTTTTTGGTGTTTAAAGTTCGACTATTGTGCACACTGGGGCTAATGCAGACGATGGGATTATTTATAGCGTATGAATAAATACGCTATAAGCCCTGGCCGGGAATCGAACCCGGGTCCTCGAGGTGAAAGCCCAGTACGCTATCAACTAGGTCACCGAGGCGGCTCTCTACTGTTAATAAGCTCATCATAAAATACGAAGTACAATTAAAATGTCAAAATACAGTTAGAGGTTATCAAACATGCCTTTTAATTTGATTATACGACGGTTACCTATTAAAATTGCGTTTTCTATCGCTACGAGGGACAGACACTTCAAAGAGCAGATTGTATTTACAAAACGCCGTCTTTATTCACGGACAATTGTATGTAGCCTTTTCAATGGTAACTAAATCCATATGTCTGTAACAAAATTAAATACAAAAAGTACAAAAAGATTACATAAAATATCGTTTACAACGAGGTATTGTAATGCCATGTAAAAATTGATATTAAAAAAACAATTATCCGTATTGGAATGTACATATTACAATGACACATAAATTTGTGACTATTACTTCAAACTGATCGCTTTTCGATTTATTTTTTAAACTTTTTTCCCTTTCTTCAAGTACCGCCCTCAACCCAACGACTGCTCTTATTCAAGAGTTTACCAGGTTAGTCGCCGGCTAACGAGGCATTTTTCCAGCTCGGATTGTAAAATAAATTCGCTTCGTGTTTAGAGTTGGCCGGATCCCTCCTATTCCCCCCCCCCGAGCCAGTTGTGATGTTTTGTACAGTTGGTCCCGGGTGTTGGTAGTTGTTCTGGACTGGATGGTCCTCCTCGATATTCTGCCGAACAACGATTTTCGACCTGTATTTATACTCGAAATTATGACGTAAATCATAATTTCTCATAATTCCATTTTTAAAAACGAAAGAAAGAACGCACCAATCAGAATGAAGCTATTTTGCAAGTAAGATGAGAGATAGTAATGCTGAGAACCAAATGGAAGTGAGTATTGGCTGACAATACTAAAGTAGGTTTCGCAGGCTTTGGCTATTTCAAAGCCGGGAAAGAAGTATAGGAATTGTTAGTGTGGTTGTTTTGGTGTTAGTAAGCGGAACTACGATGTGTGACTCACTTCCTATGTTGTTTAGGCAATAACACTTGTACTAAGGACCTTTCAGATTTATTTCGTTATTTTTTTTTAATAATAATTACGATCGATAACAACTCAACATTTTATATCCATCGTAATACTTTATCCACGTTTAATGAGGAAATTACTTAAAAACTACGTTTACATTTTAACAAAATACGATATATTCTAATATGACCGACAAGTTGGCGTAATTTCATCAGAATCGTACAGCTAGTTTATCAAATAGCGAAGACTAGACTTGAATAAAAACCGCAATATTTGATAGCAGGCATAAGTCATGACACACAACGTTTACGTAATTCTGTAGAACATAATGTGTTACATAATTGCACGGCCGTTATCAGTTACCGTATAGGCTGTCTGTAACATATGGTCAGGCTGGATCTCCATTTTAATCTCAAAGTTTTGTGTAATAAAATAAAGCATATATAAGTATGCTGACATTTACTGTTACTTCTTCATAATACAAAACAATTATGTGATTGTTATTTACAACCGTTGACCAACGGTTGACCAGAGTGTTGTCTCTGGGAGAAACAGTAGAAGTCCGGGCGTTTATCAGGTGGCACTCTTCCGGTTCGGAACGTATTATGAACACCTTGCAGACACAGTTAGGCATGAACAGTTTGGCTTCCGCCGAGAGCACTCAACTACCCACCAACTAGTCCGAGTTATCAACAGCTTATCAGATGGCTTCAACAAACGCCTCCACACAATAGCTGTATTCCTGGATATCAGCAAAGCTTTTGACAGGGTTTGGCACGAAGGCCTCCTGTACAAACTAGCTCACAGCCCTATTCCTCCATGCTATGTCCATTTAATTCGATCGTACCTCGACAACAGATGGTTCCAGGTGTCCGTCGATGGTACACTCTCTACGCCCAGACCTATTACGGCTGGCGTGCCACAAGGATCAGTCCTAGGTCCGTTGTTGTACAATCTGTACACCAACGATATGCCTGTCCAAGAACCTGTGTCACTGCGGCTCTTCGCCGACGACTCCATGTTCTATTATTCTTCAGAAAACCTCGAGTTTGGGGCCAAAAACGTTCAACGTCAGTTGGACATATTGGAGCCATGGTTTCGTAGGTGGAGAATTGCAGTGAATGCAGATAAAACAGAAGCCATCGCCTTCACGAACAAACTACATCCTCCCAAAACTGTACTTCAAATCAACGGTACTCCCATAGCATGGAAACCCAAAGTCAGATACCTAGGTGTCACGCTTGACAAACGACTGACTTTTGCCCCACATGTCAAGCAAACTATAGGCAGAGCTTCTGCGGCTCGCAGCAAGCTTTTTCCTGTTCTTGCGAACAAAAGCCCAATACCACTAAGAATCAGGCTGACTATGTATAAAATGTACATCA